>JAOYSI010000011.1:104279-130940 GCA_025775065.1 Hiodon alosoides
TGCAACCAGTCAGGTCTCACACAACCTCCTGCTTCCTCACACGCGATGATGCAACCAGTCAGGTCTCACACAACCTCCTGCTTCCTCACACGCGATGATGCAACCAGTCAGGTCTCACACAACCTCTTGCTTTCTCACGCGATAATGCAACCAGTCAGGTCTCACACAACCTCCTGCTTCCTCACACGTGATGATGCAACCAGTCAGGTCTCACACAACCTCCTGCTTCCTTACACGTGATGATGCAACCTGTCAGGTCTCGCACAACCTCCTGCTTCCTCACACGCGATGATGCAACCAGTCAGGTCTCACACAACCTCCTGCTTCCTTTCACGTGATGATGCAACCAGTCAGGTCTCACACAACCTCCTGCTTTCTCACGCGATAATGCAACCAGTCAGGTCTCACACAACCTCCTGCTTCCTTACACGTGATGATGCAACCAGTCAGGTCTCACACAACCTCCTGCTTCCTTACACGTGATGATGCAACCTGTCAGGTCTCGCACAACCTCCTGCTTCCTTACACGTGATGATGCAACCAGTCAGGTCTCACACAACCTCCTGCTTCCTCACACGTGATGATGCAACCAGTCAGGTCTCACACAACCTCCTGCTTCCTCACACGTGATGATGCAACCAGTCAGGTCTCAACGTTGGACTAGAGATGTTGCCATTTGATTCGCACTTCCTACAGGGGAGTAGGTTCTTGATGAGAAGGCCACGCACATGTTGTGAGAAATGCAAGCCTTTTTCTTCTCCAATGCCTACCTTTCAAACAGCTTCCCTCAGTTGGGGCGTGCTCTTTAAGGATTGGGCATTGAAGTACCCCAGGAGAATGCATTCTTTGTGTTTGGTGCACTCAAAATGGCATGTTTTTCTTAATGTTATAAAGACAACCATGCGTTTAACTTATTATTTAATTAGCAATATTTTTTCGGGCTCAATAAACTATCATGAGTCCCAAAATGATTTGATTCTGGATTTTTAAAAGATTTGCTCGATTAATATTTTTACCATAAATAAAAAAAAAAAAAGGCTTTCTGGTGTTATTTTCAACCTAGTGTGTCTTAACCCATTAGTCTTTACTGACGAATTATCCAAATATTGATCAGGATGTCAATGGGTAACCATTCATATACAAATACCTTTCTTTCCCTAAAACTGTGTTACTTAGCCTTTCCCACCAATCCCCTTTACAAAAAAGATCCATGATCTATCATATTAGTGGGCTTGCCTCAAGCAGTGTCCGGGCAATTGCTTTTACAATGATTCCTAGTTATTCCCCATAACAAAACCTTCCCAAGAGTCCCATTTAAAATAAATCTTCACTTGTTAAATGAACATAACAGTAAACAATAAAGTTAGTTAGCACTACTCATTAAGTACAGTGTAGCTTTGCATTACAATGTAGAAATGCATAAGTACATGCATATTTTTGCAGTAACAACCATGTATTTAGAGGCACTAAAATAAAGTGCTACTTATTTTGAATTAACTAAACACACCCAAACTGGGCCATTATTAGACCTCTTCTATGGCGTGGCCAAAGCACCTCAGTTATTGGCCAGGAGCAACCGTCAAACCCAGGAGTGACTGAGAAGCGAGCAGCACAAGAGTTATTTCAAGAGGTTTCCACATCCCAGCTTCCTTTTAGCACATCTTAATACATCGTAGACTAATTCCGTAGCCAGGACTCTCAAGGAAATGTTGATACATCACTTATGTGTGCTGCTCTAAAATAGCACTTTTGCACTCAGTTGTACAGCACATGCTTAATGTTAATATAAAAAGAGGGGTCATCTGTCTGGTTGAGTTTTTATGGTTTAACATTGCAAGTCATAAGGCCTCAACGCTGCCTGTGTTCCCAACATTGTTTGATCTGAGTAGGGTTTTGGTCGAAAATGACATGCTTTATTTTATCCTGGCCTACTGATTGTCTGGGACAAGGGTAATATAAGGATTTGAAAAGAAAAAAAAAATTTGGGGGGTCAAAATTATTACTGGTAATTACAGCGTGAAGATGGGAAACTGAGACTACAATTATCTGCTCTAAAAGGCCTTCAGGTCCCATCAGTGTGTGTTAAATCATGCTGCATAACATCTACACAAAACTGCTATTCAAATCATTCATGCAGTAAGTTACCTTGTAAATCCCCCACAAAAAGGTGCATTTAAGCGAGGTAAAACTGAAATTAGTGTAACAATTTTCTATCTTTCTTTCACACTGTAAAGCTCATTGTGTGGCTAATATATTCAAAGGAAATAATCCCCAGCGTACTGGTGTAGCCTGCAGAGTGTAAAAGAGACGGGTGCCTGGAAGGCGATTGGATGGGAGGAGACTGGTAGTACTTCTTCCTCCCTATCCTCGCTCCCTCGCCCTGTTTGTGGTGGCAGGATTTGTGTTGGAAAGCAGAGAGACATTTCGGAAAACACAAAAATTAATTGGCAATTACAAACTTTAAAAAAGACATGATGATAATAATCCGGATGTCATGCTGAGTTTAAACATTTAATTTTATGTGCTCTATACAAGCTGGATGCTAACCTCTTTATTCACATCATTAGGGTTGCAAGCACATACCGATTTTCATTAGCTGAAAGAAACCAGCCATTTAACAATATAAACAGACGGCACTATTAAAACAGTAATTCAAATTTGAGATGAAACAAGATCCCCTCTCTGCTTCTTCAATTAACTTAAAAAAAAAAAACCATAGCTTCAATGCGTGCTAATAGCTCTATTGTCAATATCCATGTTTGGCTCTGATGCATGTTTCCCTGTGCTGTCCAGCCCACTTAGTTGATAGTGCTTCCTGCCATCATTCCCAAAGAGAGCCAAAGGGGTGGACCCTGAGGCCAGCCGAGGGTGTCTGGATCACGGAAACAGCCTTCATGTGGACGGTAAAAAGCCAGTATCTCTATCTATAGTCTATTATCTTCAAATCGATATCTGGGATAAGTTGGAAAAAGTTGGAATGATGAAAAAGTTGGATTTACTTTAATTAATTTAATTAATTTATGTATCCAGATTTGATAAAAAATTCACAATACAAAGGTCACCATTAGAGCCACACTAGGCACGTTCAGGTCAATGAGTATTCCAGCAATTTAAAATGCAATATAATGAACCTCTTGAAAGCCCACTGTCTATTAAGGCATGAGTGGCTATTAGTCACTGCTTATATGTTAGTCAAGTAGAATCTCTGTGTTGCTTTTGCAGATGGACTGCCAGCGGGAGAGAATTAAGCAATTTATGTTTTCTGGTTTTGTTGAGGTGTGATTTATGTGGTGCTGATGGTGTCATGTTTTGGTGGCACTGAGGGAGATGTAGTCTCCTTGGACTGTTGTAGTCCATGGTCCCAACAACAGAAAAACTGTCCATATAAGGACAAGCATTAAACAACAGAAAACAGAAACAGAAAAGATCAGGCATTAAACAACAGTCTGGTGAGGCACAAAAATCAGGTGAGAAGTTGCACTAAACAGGAGTGATGAAAACCCACACAATGAGAATAAAGTGATTTTGACAATCCCCCTCAAGGATCCCCCTCAAGGGTCCCCCTCAGAGGGCATCCGGGGGACAGCAGGGGACTGGTAATGAACCAGCGGGTGGCATAGGTACCACAAGCCTGGAAAATCACAGGTGTGTACCACTGAGCAGCATGGGACTGTTGAACCTAAGGGTGGTATAGGTACCACAAGCCTGGAAAATCACAGGTGTGTACCGCTGAGCAGCATGGGACTGTTGAACCTAAGGGTGGTATAGGTACCACAAGCCTGGAAAATCACAGGTGTGTACCGTTGAGCAGCATGGGACTGTTGAACCTAAGGGTGGTATAGGTACCACAAGCCTGGGACGTCGTTGCACCCAGGTCTATTGCCTTGAAGAACCAAATGATTTTGGCCCTGAGGTTTTGGTGCGCACGCCAGCTTTAACAGAGGTCCTGCAGGCCGGCTTCAAAGCCAGTGCCGCACGGTTACTATCACCGCTGTTTAAGTTTTGTGATAATCAGGAAGATAAGCATGATGTGCTGGGCAAATACGCATGGAAAACGGGAGATAACCGAGACCAAAATGGGCATCTGTGTTCTCTCATTTCCTTAAAATATTTCTGAGGCAGAGACAGTGCTTGAAGGCCTCTGCAGAGATTATCTTTTGTTCCATCCATTAGTTTCAGTGTGTTTATTAAAGGTAATGACACTTAAAACTCTTTCCATTGTGTGGTTGTTTTAATTATGTGGCTGAGCAGACTTTTCCCTATAACACTGGTTGCCATGGAGAGACACAGAGCCTTGCGTGAAAGGCCTCTCGACCAGGTTCACCTATTGATAGCGACTGATTAATACTCCTTTCAATTCATATGCACCCCCCTTCAACCTGAATAAATAATGATCCGAACTGGAGGTGAAAAGGTTGTCTGGGCTGACATAGTAGATTAAGTTTCTGTAAGAATCTTTGATTGCATATTGCAATAAAGAAGCACATTTTGTGATATTGCAATAAAATCAAGAAAAAAAATTGTAATATCATCTTGCACAAAACAATTACGCCTCAGTGAAATCGCATTTAATGTTTTCTTTCAAAAGCTGAGCCCAGATTTCTTTCCTCCTTATCTGATAGAATGTCATGTTTTCATTTGCAAAACAATTTTTCCAGACCAAATCAATGTAGCTTAATCGTTAATGCGCCGACCCATTCTACACAACACCTAATCAGGTTGTAATGTGCATATGGAAATCATTGCTTTCTTATGGTTTATGCATATTATCACCTAAACATTAGTTTGAAGAAACAGAGACAGAATGGATCCCAGATATGCTGGTCACAGATATCTCTGTTCCTGTGAAAACCCATTTGGGTAACACACAAGTAGCGCTGTGATAATGCTGTGATAATGCTGTGATAACATACCCATAAGTTTGAATCCTCGTCATGAGGGCTGGCCAACCACAGTACTGATGGTTTTAGAGTAACCTCCCACTTAAAAAATGTTTTTCACCTCTAACTGTCAGTGGGAATTTTGAAAAAATCTATTCCAATAAAACAATAACGAGGCGGGGTGGAATGGAGACCAGCAGACTGCGGCATGTCTCCAGGGCATGGGGGCGTGGCTCCTGGCTGCGTGTCACACAGGCACAAACAGCTGCAAGGCGTAGGTTGAATATGGATATATGAATAGTGCCGAATATGTTTTTGCCCATGAAATTAAGGATTTTCAACATGCCACCAAAAATTTGTACATTGGACCTGGTGATAAAAACTTTTGAATGAATGAATACGTTTTTAACTGAATATATCGCAAATTTAGAATATATCTGGCATTTTACACTCAGTTATAATAAAATGAACTTTCCATGTTTAATTATCTTGAATGGGACTGCAGTTTCTCAGTGAGTAATCATTTTATTCATTTCAAATGGCAGCTATTTTGGTTGGTGATGACACTTCAGATGTAGCTTCTCTCAAAAGTAAGAGCATTGAAGATGTTTAAAAAAAACCCACACATTTCCTTTGTAGGTATCATATATATACCTTCTTAAATCATGACTTTGTACTGTCACATTTAAATGTGTTGTTTGCATTTGTATCCCTGTATGAAACCATTATAATGTAGTTTAAGATAGTGCTGCCCTGTAATAGTACTATATAAAAATAACACACTGGGGAACACTCAAATTTATATTGTCAAATAAACTTTGGTATTTGTGTCAGAAAACATGAACACATTAAGAGATCTGTAAATTAATATAATATGAAATTGCACTGGTTGAATTTAATGCTTTTGATTAGAAAATCAGTTTTTAATCAGAGGAGCCTGTACATCTTTCATGCATATGTTGAAAATTCAGCAAAAATGTGTTTTTAGAGTGCTTGAAAACTTACTTTAGCGAGAGGGCAAGAATCAGCTACATAGACAAGCCATTCAAGTGTCAGTGAAAGGGGGAAGGCATGGTGATGTTTAACAATAGGCAAGGAGTCCAGTAGCAGTACAGCAGAATCGGTGTTCACCTGAACAGGCAGTAAAAACGCTTTGCCTACCACCCAGGTTTTAACTTTATGTAATATTTACCATGCTCATGAATGATTTGGCCCAGGGGGAGCATGCATAAGGAGAACAGGATTGGGCCGCTAGATTGGATTGAAACCAGCTAAGCACCGTATCCGAGAGATTAACCCAACTCCAAAACATTTTGTGATCAAACTAGTCAAAAGCTGAAAGAAAGAAAAAAAAAAAAAACCTAAATGGTTGGTTGATTAACCTGAGATCATTTACACCTCTACCTAGTGCAGTCTAGGTTCATCTAGTTGTTCATTTACAACTTTAACTAGTAATAATAGTAATAATAATAATAATACATTTTATTTATAGGTGCTTTTCAAAACACTCAAGGTCACCTTACAAGACAGAATTAAATAACAGTGTAACAATAAATCAATAAACAAAATTAACAATGCAATGCATAAAAACAATAAGGGGTTAATAATCAAGTAAAACAAGAGATTGGTGTGAACAGATGAACAGTGATCAAATTGAATATGCCAGGTTAAAAAGGTATGTCTTTTGAAAATGGAAAGCGAGTCAATGTTACGGATATCAGGTGGAAGGGAGTTCCAGATGTGGGGGGCAAAGCGACTGAAGGCTCTAAACCCCATGGTGTTCAAACTGGCGGAAGGTACAGTGAGGTGAATAGAAGAAGAAGACCTGAGAGTACGGGTGGGTGTGTTGATGTGAAGAAGGTCAGTGAGGTACAGAGGAGCGAGGTTGTGAATGGCCTTGAAGGTGAGGAGTAGAATAATGCGATATTTAACTGGGAGCCAATGAAGCTGCGGAAGGACCGGAGTGATATGATTAATAGAAGAGGTTCTGGTGATACGAGCGGCAGAGTTCTGAACCAGTTGAAGTTTATGTATGGACTTGAGAGGAAGAGAAGGCAATTACAGTAATCAATGTGGGATGTAACCAGGGTGTGAGGAGGACACCCAGACTCTTAACCTAGGGGGAGTGGGAAACCGAGGAGTTATCAAAGGTAACAGAAAAACTATCATGTTTGGCCAAAGTGGATTTGGTGCCAATAAGGAAAATCTCGGTTTTGTCACTGTTAAGTGTGAGATAATTGCAGGAGAACCAGGATTTAATTTCCGTTAGGCAGTCAGAGAGGGAAGTGGGTTTGGTGGACAGGTGGAACTGGTTGTCATCCGCATAGCAGTGGAAATGGATGTTAAATTTACGGAAGATATGGCCAAGAGGAAGTAGATAGATGATAAACAAAAGGGCCCCCCAGGATAGAGCCTTGGGGAACACTGGTAGTGACAGGAGATAGCTGTGATTTGAAAGCTCTAGGTTGAGTGAATTGAGTGCGGCCAGAGAGGTAAGATTTAAACCAGTCCAAGGGTGTATCAGTGATTACAGTAGATGCTAATCTGTCAAGGAGGGTATTATGACTAGTGCAGTCTTGGGTTATTTAAGACTTTTTCTAGTGCATTCTCAATGGAACTCACCAGAACACTGTTATCTTCCAAGTGGTCACTTTGTTGCTTAACGACCTGCTTTGCCTAAAATGTAAAATTTTCAGAGCATTTTCAGAGCGTTCCTTAATAAAGAAAATGTCCATTCCTTAACAAAGCAGTTTACGATATCTAGCACACTGAGAGACACAATGTCACATGCTCCTTTAAAGAATGCAGTTGGAATGGAGTGCAGGTTGAGAATTCCATGCCTGAAAGGATGACACAGAGTTCAACATCGTTTATCCTGGCGAACAAGCTCGAAGTGGAGAGAGGAGGGGTTGGGAGACAATCCGGTTTGTTGGGGTCGCGGAGATTGTGGGGTATTGTCGCATCTTATTTAACCGATTTTCCATTGGAAAGTCATTACATTTGAAAGGGGAAGCCGGGCTAAGCCAATCAACCGACAGAAAACAGTATTCTGGGATTGTTCTCATTGTCTGCAATTAACTTGAAATGGGACTGTCTGTCCGAACAACCTTATTATAAGCTGCAATTTGTTCTTCTCGGATGTCACGGTGAACTTGTAATTTAGCTTTTCTCCATTTTCGCTTGGCTCTGCTGCAATTTCTTTTAAGTTGACTGATTACATTATTTCTCCATTGTGCTACTTCTTTTTTGTTTTGCAAAAATATCAAGAGCTTTTGTCATTCTACGACTAATATTTACAACTAACTTCTGTTAAAACATTAGAGGATAACCATACTGAGAACACACCTATAGCTGAAGAGTTAAGACAGTGATTCCTTTGGCTTTGCTTGACATCGTACTAAATAAACATTCAGCACTGACTTGAGACCACATAAAGGACAGCAGATACTGTCTGCTGTGTGTAGGCCTCATTAGAAAACCTAGTTTAAAGTGTGTCTACAATTGTGAGTAGGCCAGGTAGCTGCTGGTTGCAGACAAGTGAGTTCAGTAGTTTTGTAAAGTCTATAAGCTCAATAGCAGGTGTGTCTATCTGCTGATTGAAATCACCTTATGTGAATAAAGTTGTCATAGTTTGTGCTAATGATCGACAGTTATTTGGAAAATTCAATTAGAAATGTCGCATTTCGCTTAGGATGTCAATAAACAGTAATAATTAAAGTGGTTGTTTGACGCTTCATCGTTACAGCAAGATGTTAACAAACCAAGTTTTTTGCTGCTCAGTGCATCTGCTCTACCGGCAGCCCCTCCTTTACCGCCTAGTCTGACAGTATAGAAAAAGTGACAGAAGCTAACAGCTAACCCGGGGGAAGGCTTCAGTAAGTGTGGCTGGACCACGAGAACCAAGTCAAGTTTCTGTCAGAAAGATGCCTTACGTTCCCAGATGAAGTCATGTGTAACTAAATGTTTTAGTAGTAAGCAATCTAACATTTAAAAGTCTCATTTTCCAGAGCACTGAGGAGACGGTTCCTCACAACCACCCAGTGGAGTTGGGATTAAATTATTGATGTTTGGTCCCCAGGATAAACTAACCGACGACATTGAGAAATTATAGGCAGTAAGGCAATTTAGTCTGTTTGGTATAAAGTGCTGGACATTGTTTGATAGCATCTGCGCACCTCTGTGGTCCGGGGGTGATCCATTACGTTTAAAAAAAGCTCTCCCAAAGAAATGCCCCCAAAACAGGTCAATGTTTTAAGCAAAACATATCTGCTCCTCAGACTGGTCTTGTTTGTCCCGAACATGTGTTACCATGGTACTCGCATTTGGACAGCCCTTAAGCAGGGAGGGTGGTCACCTAGTTATGTCCAAAAAGGTTATGTTCAAAAAGAGGAACTGCATACTTAATGTATAACTAAAGCTGTCGTATTAGGATGTATCAAGAGTTAAACTAAGTGTAAAATAAAAACAGATACAGTAGAAAACACCACTTTATTAGGTTAATACAAAAGTAATGCATTCTGGTTGTGGCAGAAGCCTTTGAAGCATAGCTTAAAATTACCCCACACAGGGTGACCAGAAGTCCTGATTAAACCGAAACAGCCCTGATTTACGAGTGTTTGTCCTGTGTCCCAACAAATTAACGATTGGGCCGCTCTTCGCAATTAGAACCCTCCCTCTCGGGATTGCTGCCAATCATTGTCCTGCTGGGGAGGGCATGGCTGCCAGCTGCTCGCCACACAGAGCTAGTGATTTTTCTGATCCTATTACATATTAATTATCCAAATTAAATTGTTATACATTAATACCAGTGATACCAGAGTTAATATGCATGATAACATTGAAAGTGAACATGTATTTATACATTTACTACTATGTAAATACATTGTCATTAGAGAGAAACTTAATATTCAGCATTACCAAGTTTTCTTAATTTCTGTTTAACCAAATTTTTTAAAGAGGGTTTTACCAGGGTTTGGGTCATTTGTAAGCGTGAAAGTTTGTGAAAGTTTTTTGTGAAAATCTCTCTGATTAGCAGACAAAAAGTTTCACTCCTGAAGACAAGATTAAGAGGTTCTGAATAACCTTTTTTCAGCTGCAGTTTGTGGTTCCTGAAGATACAGCCTTTTTAAAAAGCCGTTTCATTCAGAAGACAAAGAAACGTGTAGGCATTCCTTGACATTCCTTGACATTCCTTGGCATTCCTTGACATTCCTTGGCATTCCTTGTACAATAAATCCGGGGTAAATACATGTAATCCGAAGCGAAGATGTCAGTCCAGAAAACGTATTGATTCTAAATCATATAATAAACATGCATACAGTTGAGCGCAATTTCTATTTAGGTCCCTGTAGCCTCACTTTCTCCCAGTAACACACATTCTCACCTCCGCTGTGCGCTCTATAATGTGTCCAATATATTTCTAAGATGTGGTGGCCACCCAAATCCTCCGGCAGCCGGTTTTAAATGGCCGGTGAACATTATCTGCTAAATTGCTGTTCAGGCAATCTAGGAAAGTCACCATCTATTTGAATCCCTCCATAGCGGAACGAACAACTTATTTCTATCTAATTAATTTATGGTGTCCATCTATGTGCCACACCTGATTTGTAGTTATCTGCGACCAATGTATTAAGTAAAAATTACTCAAGTTGATTGAGGTTAGGGTAACACATCCGCTTTGAGCTCATTTTCGATTCTCAACCCCGAGTGACAGTTAACACTCCAACACAACGGTTTCCTCTTTATCACCCCAGAGTGACAGTTAACACTCCTGTACAACGGTTTCCTCTTTATCACCCCAGAGTAACAGTTAACACTCCTGTACAACGGATTCCTCTTTATCACCCCAGAGCAACAGTTAACACTCCTGTACAACGGATTCTTCTTTATCACCCCAGAGTGACAGTTAACACTCCTGTACAACGGATTCCTCTTTATCACCCCAGAGTAACAGTTAACACTCCTGTACAATGGATTCCTCTTTATCACCCCAGAGTGACAGTTAACACTCCTGTACAACGGATTCCTCTTTATCACCCCCGAGTGACAGTTAACACTCCTGCTCAACGGATTCCTCTTTATCACCCCAGAGTAACAGTTAACACTCCTGCTCAACGGATTCCTCTTTATCACCCCCGAGTGACAGTTAACACTCCTGCTCAACGGATTCCTCTTTATCACCCCAGAGTAACAGTTAACACTCCTGCTCAACGGATTCCTCTTTATCACCCCAGAGTGACTACTTTTGTCAGAGTGATTGCCCCAACCCAGCCCTAATCAGCTCCATCTGGCCATGCACAAAGCCATGGCTTACCCCTGAAGTTAATACAGAAAGTGTGTGTGGTTCGACCTTTCAGCTTCTGAAACTGAGACTCCCTCTTTGAGTGTTTAACTTCCAATTCATAAAATCTGTCTCTTTAGTGAAGTTCCAGAACCAATCCTGTTCACGGTGGACTTGAATTTAACAACTTGCCAAGGCCTAGCCATGTAAAGAACAAACAGTAATGGAATAATATGTTTTATACTTGTTTTTATAGCGGAATTTAAGGATTTTGTATTAGTGTGTTTGTTCATTTGGACCTAGCTGCCCCTCTCAGGGGAGTAGAATGCAGAACAAACTGAACCATTTTACAAGATACAAATGTTCTTTTCCCGTTAAAATTTCAACACATTGCTTTTCCCCCCAATGCCTTGTGCGAGTTACTTAGTGAGTTAAAATCGCTCATGAAAATAAATATACAAACAAACAAATGACCTTGGAATCCTAACATCATTCTCCTTCCATTAGACAGAAAAAGAAAAAGTGTAGTTTGTCACAAAATGTATCCATGCTCCATCGATCCAGCAAGATCGTCATATTCAACTAAATGGCTGAGGTTAGAAATCACAATGGTTACAACCAACACAGGAACTGGAATGGCAGAGAGCTTTTCAAAATGTCCCTAATCAATTCCATCACATTAATTAATTACAATAGGTACTTTGGTTTTTCGTTCTTTTAGATATTATATTTGAAAACACTGAAATTCTAAATCTAATATTGTAAGGTGACATTGGTTTTGTTCGGAAATATTTCTATGGCAAATAAAAAACCGAATATGCTGCTTGCATAAGTATTCAACCACTGAGCAGCAGATGCTCCCAGTTTGCACAGATGAAAGAAATTGCCCTAATGAGGACATGATTACCTTACCTTACCTTACCATTGGCCACCACCTGTGATCCATTAAAGTTACATTTTCTGGATAAAAGTCCTATTTTTGAAGGATCATTGGTCAGGCTGTGAGCTGGAAGGGAAATGAAGCCCAAAGAGCATTCTAAAGAAGTTTAAAAAGTATCACAAGATAAAGTAATATAAGTGCTTAGATTGGAAAAGAGAACAAAATGTTATTCCGGTGTCTGGATATCCCAGTGAGCACAGTTGGATGAATAAGCCAGAAGGAAGCTAGCATCCAACTCTCAGTGAAGAATGAGAGATTAGAGATGAAGACATAAATAGCTTGTGAATTTAGTGCTATATTCTTCAGGGCTAGACTTCAGGAAGTGTAATATAAATACAAAAAGAGCACAAATACCCAAATGTCTGAATACATACTCAAAGAAAGCAAATATTGTAGTTACAATTCCAAAAAACAAACCAAAAACTAAACGAAACGTGAGATCAGAAGTTTAAATGGGTTGAATTTCAAAACTGGATAGCCTTAATGAAGGGCGTAATATGATCCAGTTCAGTGTACTTTTCTGGCAAAAGCGCACCAGAAAAGTAGAGCATTGGTTGTGTGCTCTCTAATGCCTTGTGAAGAAACAGGGCTGGAGATGGGCTGAGTGCTAAGCGCAGACAGGAACGGGGACGAAATGATCTGATGTTACAGTGATGGTGTCAATCAGATCATTTTCTGGAAGCTTTTTGTCTATTTCTGGCACTTGCGTAGACGTGGAAACATTTGGCTGTTTACATCATAATAAACCCAGGAAAGTGCATTCACACAGGAACTAAACAATGATCTGAGTGCAAATGTAAATCTCTGTGGACTCCCAAAGAGTCTGTATACCAAATTATGATTGATTGTTGCCTACTGTGAATGCATTAATCTGGATATATTTAGTGGACACTGTGCAGGACTGCATACAAAACCTCATTCGGGTATAAAAATCCCTGTCCAACAAAACCACCTTCCTCATAACTCAAACGTCATGGTTTCCAGGAAATCCCACTTAGCATTTTCAATGGAGAACTATATTACTAGCAGTTGGGCCCACCTTTGGGGTCACTGAAATAATACTACGAAATTTCCAAGCACTAAATATGACATATATTATTGCTGCTTTTATTCTTCATCACCAATTGAACTCCTGAATATATCTCTGTGTCTTTTCATCATGACCACACAGATCCTTAGACTTTGTTAAACATTTTTAATATACTTGTCCATGTAAAACTGGCATCCATTATTTATTACTAGCTAGAGAGCGCTACAGACATGTTTAATGAAAAGAACAGTGGCTCATCTAAAATTTCAAAATCAAAATCATAAATGTTTTTCCCTCCGCCCTTCTGCACGGCTCTCTCAGCTGTGTCAAAATTGAGGAACAGTTTGAGACCTGAAAATAAAAAGAATTCTGGTGTGTAATTAGGAGTCAGAGAAATGAAAGTCGTCAAGCTTTTCTGCAGCTCCAGCACACACACTTGGGTGTTTATCGCTAATGTGACACGCGTGAGATGGTCCTTTGTTAAAGACTGTCGATGAGGTGCAGCAGGTGTGGGTAACCCAGTAACCGACACAATGTCAATGTCAATGTCAACTTATTATATTACAAAATAAAATAATCCAGCTGTGGATTCTACTGACGTAAGGACCAGTACATAATGATAGTGTATAATGTTTTGATCTGTCAGCCTAGTATCTACAGCAAATCCCAACTAAGCTACAACAACAAACTAAGCTACAAACAAAGTTTACTATAAAACTTCGAAAAGAAAAAAACTACTCATACTAGCTAACGAATATTGCCCCTGTGAACTACCACAGTGCAAGACCCTCCAGTTGTTAGTGTTAACAGTGTTAATTCATGTAATTTTCAGCGATGGAGATGTATGACCAATTGACATGGAAACATAATTAAGAAAAAGGGCTGAAAATTGATCAAAGCCTGGCAATGCTGCAATAAAAAGTGTACAAGTTTAGATTCAAGTTTGAAACCAGGTCCTCGCATTATTGCCCTGTTTCTCCAACAAGCTGTCTATTGCTGCAGGCTAGGCATGGTTCCCCTATGCAAGCTGGGGCGAGCAGGTTCCACCTTCCTCAGAGGTAATGACTGCTGCCAGGCATGGTTCCCCTATGCAAGCTGGGGCGAGCAGGTTCCACCTTCATCAGAGATAAAGACTGCTGCCAGGCATGGTTCCCCTATGCAAGCTGGGGCGAGCAGGTTCCACCTTCCTCAGAGATAAAGACTGCTGCCAGGCATGGTTCCCCTATACAAGCTGGGGCGAGCAGGTTCCACCTTCCTCAGAGATAAAGACTGCTGCCAGGCATGGTTCCCCTATGCAAGCTAGGGCAAGCAGGTTCCACCTTCCTCAGAGGTAATGACTGCTGCCAGGCATGGTTCCCCTATGCAAGCTAGGGCGAGCAGGTTCCACCTTCCTCAGATACAAAGACTGCTGCCAGGCATGGTTCCCCTATGCAAGCTGGGTTGAGCAGGTTCCACCTTCTTCAGAGATAAAGACCGCTGTCAGGCATGGTTCCCCTATGCCAGCTTGATCGAGCAGGTTCTACCTCTCTCAGAAGTCCAGGCTGCTGCCTGGCATGGTTCCCCTATGCCAGCTTGGTTGAGCAGGTTCTACCTCTCTCAGAAGTCCAGGCTGCTGCCTGGCATGGTTCCCATATGCCAGCTTGGTTGAGTAGGTTCTACCTCTCTTAGACGTCCAGGCTGCTGCCTGGCATGGTTCCCCTATGCCAGCTTGGTTGAGCAGGTTCTACCTCCCTCAGAAGTCCAGGCTGCTGCCAGATTCCCATGAACAATTAGGAAGCAGTGTGCACTGGAAAGTCTGCCGAATGAAGTCACTGAAGTTAAAGGAGTTGCTTATGGATTATTTTTGTGACTCTGCAGTTTATGACCACTTAATTCTTCTATGCACAACATCACATGATTCTAGAAATAGAAACCCGCAGGTCCTAAAATCCCTGTTACAACTTGGGATCACTGGCCGTCGCCTCATGTCACCAACATTGTTGATAAAACAGCCTTATTTTAAGTGTATGGGAGCTTTTTTATACTTGGAAAAACAAATATTTTCTGATTTCCACCTTAATTTGTATTCCACAGTAATGCTAATTATGTCTTATCTCAAGAGCACAAACCCCAGGAACCGCACAATGGCAGAATTCAAAAGTGCAGCTTAGCTTTTCCTGCCTAGCCGTATTCAAGCCACTCACTAATTTGCACTTAAAAAGAAAAAGGGAACACAGGACACACGGGTGGTTTAGCATTGATTGCGGGAGAGGAAACTAATCTGCTGAATGAACGTGGTTAGTGGTTTGATATAGACTTTGATATTGTATCGAATACAGCCTTGGTGATCGGTACCTAGTTAGTCCAAATGAGGCTTGTTTTAACGTTATTCCACTCTTACACAAACTAAGCTCCCCTTCCTACAGAGAACGCGGCACGTCCAATTCAGCTCACAGTGGACCCCTCTACATATTGGAGATAAAAGAGATAGAAACCAGAAGTAAAAGGTGAGGCTGCAAACGTAACATTTATTCACAACACGTCAGCACAAGTTTAATTTACATTTAACAGATCTGCTGCTTCATGCATAACTTTGTGTCGGCCTATGTACATTTTTAATGTGTTCCAAGTTAATGGAATGAAATTGTACAATAAAGGCCAGGTGACAAAAGAGAATACATTGTGTACGAAGCTGAACTCATTAAGTGTTTAAATGGTGAGCAATTCATTATATAATGAATACAATTAAAGTCAATGCCTGATAATTGTGATGATGTGTAATCTCTCTGTGAGTCAGTGTTTTTCTTTAACAGAGAGTTTAAAGTGAACACGTTCTCATTATCTCTTCTGGTTTGATTTCTTGGGAAACTTTATTTTTGAAATTGGTTTACCAACCTGTTTTTAAAATGGCCTATTTTAACAAAGTTTTTATGTCTATTTTAAGATATCTAACAATCCAATCCCTTCTCATATGCAGCACAATCCAGTCCCTATCTCATGCAGCACAATCCAGTCCCTATCTCATGCAGCACAATACAATCCCTATCTCATGCAGGGTAATCCAATCTCTATCTCATGCAGCACAATCCAATCCCTCTCACATGCAGCACAATCCAATCCCTCTCACATGCAGCACAATCCAATCTCTATCTCATGCAGCACAATCCAATCCCTCTCACATGCAGCACAATCCAGTCCCTCTCACATGCAGCACAATCCAATCCCTCTCTCATGCAGCACAATCCAATCCCTATCTCATGCAGGGTAATCCAGTCCCTATCTTATGCAGCACAATCCAATCCCTCTCTCATGCAGCACAATCCAATCCCTCTCTCATGCAGCACAATCCAATCCCTCTCACATGCAGCACAATCCAATCCCTATCTCATGCAGGGTAATCCAGTCCCTATCTCATGCAGCACAATCCAATCCCTCTCACATGCAGCACAATCCAGTCCCTATCTCATGCAGCACAATCCAGTCCCTCTCTCATGCAGCACAATCCAATCCCTCACTGCATTGGGGGAGAACGTGGCCCGTTGCTTGCTGCCTGTTGCCATGTCTTCCACACCATTGTCCAAACTGGGCACGGAACTGCTTCTTCTTGTCTCCCGCCTCAGTCCCAGCTGTGATGTGTTTATTTGTGCATTGACCGTTGGACAACTTTATTGCATGCCTGTCGGATAGCGGAGGCAGGAGAATGCGTTAATTATTGAGTGAGTAAGTGATGATAATCAGGAGCAGTATGGTGCTGTCACTGGGCACCATTGCCTTGGCAGGTCAGTCTTCTTATGTGGAAAGTACTGCTGTTAAATTGCCCACTAAAAAAAAGAGGGTTCAGAAAGTAAAACTGCACAGATTCAATTTTTTTATGGGATTTTTCTAAATTAATATTATTTTATGAGTTTTTTATTTTTATTTTTTTTACCGGCACCACTTGGGTCTGTTATCCAGCAGTGTGTTCAAATGTGTGTAAGGATAAACTTACTGGAAGGGATAGCCTCGGGAGGTTACTAAAGTCTGAATTACATACATAAAAGCATCTATGCAAAGTATTTTAAAGGGAAAATCAAAAAACGAATGATAGTTGAAAGCAACACAGAATACTTGGGTTATAATAATATAATATAATGTCATCATTACTTATCTTCTAATGCAGTAATATTGCTCCATTGGTTTAAACATTCAACATTATGAGGATATTTTTCAATTGTACCACAGGTCTTACAGTACTATATCTCCATTATAAAATACAGGTTACTGAGCAAACCTGGACCTTGAATAAAAAGCTTATCTAAGGTTACAGAGCTAATGGATGTCAGTACGGTTTTGAGCAAGCAGATATTTTCATAGTTTTGTGTACAGTTATGACCCGATTTCCCATACAGGAAAAGGGCCTAACCGCTAAGATGATGTGTTGGTCATGACTGTGAAAACAAATCAACGCACACACAGAACCAGAAGTTCTGCCCCTGGACCTCGGCTTTTCACACCTAAACCAGCAGACAGGGATACAGAGGCAGGCGTGCGTGGACGGCGGCTGGAGTCTCACCGGAGGCGAGCGAGTGGATTCCATCTTCTGACGTCGCTACGGTGTGAGTTTCAGAATTATAATTGCTTATGAAACGACGGGGTCGAGGCATGCCGAAACAGTCCCCCTCAGGTCATAAAATCCCTGTTACATCCATAACTTTCACTGGTCATGACCAAGTCCATCGCCTCATATCACCAACATCCAGGCAGGGGCGACCTCCTGAATCACCGCTGCATTTGAGCCAATGGTATTCTGGAACACAACATTGGTCTGGTGGAGAATTTCATGGCATGCACAACACTCTCAGGGAGTTGGCCAGCGCAGCTGGAGTACTTGCCGGATTAGGTGAAGGCCTCTCAAAGCCAGTAGGTCCGTGTCGTACAGGCCTTCTGCCTTTTCACAAAGCCTCTGCATTTCTCTGAAGTGTGGGCTGGCTGCAAATGATTACACATCCCAGGTTAACATATAAGGATGACAAGACTTTAGGGAGATTGGTAACACTCACAGCCATGCAAGGATTAATCGGCAAACTGAAGATTGTGCGGCTAACTAACCTTTTCAGTTCAGTAGCTGCCACCAAAAAGACAGGCATTCCGGCATCTCCCAGAGACCTATGAGTAACCTTGTATTGTTCCCAAACCAGCATCAGTGGGAAGTTTTCATGTATAAACCAGTCAGGTGGGATAGGTACTAGCTAGCTGAACAAGGAGCTTGTGTTATTTGAGATCTTTCACTCTAGAGCTACAAGGAAAACCATTGACAGACACATTGATTTACTGCGTAGTCTTCTCTGATCAGGGACCAGTGAGACCATGACAGAAGACAAAGGAGAAAGAGTGTATATGTGATGCAATGATAATATTATCCCTGACAGTTATCCCCGGTAACACAGCAATAAGGTTTTCTCTGACAGTCATCCAAAAAGTGGAACAGAACCTGTGAAATTGAAAATGGAACAACGACTACAAAGTAACCATTGTGGTCTCAGTGGTTTGAAATTAAAACTAATATTAGACAAAAATTAGCAAGCAATTGGGTAAGGGTATGTTCAGAATCATGTACAACCAAAATTCTTGTTTTCCTTAACGTCTCGGAGACACTGTCAACGGCCGGTTCTAAATTACCATTGCCGGGGTGCGTGTTTTAATCCTGCTTCCATGAACTGGGATCCTTGGCTACTCTTTATTTTCCTTTGTGGATCCTTGGGTATTATGCTTTTTTATAAAAGTGAGAGAGAATTAAAAAAATTTTTTTTTGCTATTTGTATTTATATTTATATATAACTGCTTTTTTTAAAATTAAGAAATCTTTCTTTGGGAGAGCAGGCAATAGGGTCAATTCACTGTCTATCCTTCAGAGAAAATTATGCTGAAATAAATTACCTATTGTCCTCTGCAACGGGCTCAGGCAAGGTATTGGACAACAAACTGAATTCCATACTTTGTTTAAGCAGGGCGACGAGTGTCGTAAATCCTGTCTGAGCAAAGCTCGAAGGTCAATTGCCCGTGGATCATGCAACCTTCGGAAGTGAGTGCCAACGCAGTCTGCAAAAGTGTCTCTCATGGCTGCGTACGTTCCTCACAGAGCCGAGGTGTTGCCAGGAGGGTGATTTGATATAAGATGTTTTACCGAGGATACGTGGAGCTGTGACATGACTGGGTGGTTGCTATCTGGCTCCCACTCCCCAACAGAAGCAGTCCCAGGCATCCGTTCTGGGGGCTGTTAATCAACAATGAGTCTCAGCGGGCCAGCCACCCACACTCCCCTGCTTATTGTATTGAGGTTTCAAAAATAGCCCCTGTTTCCCATTACGCTGGCTCTTCATTGGCTGCTGCTCAATCAGGCACCACAGGGGACGTCTACAAGTGGGGCCGTGTTTCTCATTTGCTCAGCCAGGAATTAGTTTGTGTTTTCTGGAAACTTTATTATTTTGTATATTACAGTTACTAAAACAAAAACTCTCCTGTTAAATGCAAATCAATTATACATACATACATATATATATATACACCAATCAGCCATAAAATAATGACCAGTGACAGGTGAAGTGAATAACACTGATAATCGTGTTCTCATGGCACCTGTCAGTGGGTGGGATATATTAGGCAGCAAGTGAACATTTTGTCCTCAAAGTTGACTTGTTAGAAGCAGGAAAAATGGGCAAGCGTAAGGATCTGAGTGACTTTTCACAAATTGTGATGGCTAGATGACTGGGTCAGAGCATCTCCAAAACTGCAGCTGTTGTGGGGTGTTCACAGTCTGCAGTGGTCAGTACCTATCAAAAGTGGTCCAAGGAAGGAAAATTGGTGAACTGGCGACAGGGTCATGGGCGGCCAAGGCTGATTGATGCACGTGGGGAGCGAAGGCTGGCCCATGTGGTCCGCTCCAACAGACGAGCTACTGTAGCTGAAATTGCTGAAAAAGTTAATGCTGGTTCTGATAGAAAGGTGTCAGACAGTGCATGGCAGTTTGTTGTGTTTGGGGCAACGTAGCCACAGACCAGTCAGGGTGCCCATCCTGACCCCTGGCTGCTGCCGAAAGTGCCTACAATGGGCATGTGAGCATCAGAACTGGACCACTGAGGAATGGAAGAAGGTGGCCTGGTCTGATGAATCACGGTTTATTTTACATCACGTGAATGTGCGTGGTGCGTGTGCGTCGCTTACCTGGAGAACACATGGGACCAGGTTGCACTATGGGAAGAAGGCAAGCCGGCGGAGGCAGTGTGATGCTTTGAACAATGTTCTGCTGGGAAACCTTGGGTCCTGCCATTCATGTGGAGTTTCTTTGACACGTACCACCTACCTAAGCATTGCTGCAGACCATGTACACCCTTTCATGGCAACGGTATTCCCTGATGGCACTGGCCACTTTCAGCAGGATAATGCACCCTGCCACAAAGCAAAAATGAATCAGGAATGGTTTGAGGAACACAACAACAAACTTCAATCGAGCATCTGCAAGATGTGTGGACAAACAAGTCCAATCCATGGAGGCCCCACCTCGCAATTTACAGGACTTAAAGGATCTGCTGCTAATGTCTTTGTGCCAGAAACCACAGCACACCTTCAGAGGTCTCGTGAAGTCCATGCCTCGATGGGTCAGGGCTGTTTTGGCAGCAAAAGGGGGACCTACACAATGTTAGGCAGATGGTCATAATGTTATGGCTGATAGGTATTTATATCTATATGAATATATAGAGAAGTTTAGCCTTTGGATAATAGGAGGAAAGTACTTTAAAAGTCGAAGACTCTTTTTGTTAGGTGAGCAGTACGATTACGAAAAGAATACCTTATGAAAAGATTACGAAAGATACCTTATTGTTTTGGTCACCCCAACCACAGCACTGATGTAGTCCACAGGCCATTGTATGTTAATTTCCTGTTGGATGGTGCTGTCGATCGCCTCTGTCTCCTGTCGAAATGCGTGAAGTTCTGCACTCGGTAAAGGTGGCTACGTGCTGAGTAATTAACCATCTGAATCAAAGAGGGACAGCTTAGCTTTGATTCCCTTTTCATGTTCGTGTTCCTCTGATCACGGAATGTTATCAGACACACCAAAGACTACCCCTCATACCTGGCAGGGGTTAACTTTCGTCTGCCTGTATTTTCACTCGGAATTTCATTTGATCAAATACAGATGCAGTTAAATATGTTTTATAAGAGGACTAGACGGCCAAGCAACAAAGTTCCGCCCACGTATCTAATCTATTGGCCAGTCGCTCTTTGTTGCTGATTGAGAAATGGCAATTCAAATTATCTTTGTAACTTGGGAGCAAAAATCCCTGTTATTTACCTGCTGGGCCTGACTGAAGGCCTCTATTTCCTGCCTCAAGTCAAGATCCTGGCAAGCTGAGAAATATCAACACACATTTTGAGTATGTGACACTGTGATGTCTTAGTCTCAGCTTTTAGCATCCTAGGTGCTCCTTTTCATTCAGACGGGACAAGAGAAATGGCTGGACTGTCGGTCCATAACTCAGACTGCACAGAGAAGGCTTCTTGCTTTTCAGTATCAAGAGGAACCCAGAAAAGAACCGCTGCAATCCATTGTTTCGTTGACGCTGCCTGGGTGGGGGGGCCGAAATTCGACCGCTAGTCTAGATCTTGTCAGGAATAGAAAGTTTCCCTTTATCAAATTCATTGCATGTAAGAGAGGCTTAGTTGAGAAACAGCACATATGACTCTTTCACTCCCAGTTCACTTGCAAGTGATTCAAATCCACACTAGTACTTCCTTTGCACCTGACTGGACTTGTGGGCTAATATCTACAGCACCCCTAATTCCCAATTCTCTGTATATTCGAGACTAAGTTTTAAAATAATGGCTGACCTGAATTAAATTTCTTGCAGTTTTAGAAAAGAACATTTTTTATTTATTCCTAGAGGGTTCCCAAGGGTTTGTGTAAGGATATATATATATATATGTATAATATTTAAATTCTGTATTGTGCGCAGCAGGGCAGTAGATAGCATAGGGATCGAGGTAATGTACTTGGCAACTGTAGGTTGAATGCTGCGTCACCACTGTACCTGAACTGGTTCTGCACATGTTTGGATGTATAAATGCTAAAATGTCAGTCTAAGTTGCATTGTATGAGAGAGTCTACTAATAGATAGATACTTTAATGAAACCCAAATGCAAAGCATTTATTACTGCCTTTTACACTGGATTGTGCTTTAAGCTAACGCTATCGGATAGGAAATTAATAGGAAACTACGTCATTACTTAGTGATACAATCTTTGTTTTCCAAGTAACCGAAACACCACTCAGATTAAAGACAGGGCTTTCCCAAAATCTCTGGAATTATCGCTTAGGATTTAGATTTTCATCTGCTCCGCTGTGACCAATCGTTCCCAGGTCCCAAACAAGCAACCAATGTGAGAAGTCCAATCAATGCCCTTTTAATCATATACCAATCACCCAAAACCACAGTGCAGCTCTGTCTACCCACGGACACAGCTGTTGCTACAAAAGAACAAAGGATGCCCAATGTCTTTTTTTATGTGCAGACATACATTGCCATGTAATTTGGGTTGTGCATGTGTTTATTGCAGGCACTGTTCCTTTTTCGGTCCGTTATTGAATTTTAATACCTCGTCAGTGGTGAGAGATCTGAGCATTTGAACTTAACTTTTTTCCTGCGAACCAGTCGTACCATGCCTCTTACACGTACGTGTTTTATCCCTTTTTCCTACATGTAATGGAATCTCACCAATGCTCAAGGAACATGACTTCCTTCCTGAGGGTCGACGGGGAGTATGTTTGCACCCATGAAGTGTAACAAGTCATTAGTAAGTAATTGCATAGGTTGAGACGAGGGTTAAGGAGAAACACCACTCAGTCACATATAAGCACCAGATTTTATGATGACGTTCCTGTTTCCATTCTTGTTGCCATGGTCACCAGAGGCAGCAGCAAAGTGGTCGGGAGAGATGCAAATATCATATCTGACTAAAACATTTTTATTTCAGGAAACTAAAGATATAATAAAATCAGAAATAATAAATGAGAATAAAATAAATTGCGTACAAAATCTTGTTTGAAACCAAGCCAACTAATTGTAAAATACGATAATGCTTTACATTGTGTCTGTTAATACTGACAATTTACATGGTAATAACATTGTTTTTATGCATTGTTGCACTGTACTTAACAAATAACACTTTCACTCTATTCTGATGCAATGTCACACTCTCATTTATCACAATGAAAGTGAGACTCATTAAGCATGGTGTAACTATGCTTAACACTAAAGTAATGCGTAAGTACACGTTTATTTATGTACTTACAACTACGTAAATACACAGTATTCAGAGACTCTTAACATAAAATACCGACAATTGCTGAAGACCTGAGGGATTTTCCACGGCACACGACTGATTTGAAAAATCTACAGTGAAATCAGCCTGATTAATCCCTAAACTGGGGCAGTCATGTGAAATACACTCAATAATGAATATGGTTCCTGAGTTGGCTTGTTGTTTACAATGGCTCTTAAATTTTCACTGTTACTCTCACTTGGTGGTTCATAGATCTACAGGATGTGCAGAGTGGATCTTAGGAGCTCACTGTTACACAATGATTGGTGGAGGAATGATCTCAATTAACATCACAGCACATAAATTATTGTGTACTATATAGGAGAATGTGGAGTTTGCCACGACTATTGTAACTGAGTAAATAGCTACACATGAAGTGTAAAATAAGACTTTATTGTCAAAAAAGCACATTTTCCATTCGTTGACATTTTTGATGGTAGTAGAAAGTGATCAGCTGCAGGTGGCCACTAACTCCCAGGTTCAGAGGGGTGAATAAACCGGAGCGCATCTACTAATGAGGAGACAATTCATTTACACGATAAAGAAAACATTGCTATTCATTCGTTTTCAAACCGGTTTTCTTCGGGGGTGATGGTTATTTTTCAATCCAATAAAATCCACAAGTAGTCGATAATTGAGACAGGTAAATTGTGTTGTTTAGTAATAATTACATTTTAAGATAAATATAAACAATTTTAGGCTTAACCGTTTTTTTTTTTTTGTGTTTTTTTAAATAGTGTAAACAATGAAATGCCTAATAAATATCTTGGAATTAATTTGTCATTCATTCTTGCTAGCCTCATCTAAGCGGATCATTTACCCGTCACTGTATCACAACTTTGCAGGTTTAAAACCTGCCTGCATACCTACAACACAAACACAGCACACCCACAGCACGGTTCGAGGGCCCATTAGGTGTTCAGTTCCGCCCACCTGCCCACCCCCGCACCGAGCCCAGGCGGGATACAGACACATGACAAACAATAACGTGATTGACGCACTCTTTGATCTATTTTGGCAGTTAAGTACCCTCCTCCGTCCTGACCCACACCAGGGTTCAAACAGGGGGGAAGAACACACAGAGCCAACGAATAAAAAAAAAAGCACAAAGCCCAGTCATAAACTGATAGAAAATAACCCGACCCATGCCTCTGCTCCTCCGACCAATGAAACAAATAGAAACGCACTATTTCTATAAACGCCAAGTGAGTGTGTTGAACTCTAATAAATCATATATCAGTGTGCAGCTAACTGACACCTCAAACATAGATTAGCTGATGGATCAACATGCATATTAAAGCCAAATAAATGTCTTACAGGGTAAACTTACTTTCCTCCCTGTCAGAAGGAACTAATTGATACAAATTAGCTTTCCAAAAGCTGTGCCTTTCACAGAAGCATTCACAATGCTGTACAGAATGTTCAGATACACTGCAACCACAGCCATGCTTGGAAATGGTTTGTACCCCATTTCATACTCTAGATGCATGCTATTTACAAGTACTGGGTTTTAGCCTGATTCCACTAACGAAAAATACAAAACTGTAATCAAAGATCACTACTGTCTCAAATACAACTGTAAGGAAAACTTAGCATAAGACGCTATTTTCTTATGTAGAAAGAGAACCGCTAATGCAGGGATGAGTGTAAATAACACCTAGTCCCGCTGGCGTTTTAGTCCCACGGACGCGTGTGGATATTTAAGAGAGTTACAGCCAATACTAAATAAAATCAGCTGATAAATTATGTATGCATCCCTGGTGAACTTCATCTGATACTGTAGTACTGAAAACACTGATAGCTGTTAGAGCATAATTACGTTTAGTCTCAGTCAAGCCAAATGCCAAGTCAAAACAACGCTGCCGTCCCCTTAAATATAAACATTGGAAATATTACGTAATTTTATACAGACCATCCAGCAAGCATGGATGTTAATTGCGCAAAAAAAAAAAAAAAAAAAAATACTAGACAAAGGGGGATCCAAAAAACAGATATTTTTGATACCGAATTATAGAATCATTTTATTTTGAAATACCAAAACAAGTATACTACAATGGAACTTTAAATTAATTTTATATAATCAAGGAGGCAAGAGAGAAACAAATCATGCATCTAGCTAGGTGCTGAGATACCACAGTTATAAATTATAACTGTAATGGGTCCCCCCTTAGCCAATGTTTTCTCTGTATGTAAGGACAATCTGGACGTGCCACGTGGATCATCCAGTATCCAAGCAACATGGGGTCAACGCTTCACCAAACACTTGTTTCACAAACAGAGGAAACGGGTTAAACAAACGATATTGAGAGGGTTAAAAAAAAGATATTGAAGCATGGAACATTGTATTGTGAATTGATGCAATGCATAAGTGTCAGGCCCTAAAAGAAAAGATTGGAATTTCTGTAAAAAGTCCTTTGTTTTGTTTTGGTTTTTTTGTGTCCAAAGTGTTCTAGCAGCACCACAAAGTCCACACGGAATGGGACGCAGTCACGGCAGGCCTGCTCTCATCAGTGAAGCCTCTCGGCCGGAGTAAACCCTATCCCAACAAGGGGCCCGGCCCCTGGACCCAGCCAGCGAGGGGACGCTCTGACGGGAAGCCCCTGCACCCCTCCGTTTACCTCCCTAAATGGCTGTGCGTGCCTTACAAAGAGCCGTTGGCGGGGGGATAATGAGCTTTCAGCACGAAGCTGCCAGCCAGGCTTTCCCCGTCTTTGCACAATGAAAGAGCTCTTGGGCTCTGTACTTACATTTGTGCTGCGGGTTCAGAGTTGCACAATTCCATCCGCACGTTGGAATGCACAACTGGAATTGTTCCTTTTGTTCAGGAATTCCATACAAGGATCCAGGAAATTGTTCCCATGTGAAGCCTTTAATACATGGGAGATATTTAATTAGGTGGTGTCCGAACAAACTCAGGTTATATTTATTTCCCTGTAACTTCCCTGTAAGCTCAACTCCTAAGTAAAAAATTAGTTGCATCTTAATGAACACGCTGGTTTTTACATTAAAATTAAAACGGTAGAACATTAGCTCTTTGGACTCGTCAAACATCACTGCAGTCTACAGACTGAGCTGTATGAGTTCACTGAGGGGCTCGGTCTGCCCTCGGGTGAGCGCCTTACAGACTGAGCTGTATGAGTTCACTGAGGGGCTCGGTCTGCCCTCGGGTGAGCGCCTTACAGACTGAGCTGTATGA
>JAOYSI010000011.1:146922-169834 GCA_025775065.1 Hiodon alosoides
TTATTATTATTATTATTATTATTATTACTACAACAAATAATGCTGACTGTTGGCTTTCCTGCAAGGTGGTCCCAGCATTGCATCCATACCCAGGATGTTGTCGATGGCCACCTGCCAGAATCATTTTTTCTGCACCCTGCATCATAGCAATCTTTCCAGTCACAATGCATATCTGTGTTGTTATTGGTGATCATGACAGAGAAGCAGGCAACCCCCCGGGCTGGATCAGGCTGATTGATGAGCCCATGTCTGGGAGAGCTGAGCATCAGGTGTTGTTCAGGGTTGCAGAGTGCGTAGATACAGGGGCCTACAGGCTGGCGTTCGCCTCACCAGCCTGACCCTCTGGCATTTCCCAAAGGTGATAACATCTGCAGACAGTCTGCTCACAGGTGGCTGGGTTTGCTTTGTCATCACTGTCCTCCACCGTCTATCTCACCCGCCACAACTCTCTTTCTATAGTGGGTAGTTTCTCATGTAAGACCGCTTCTGCCTTCTCTGCCATTCGCAGCGCTGAGTGGCCATGGAGCCATCAGTTCACCTGCTGGTGTAAGTGTGGCTGCTTCTGGCTCATCCAAATTCCCTCCGCTGTTGTCGGAGGCAGGGTGGCATGCTGGGTTCCGTGCCTCCTGCCCCTCGGTAACATCTCTCTTCCATAGCCACATACTAGTCCCAGGCATGATTTGCTGCTGCCATCTGACCACCATCCACCTTTTTGGTTTTTTTTGTTTGAGAAATTTATCTTCCATCTTCTCATGCCTGGAGTAGCAAAGGGTGAAAGACAACTTGCAGAGATAGACATGCTATGCAGGAAGGCGGTACTCTTTATTGGACAGAATCGCTAGTTCTGCTATCACTGCAGCACACAAACACAAACTCAATTGCTCACCCACTGTCCAGACCCTCACCTCCTGCAAGTAGCCACACTTCCCTTTGATGGGTATTCCCCCCAGTCTCCCCCTATGGCACTGACAATTGTGCCCTTTCCCCCACGGCTCCAACCTGCACATGTATACGATCTCTCTCAACCAAAAGGCGGGAAGAACTTAACCAGCACCGCAGTCTCCAAATATCCTTTGCGCCAGCCTCAATGCAATTTTATTGAAGGGTTATTATAGTATTGTCTGAGCGGTGGTTCCAAAAAAGGCAGCTTTTGTTGAAAATCTGTGATAATAAATCGTATAGAGGAATATTGCTCTATTGCCACTCGGGTCTATTGCCACTCAATTAACTATATATGGATATATTCCCATTATTATAGTTGAATATCTTTTTGCCAACTACATTTAATTTTGTAAGTGTGTTTGTAATTAGTAATGCATAGTTAGACGCCTTTGAACGTAGATACTGACTGCATGCGTTTGCGTAACTAACTCTCCAAACTCCAAATCCCATAATGCACGTTTTTTCGGTTCCCTGAACAAAAAGCGGAAACAAAAGAAATCCTAAATAGTATAGCAAACACATCCTTGTTGAGAGATTTGGCGAATAGACCATAATTGCCTACTTTCGCCAGTAAGAACGCAGGAACCGAACTTAGTGTAATCATTAAAATTATCTGATTTAATGGTTATGGCTTTAAAAAGAATACAGAAGGTAAGTTTGAAATACGTACGACGGTAGCTAACCATGGTTGTATTGTGTTGAAGGCAGCAGAAACGGGGTAGTGCTAGCAACCTAGCATAACCAAGCTCGATAACAGTCAAAAGTGGTATAAATAAAAATAAAAAAGTAGTATAAATAAATAAACTCAGTAAAAATTCAGGTTATGTATTGACCAGCTGACTAGAAGCTATGGTTGTGAAGTGTGGTTGCTGGCGAGGCATCGTCGATAAAGTTAAACGGGCTTTTTGATTTGAGCTATTTAGTAGTTCGCTTACTATTGGTGTCGGTATTTACTCTTCCGGCCACTTTACGTCGAGTTTCCTCTATCTAGCTCACATGTGTTACAGGGAATCCTAGCTGTAGTAATTACGGCCTAACTATGTTGAGTCTAAAGACGCTGATTGTATATCAATAATCATCGTTACATTGCTGAGGAGTCAGCCATGATAGTAATAACAAATCAAAACCAATCATTTCATTTCGTAGCCAATTACTCATCTGACTATCAGTATTACGCAATGTACAACAAAAATGATTTAATTGCCAGCTGGCGGAACATTTATATAATTACGATTATCATCGAACCTTTTTAATGTGGATGTAATGGCTAGTTAAACAGTCAGTTCTTGTATGTTTAGTGTATATTCTCACTTCGCTCGTTTTCCAGATATGTCTGCTAGCTGGCTCGTTCATTGTTTTGGATTGGATGCATTGTTATGTTGGTAGTCCATTGTAGTTGGCGTCTATTCAGCTTGTTTTCTGACGTTTTGTTTCCCCGATTAGGTCAGGCGAAACAATAGCAATGTGGCGCATAGGTTAGGATAAATCTGTAATACAACAGATGTGGTTAATATTTAAACGTATTACTATAATTCGTCTTTTAATTTAGATGTCTTTGATTTTGGATTCAAGGTTTGTTTTAGTTTATATGTTTTTGAGCAGGCTTAGCACAACACTGAGAGAAAATTGGTCTGATCGATAATATAGACTTGTATATATGCTGGACAGTAGTTGAGTTATTAAATAAGTTATTTTACTGTGAGATTATTTTATTTTTTTCAGGAGTTGCACGATTTGCAGCGGGATCCACCTGCACAGTGTTCAGCAGGCCCAGTTGGTGAAGACTGTAAGTTTTTACTATATCTGTGCTAAACTGCTTGCTTGACATAGTTGTAATTATAATTTAGCCTCTTCTTTCTTTGCAGTGTTTCACTGGCAAGCAACTATAATGGGACCTGTAAGTATGGAGTACAGTTTAAAATGGTTCTGTTTTGATTCTCCTTTTTCCGGTGCTTGTAGACTTTTAATGCTAAAATATTTAAGCTTACATTTTGAAAATGTATATTATAACAATCTAATCATACCATTATACTGTGTAACTACTTTTCTCACAGTAAGGGGTGCTTATTTAAATGTACATGAGTGCTTATTAAACAACCTGTTTTTTTTAATCTTTGGATCAGTAATAAAAGAATAGTTATATTTTGCGTATTAGTCTCCTTTCTTTAGAAATTGGTAATTGTTGCACATTTTATTTAAATGCTTAGACTTTTTTTACAGTACAATTTATTCAAATTCACGTTGAAAAATACTCAAATTCACTTGTTACCTTCTATGAAACATCATTATTTAAGGCAGTTAAGTCTTGTTTAGTTTACAACTGTCATATAAAATGTAGCATTTTGATATTTGATGTTTTAGCGGTTTGCTTGTTTTGTCCCATCCAGAGCGACAGTCCATACCAAGGAGGAGTTTTCTTTCTCACAATCCACTTCCCCACAGACTATCCCTTCAAACCACCAAAGGTTAAACATTTTAACCTGTTTTCACCCGTTTTCTATTTTTACTCTACTCGATTTGGTTGTGAAGTGATATTCTCTCTTTTTTTCATAGGTAGCATTTACAACAAAAATATATCATCCAAACATAAACAGTAATGGGAGTATTTGCCTAGACATCCTGAGGTCACAGTGGTCCCCAGCCTTAACAGTATCAAAAGGTAAGGCTGCGTTCCATAAGTGAACTTGGCATAAAATGTATTATATTGTCATGTAGGTATTTTCGTTTGCAAGGTGTTAAATCATAAATCAATGTCAAGTCCTGAAGTGTTTAGAAAGATTTCCTATTTTCCCAGGAAGCAGCTGCTTAGATTCTGCTTTTCTCCATTGGCTATTTTTTTTTTTTTTTATCCTTCGGTCATTCGTGGTTCATTATTTTTGGTCTACTAGTGGTACACTCATTGCTATATATACATACTCAAGAGGTGTTTTTTGGGGGGCATAGTATCTCCCAGGTATCTCCATCATATCTCCCAGGTTGTGCATTGCACTTGGTTGTGTATTAGTGTGGCTGTACTTAAAATCTCTTAAATTTTGTTGATCACTTCACAAACCCACATCTTTCAGATCCAATATATGGACAAAAGTATTGGGACACCTACACATTACACCTACAGGAGCTTTTTTGAAATCCCATTCTAAATCCATAGGCATTAATATCGAGTTGGCCCTTCCCTTTGCAGCTATAACAGCATCCACTCTTCTAGGAAGGCTTTCTACAAGATTTTGGAGTGTGTCTGTTGGATTTTTTTGCCCATTCTTCCAGAAGAGCATTTGTGAGGTCAGACACTGATGTTGGGCGAGAGGGTCTGGCTCACGATCTCTGTTCTAGTTCATCCCAAAGGGTTTCGATAGGGTTGAGGTCAGGGCTTTGTGCAGGTCAGTCAAGTTCTTCCACACCAAACTCATCCAACCATGCCTTTATGGACCTTGCTTTGTGCACTGGGGCAGAGTCATGCTGGAGCAGAAAAGGGCCTTCCCCCAAACTGCTTCCACAAAGTTGGAAGCAATTTCACAAACTGACTTGTTGCAACGGTGGCATCCTATTACAATACCACGCTCGAATTCAGTGAGCTCTTTAGAACGTCCCATCCTTTCACAAAAGTTTGTGGAAAGGTGCTGATTTTATACACCTGTGGCAATGGGACTGAATGAAACGCCTGAATTCAATGATTAAGAGATTTTTCCCAATACTTTTGTCCATATAGGGAATGTCAGGAATTTTTTTTAATCAGTCAATTATTTGCCACAATCAGACCCTTAATGGATTGTGTTAATGATGTACTGATTAATATACCCAGGATCAGTTTAACCTCTCATAATCCTATTCATTCTGACCTTTTCAAAACTGATCTGCCGTCAGTCTGGGGCAGTTTTTGTCAATAGTAGTCCTTCAGTAATACCAAATGGGCTAAATTGCAAATGTTAAGTCTAAGAACACTTCATTTAAATGAATACGCAGCAATGCATTAGAGTACATAATTTAGTAAAATGTTCTATTATGTATAAATTGCCAGTCTACATTTCCCTAATTCCTGCTATGTGGAGTTGCAAAAAATTGGCTTTATTTTATTTTTTAAACCTCTTTTTCAGTTTTATTGTCCATATGTTCATTGCTTTGCGACCCAAACCCTGATGACCCCTTAGTTCCAGATATTGCACACATCTACAAGTCAGACAAAGAAAAGTAAGTATTCCTTAAAAATAAGACTAAATTGCTTATTTAAAAATGTTCTTGTAGTTGACACGTGTGGTTTTGACCACATAAAAAATTAAAAAAGGTTTTATTAAGTAACCGTAGTTTAAAATGGATTTATCAAGGTTGTCTGTGCTGTCATGGGGAAAAATAAACTACTACTACAATTATCACAATACTTTTAGTCAATGTCCATGGGCACCCATAGACCGTGCGATTGGGAAGAATGAGTTTCGCAAGAATATTATACAGAGCTTTCCAAAATACAGAAAGATCCTAACTGCCAATACTTACCTTATGTTAGAGATATCAATGCTAAGTGTCCGTTTAGAAAAAATCTGTATTACAAAAAATGGATTCCTAACTAATTTTCGTATCTTAAGATAGAAATCGTGTAATACAGAACATTCCCAACTTCCTAAGTTTTGATCTTAACCTTTATGACAAGGTATAACCTATACTAATATAGTTGGAAGAAAAACATAGTTGCAAGCTAAATAACATCAGTCTGGCTAACATCATAAAATTATCAGATGTCTTTAGCTATCTAGCTGAATTGAATTTAGCTAGGCTTGCTAGCTTATACGGTGTGCTGCTACCATATTTTACCATTGGTGATCGACTGAACTAGATAGAAAACTTTATTTAAAAGAACTATTCAACAATTGTTTACATTTGTGATAAGTAACAAAATCACAGAGCCTTGGCTGACCCCCGAATGTTTTCAGATCATAGTGTTACTATTTATTGTGGGTTTTTGTAATGTTTTGTAATGTAATGTGATTATTTTTTTTAAATCCTAGCACCGATTTAGGTAAAGATGCATTCAACAAGCCTTTTTGCAATTTATATAATCGTTGTTTAATCAAAAATAATCAGAAAATGATGATATGATATGTAGACGTGTTTGTGCGCCACCTGGCCTGAATGTAGCACCGACACTGCATGTTAGCAATATTGGATTAACTACAGATTACCATTGTTAATGGTTAAATGTTATGTCAACTATTTCGAAAAATGTATATATTTACATTCCTATTGCCCTCAAAATAGGATTTTTTTCTTTAACCTTGGGGGAACATTTATCATGGAAAAGAACCAACAAATTCATTTACAGGCAATGGACGAAAAGTCAGAAATGCCCAGGTCTGGAATTTACCTTGAATAATATCATAGTTCCTCCATAAAGGACTCCAATTTTTTTTTTAAATAATAAATTGGAGTGTTGCTAAAGGTTTTAAGTTATGTGCCTTTTTGCATTCATGTCACTTCCATAAACCTGTAGATCAACCAATCTGTGAAGGGAATGCACCAAATGTCATTTAATTTACCATGTGTGTAATTATTTCAGCTATCATTGTTTTATTTTCATCTGCTCTTTTCCAGGTACAACAGGCTAGCAAGAGAGTGGACCCAAAAGTATGCAATGTAAAAACAAAAAACAAAAAACCTGTAAATTCTAAAGACAAAGTTTAAATTAGGTAATATTACAATGTACTGTTAACATCATCAATACATGTACCATTAATAAATAAAGACTTTGTATTTTACAAGGAGAAATTCCTAAATCCATAAGTGCAAAGGCTGGACAGATTCTGCAGTCCTTTTCTTTTCTTTTCCTGGTTATAGGGCACTTTTTCTTTAATACTGTAAATTCCATTACATATAAATTATTATGCAGTTACAAAGCTGTGGTCATCCATTAAGTAAAATCTACCACTTATTTTCCCATCTTGTAGCAGCAGTATTTTTTTTTTTTTTTTTTAGAGGTTTTTATTGTATGGTAATAAAAGCTATACTGGATGTATTTTTATTATTTTGCATTAAAAGCGGGGGAAGTATGAGCTGGAGTGTTGTGACATTTGTCAACTGAACTAATGTATTCATCCAATTATATATTATCTAGTTCTTTCAAACATCAAAAAGTGTGGGTGTGTGTACTGTGTACATTTTAAAGGTATCTCGCAGTATTTATTTAGTTTTACACAATAATCTTTGCATTGGGCTGTGTGCTTGTGCATAACCTAGTGTTATCAGAACTATCAGCTAATGGCACTCAAAATCTGTTGGTCAGGTACATGGTGATTCTCAAATGAGTCAGAATAACTACAATATTGATTACCTAAATAGGCTACGCTTCATTCGTTTTTGCTTATAATAGCGATCTAATTGTTAACATGTGGACGTCTATTCTGTCCCGGATAATTACACTGCTAGCTTTACATTTACATCACTAGCTTGAAAATCACTAAAAAGTTTGATTTTTGCTTTACAATTACCTCGAACTTTGAATCACAAAGCTTATGGTTACTTACATGTATGACCGCAGGGGGGCGGTATAAATTATTTTCGTACGTTACATTCTGAATGTTTACTTAGACAAAAAAAATAAATACTATTAATAACCATTTAATAAGAAGTCACTAATAATCATCGAAGAAAAAAGTTTGGACTATTTTAGGATTCACTTGAAAATTCAAGAACGTTTGCCATAGCCGTTGTTTTTCTTTTAACATGGGTTTTCAACTGAACGCAGAAAATTGTTAAAACCTCACACCTGTTTCCACATTTTTCAGGACTAATAGTGTCACCTGCAACACTGGGCCAATAGCAGATGAATACCTCTTAAGCAGAATCTAACATTAAATACTCTTGACCTGCGAACTCGCAGTCCTATAATAACCGACCAATATCTTGGGGCCGGGACTTTCTGTTGCTGTACGGTCGACCCGAAGTTACAAATTCAAAAAGATAGCATTATAAAGTAAAAGCATGAAAAATTAAAAATGAAATAAACTTAATATTTATCTGGGCCTAGATTTAATGCAGTGCAGAAGCTGCATGTTCCATTTAACATTTAGAAATTGTAAATAATAAACTATCGCCTGTAAGCTTATTATTCTGTATGTTTTATTTGTTTCTGAATCATTTAGATGTATTTGACTCTAAGCACATTAGTTACAGTTATGTTTGACGACCGTGTATGGTTGCCCATGTAAGAATAAGTTTACGTATGCATTTGGATTGTGTTACGAATCTGACACGTTCAATTTACTTTTTAAAAAAAATAAAAAATTATGGGCGGTGTTCGAAAGTGTTATGGTAAAGGACCCAAGATAAATACAACAAACATCCTGGCGTAGTCCTGAGATAAGTAAATGTAAAATGTGGATGACTTTGTTGTACTCGCTTGCACGGTTTGTGGTTATTCAAACCAGTGTCGCAGAGACTGCATGGGTGTTGTGTGTGAGACTTTTTAAGCGGTCAATAGCAGCTTGAATCAAACAGCGACCAAGTATCACTGCATACCAAACCAAGATGCTAATATGTGTAACGGAGACTTGGAAACAGGAAAAAATGTATGGCCAGAATTTCTGTCTAATGCTCTACAAGAACTGTTTCAAATGGATATAGATGCAGTGTTTTGTCTCCCCATATACATTTTCTGACATTGTGTGCATGTTATGGTGACAGAATATTACTAGTTTCTGGATTGATGTATGATGCTGTTGCATTTCGTATGGGCACTGTAAGTGACTCCCGGGCAAATCAATTAACTAATGACTAATTAATTAAGTAAATACTAAAAACAACAAGAACTATCAACTGATGTAGAGCATTTCAAAATATCAAAACGACAGTGTTACAAATGAAAGCCAGGCACAGCAAGCAGCTATTAGCTTCTTTGACTCATGAACTTACACTTATAGCAATTGCCACCCTGAACAATTACGATCTCGTGAGCTGATAAGGGCGGACCTTGTTGTTACTTAGATGGGAGACTGGGAATACCAGGTGCAGTAAGCTTTTCTACCCCGTCATCAAGGGGCGGTGCCAAAACACAATTTTATCCACTCAAACAAATACATTGCAGTCCCCTCCGTGTATCACACGTCTTGCTCAGACCCATCGGCTCATTCTTAGGGGGGGACATATGAACCACGTGGAGGGGCACATAGTCCGATAGCCTATGCTATTGATATTTGTATTTGTGCAGCACCGACACATAACTATATTTAGGTTGCATACAACCTAACGACATTGCTCTCAGAAGGGTTTTTTTTAAATTCGGCTAAATTTTTTCTAAAGTTCGGAAATGGTGGATCGCACCTTTACCATGTAGGTCTGGAATCATCAGTTTGTACCATTAAGCCTGAAGCGTCCACATTAAGGGCTCTTGTTGTGTAAATAAAACAGTTTGTAGAAACCACATGTGCCATACATCAGAAGTAATTTTCCACTCATGCCCCTAAAACACTAGTGCGCAATTAAGACAAAAACTAGCGCTGACCCTGCTGGATTCAGATGACTGTGAGAAGTCCTTCACAAATCAAAGAAAGTAAAAAAACTCCTAAATTAAAAGGCACCACTGTTAACTAACTTTTAGTGATATTCGACTGTCGGTGGGCTTGGCCCTGATCAGCTGGCGGAGATTCAGCTGATCATGAGCTGATCTGCTAGGATTAGCAAGCTGATCGGACATGCAATGAGCAGGAACATGGCTGCAGTAGTGGCAGCCCGCCATCAATTTTGGCTGCGCCAGGCATGTTTGTCGGACAGAGACAAGACAGCCCACCATGATGTGCCCAACACGCTAGGCTGTCTGTTTACAGAAGCCCAAGGTAGCTCCAGGAGGCAATGCCCCCATACACCCTGTACATCCCATGCATTCCACACGCCACCCTAACATCTCCGGCCTAGCATGGAGAGGTGTTTAGTATCATGTTGCGTGTGTTGCTGTGCTACTTATGAAAGAACTTTCCTATTGTAAGTCTTCACTCAGCTGTTTGCAACCTCACATATTTTTTTATTTTTTTTTTAAAGACAAGCATTGGTATTTCCCTCCCAAACCTGATGAAGTATTAAATTACTTTACGTTTACAATTGCAGATAACTGTATATTTTATTACAGTCCCCTGTAAAAGCAAAAACAAATTCTGAAACAAGGGTCTGAGATTTCTGCAACTGAAATATTCGGCCGTAACCTTTTCAAGTTCAAACGAAACTGGTTCTTTGTTAATTTGTTTTTATATGGCTGTTTCCAAATTTTCAAGTGGATTGAATTAGTGGAATGAAACCAAACCCATTAACTGAATCTTCTAATAACTTTTATTAATTCTAAACACCAATTAAAAAAAAAAAAAAAAAAAAATCAAGCCAGTACAAACAAGTTGCCTATACAATGTAGCACAGTAAGTCCACAATCAAATTAAATCATTACTTCTAGTTAAATCGTTTCCCCTAGACCAATACATTGTCAACTCTTTGTTGTAAAGACATGTCCCATAAGCTTTCTTTAAGTTATCTAGATGCAAAGGTCAATATGATGTGCCAATGTCTTGCAGATAAGTTATAATTACAAAACACATAAACAAGTGTTGTTACATGGTTTCACAAGTTTGGGTTACATGTCTGAAGATACAACCAGTTATATTCTCACTTCTCAGACATGCTGTTAGATGATTAAATGCTATGGCCTGTTTTACATTTAAGAACAATTTGTTAGCAAATTAGCTTTAAACACAAGCTATCATGCCATTGCCATTCAGTGATATCAAGAAAACATTATGGCGCCGTTATTATCCAAGACAATTGCTGGAATATTGTGACTTGTGCATTTTTTTAATGAAGAATACAAGTGCAGTGCTTAAAATGCAAACGCAAATGCAGCACAGTTTGTTTAAATAATTACTTAATTTTTAGACCACTGTATATATATTTCATTCACAACTCCTAAAGGGAGCACTAAAATTTTGTAAAACAGATTCAAAACAGTCCTTAAGCCACCTAATTTGCAAGATTAAAAAATGCTTACGAGCACCAAATATACCCTGGCAGACCTCAGAATTTCAGCACCTCTTTCACCGTTTTTAAATAAGTTTCATCAGGTTGAGGCTTTCTCTGGCTACCAGGTTGCAAGAACTTACTGATCGTTGGCAGGCTTTTCATTCTAGTCTGAAACGCCTAGAAGACAGGAACAATATTGATTATTTATCTAGGCCTTACCTGGAACAGCTCAGTGTTGAAGGTCAAGACTATCCATTCATCTTTTAGCAGGCTTTGAGGCCTTTTGGATATATTTACGGTTTAAACCCATTCCTGAACCCCATCGATTTTTTCCCCCATCTAAGAGACCCCCATATCTAAGGAAATTTTTATTCCACTGACTTTTTTCAGTCCTCTGACCGTTAACAGCTCAGTTATTTCTGTGTGAGAATAAGGAAAAATAAACTTCAGTATGGACAGTGTAATGTCAGTCTATTGCTTGGTTCAAAAGCCTTGTTGGCCATCTTTACTATGTTTGTCTGCAATCGTTTATAATAGGAGATACAGCTTACAAGAGTACATAATGAAGTGCCAGGATGTCTGTGTGAAAGGTCATCAAAGTCACATCCTTCATGACTCCAGCACGTTATATTTTTCTGTGAAAATTCATATTGAAAACACATATTACCTGCAAATTTGGGAAGTTGGAAAGCAGTGCGGGGAACTTTTCCTCCAACATCAAAGTTGTTTCCAACAGATGAACATCAGCACAACTTAACTGATTGCCTACAAGGTACTGATGTGCAGAGAGTGCCTGAAAATCAAAGAACGTCATGGATTTTTAATATGTTTAAAAGGGCTTTATATATTTAAAATATATAAAGCCCTATTAATATATTTTAAGTGTATTAGTTTGGTGGGTTTTGGATAATAATCTGAGCTAAGTCTTTGATCTTCAGTACTGGTCAGAAGTGCTAAAAAACTACCGTTTTTTTAAAAACTTGTTCCACCTCGTAATAATACAATATGAAACAAAAGTACCATGTACTACATGTCCACACACTAAACTAAAACTGCTCACCTTTTCATAAACGGGAAGGTAGCGGGATACAGCCTTGCTTTGAATGAACTCCAGTTTAGTCTTTTGGGCATCTGGTGTCATGAATGGCAGCATCATAATCATATCCATCACATCTCGCACCCCTTCAGCATAAATGTCAATCCTTGAGGTAAAGCAAATTTGTGTCTAAACTGAGAATCATGGCAAGGATTGCTGACTAATATTCTATTGGATCCTGAAAGTTCTACTGTGGTTCTTAGTAGTAAGTGGTTACATGGTTTAGGGTAGGGTCACTTCCCTGAGCAGAAGCAAATACAGCACACACAAGAGGTAAGAGTTTGAGAAAAGTTCATACATGGCTCTTTCTTTAAGGTCCCTCCCATACAGATTGTATTTCGCAGAAATATAGCTCAGGATTGCCTTTGTCTGAACAAGCTGCATTCCATCCATCTCAACCATTGGAACCTGCTGAAACAAAAGAGCTCCATCTGGAACAATGAAACCAGTTATTTAGTAACCCTTCCTTTACTTAAATCGTTGGGCTGGAATAAAATTTCTTAACTGAAAAAATAGCTTTCGATTTCTAACTCGGCTTATCAACATTAACCCATTTTTAAAAACATTAAGCTATTACCGAAATTCAGAAAAAAAAAATGTTGACAATAAAACATGGCAAATGTTACACTTAAGTTTTTAAATACATTTAACATTCGGCAATTCAACATCTACCACGGGCACGGGTTGTTTTAGGACCCAAACGCAGACACGGACACAAGGGAACAGAGGGTTGTGGGAAAAAGATTTAATTAAACAAACCATGGTACCAAAAACATGAAGAACAAACAAAACCAATACCGTAAATAAACATGCAAACACTACAGACTAACTGCAACTGACTTGAAATACCTGGTAGTAACACATAAGACAATCCAGCAACGGGTGGTGAAACAAGACTAGTGTGTGTATATATAGGGGAGTGCTGGGCAGATGATTGAAACACAATGACTGACACCGGTGACTGATTAAGGGAAATGTTAGTGTAGGGCCAATGAAAACAAAGGATGAATGAAACAGTGCACATGGGTTAGTGGAATGTTAATTGAATGATTGGTTGACTGAAAAACGTGATGGACTAACAGAAAAGGTGAGGGTGAAACGTGCAACATCAGGAAATTAACATAACTATAGAAGTCTACTTCAACCGTGAAAACTTATATAGCGTAACGTTACCATTTAGAAGCTTTTCATACTGCTGTCGGGTCTTAAGATGTACCTCTTCAAACTACCAAATAAAAAAAAAACAGTTATTCAATTTATGGAATATCCTAAACTGCTTAAGTAATCGAAAAGTTGAACAATGATTATCGTGCATCATGCCTTCGTGTGAAGGTATTCAATTTTAATGTGATTATAAAAACAAGTCCACCAGACAACAACATTTCTAACTACCAAAAATAAAGACATCGCAAAAGTTACAATCGTTAATTCACCAGGTTAACGGAAAATGTCAATATGACGGCTACGATTTATTTGATACAAATGTAACTCTATAGTATAATACAATACCTGGACTCCAGAAACAGCCAACAGCCATCTAATGGATTCCATTTTTCCTCTCCCGTCGAAATAATAGAGCGTTACTTTTCCCTCCATGTTTAAAGTTTTTCGAATCTTGCAGCGCAGGCTATGACTTTTATCTGTATATACACATTAAAAAAACAAAACAAAGTATGTTTTGTGCGAAACATAGTAGATCCTTCTGTTTACCTACGTTCTATACTTACTGAAATGTATCTCGAAACGGACAATAAACAATACAAAAACAATGCAAACTTGTAAATAACAAACCAGTTCTGCAACAAGCTTATCCGTTCCTTCTCAAATGAAAAACGTAAGCATAGAGCAGAGGCGGATCCAGATCATTTTCAAGTGGGGTGCACAGGGGGCGGAACAACAGTTAAGTTGGGGGGGGGGGGGGCCCCCAAAAGTGACAACAAAAAAGAATGCCCCCATCGATCTCTCTCTCTTCAACATTTAGAATTCTAAGTGGAAACAATTAAATTGTACAGTTACACAGTGTATTTATGTTTTTAGCTAATGTTTGTTAATGTATATGAACCACAAGAACATTTCCCAATGCAAACGGAACCAAGTTCATTTTAACATTAGTTTGCAAAACATTGCTGTGACTCATACATACATGCAATTCTCAAGAAATGTAGTGTTCTTACCTGCAGAACTGTGTTCTGATTCTAGTCGACACTAGTCCCAGTTCGAAGGCTAGTGTGTTCCCTGGAATTCGATGCGAACAATGAATGACATCACTAAGAGCCAATAAAAATTAGGGGTGGCACGCGGGGGTGACCAATCAGATCATAAGGGAAGCGGGCGCCCCTCTGTGCAACCATTGAAGATCCGCGCATGGTATTGAGCAAGAAACTGCGACCAATATATTTACATACTCACACCTCCTTGACTGCAAAGGATAATGGGATAGCAGAATTAGACTTTTTAATTTACATTTAAAAGTGAACATAATACATGTTTGATATTGCACATTGCATAAATACATAATGTATTTAATAAACTATGCAACGTTAAAAAATTGACTGTGCCACGTCTAAAAATTGAACACCGTGATTCAAAATGCTAAACAAGTTTTGGCCTATATAAGATTAGGTAGAGCCTTTACTGACGGATGTGAGGGCGATCTGGCTGCGACATCTGTCACCCCATTGATCGCTAGGGTTGATTCGGCTGATCTGGCTGGCTAGGCGGGTGTCCCCTTCCTCCCTCACCGCTCCATGTGCGTCCCTCCCGAAGCTCTGCGCTCGGTCGACGAGGACGAGTTTCCCCAGCGGAAGAGAATCGTTCATCGGTTCAGAAGTATACGAGTAGCTGCGCTCCCCTGCTAGAACCTCCAAACAAGCTCAAGGCCCATTTGTAGGAGACACGTAGGGAAGTCAAGCTCCGAGACTTCAAACACATCCAAATGAGGCACTGCACGTGGCAGTCTGCCTTTCTTTTCAACTAAAGGACATTTTTAAATAAAAAAATAAACTTAAGTTTGTGTATGATTTGTATGCATACAATATAATATAATTATAATATAATTTTAACATTTAACAATGTGAGAATATTTTAATATTTATATTACCCTGTACTACTTATGTAGTGTGTTACTTATTTTTTTTATTTTACGTTTCTCAGTGAAAACGGAGAAACCTTGTGTCTTATGTTTACATAAACATGTAAATGTCAGAACCTCCTAAATTGAAAAAAGTAGTTATCATAAAGCCTATAATACCACAGCACAAAAAATAAATTCCACATAAAACTGACTAAGGATTCAAATTATTTATTTTTTTAAAAGATAAGAAATGAAAAAAAAAATACATTGGCTTCATGCTTAAACTCCAAAGAAAAATTATTCCTTTAAAGTAGTAAGAATCCACAATTAGTCGCAACTTTGTTTGTTGCACGTGTCAGCTACTGTAAATATTTGGAAAAATACAAATTTGTTTGAGTTTGATTATCATACAACTTTCCAATTCAGTTCTCTCGTTTTATTTTTCTTCCAAGTTGAACACATTTTCAATAATAAATTAATAGTTTGCTAACAAAGTTAACATTTTGACAGCACATTTATTTATTGCAATGGCAAATCGGAATAAATTATAGAAAATAATACATTTTCAGTGACAGCCCGTAAAGAATGCATTGTAGCTTCTTACAAGTAACATAGTGTAACTTAGTACCTGTAAATAGTAACCTGGTTATACTGTAAAATGGCTGTGCAAAATATACAAATTAAAATGAAAAAACCAAGAGGACATCAATTTGAGAAAATAAACACTATGGACACATAGTTTCAAAACACATCTTTGGAAACACAATGTAAACAAGGAAAAACTTTCCAATGCAATGTCAAAATATGGCACACTAACACACCATTGGCAAGTGCTGTTGGTAATATCACAGTGCTTTTAAAATGGTTGTATTCACTGCATATTATTCTGATCGATCAGTTACATTTTTAAAATTCTAGCACAAATCACAATATTGTTCCCCCAACCAAAACAAAACGTTTAAAAAATGATTTAATAATGTGCCACAGCTACATGAACATGTCAGTCTATCCAGTTACATTCCTCTTATCATCCCCAGTTCCAGATATAAATCCTGTATTCAATTTGAACCAAAAACAACTATTTTGTCCAAGTGCATATTATTCAGCCATGAATGCATTTATAGAAAAGGATTATACATATACAATTTATATTATATACACATACATTCACACACACACACACACACACACACACACACACACACACACGCAAATGCAAAACAAATATTATTGCTGTTATCATGTATGTACACGCTTTTGAAATTTTTATCAAAACATCAGCGTTTCAGTTCTGAGAAAATAGAAGTCGTCTGCATGGGGAGCTCTGGTCAGACGAGGAAGGCAGGCTACAGCTGCTAAGACGTCGGCGAAGAGCCGCTAGCGCTGTCCGTATTTGGCAGACCAGTCTGTGCGCCCGTGGATGGGCTGTACCGGGGGCTGAGGCCTTGATCCCGGTGTGCTCTTGATTGGGGATGATGCATACACTGAGGCTCCAACGTGACTCCGGCTAGGCCTCCACGTTGCATAATCTGAGAAAGACAAACATTTTTTACTGCAACACTGTGTGTTCGTGGGGGAAGGGATTAAGTGTCCCAGTTACAGTGCAGTTAGAAACAACGGCATGGTTTTTCCAAAATAAATTCATGCATAAAAAAAAAAAAAAAAAAGGTGACTTGCTGCCGCCTAAATAGAGGCTAATTCTAAGGCTTTTGCTCAGAATAAATCCACTTACTTGATGCTGGCGGATCTACAATTGGGGCCAGCTGGACCCTCTGGCCAGCAGATCCCACTTCCTTCTTGTGAAACGAGGGTGCGTATCCACTTGGAACAGAATTGACACCTACGTTCAATGGAAAACATTAACATTTCAAAGTGTATCCGCGGTCAACCCAATTGTCGTACTTTGCCCACAGGCCCTGCTGAAAGTGCCGCTGCTGTTAATTGTGTAGGGTTTATCTAATCTAAGAGCATAGCTATACCAATGTTAATGTCATAATTTAGCAGATATTTAGCAGGGCCTGGGATTGGAACCACACTCAGATGCACAACGGGGGTCCAATTATTAGAGGGCGTGGCCCTCCCTCTGTGTGGCTGTCCTTCAGTTCTGTCCCGGCTTGAGAGCATGGCTGCCAGGTGCGTGACACAATGAGATACATGCATGTTTTCTGTTTCACAAATATTGAGTGACGTTCCAGAATTTTGTTTCTCGTTTTTTATGGCGTTTCTTTTAGCTTTTGGGAAATGTATACGCTTGTCCAAAAGTGGTAAAGCAATGCAGAAAAAACACATTGCAAAAATAAAAATCAAACCTTTGATAAACAAATCCTGTCTATTTTGCATGCTATATGTATGGGTAGCGGGGCACATTGTGAACAAGCTTACTACCGACAGTGACGTCACTCCCTGGAGTTGGAGACAAGAGAATGATTAGCTCCTAGAGCTAAACACTTATGCCTTTGGCTCAATCAACACTCTTGTCTGTTTTTGGCGATCCAAGTGCGACCCCCGGCTAGGGCGGGCGGGTGGGTGGGTGGGTCAGCTAAACATGCACGGGTAAAAGCTGCCCCAAAAACCCCGAAAGCGTGTCCTCACCGTGGGAACCTCGGTTTGGCAACGTCCCTCCTAAGGGCACACTGCTGCTTCCCCACAGCTTATTTCCCCCGTAGTCTTTGCTGGAGTTTATTGCCACATTGTTCTTTGCGCTTAACCCTAGAAAACGTTGCATTTAAAAATGAATAAAAACAGGAACAGGGTAAAGTGCACTTTGTGTTAAAGCTCACCAGCTGCATAAAAGACCGAATTTCCAAAAGAAGACGCTAGTTTACAGGAACGAGCACAGAACGCTACTACAAAGAAGATACGGAAGATTCAAATAATTTGAACTTTGCAGGAACCTGTCGTGGACCATTAACGATGCAAGAAATAGTGGCAGATACCAACCTTCGCCCTATTCTATTTCTCCATTGTTAACTAGATGGGCTGTACCAATGGAAAGAAACTAACGCCTCACAGTTTCACAGGTTAGATATAGCAGAACCCCAGTGACTCAAACACCTTAAACAGAGATTATTTTAAATAAATATGAAAATGGAGGGAAAAGTGTGACTACTGATTCTGCTAAGAAATATTTCAAAAATACTGAAACCTATATTCAAGGAACAACGTTTAATGATATAAATGGCATTCAAACACTGCATTTTCATAATTCAAGAAGGAAGAAACTATTAGATGTTTTTTTAATTGTGTAATATGACTATTAGTAACTAAAACAGAAAAAAAGGAACAATGATTAAAAACTATACATTGGTTAAAAACAAATACCTGGTAAATATCTGGACTGCTTCAAGTAATGCTGTTTGGCAGATGCAGTCCTTGATGTAGCTGGTTCCTGGTAAGGCAGTGTGCTGTTCAAATTTGGCAGGCCACCAACACTACTGCCATTAGGTGGGTTGAAGTCCAAAATGCTTCGGAATCTGAAAGACGACACATGCTAGCATTTATTTAGCCGCATCACAACCGATCTCCAGACAGACAAACAGACAGACAGACAGAGAGAGGGAACGCTACCGGTCCAGATTCTCTTCGGCCGACCGCCGCTTTTCGCTGGGGAACTTTTTGCCGAGGAAGCCGGCCGAGGGGACCCCCATTTCCTCGTAATCGTCCCATTCGTCGGCTTTCACGACCCCGGAGACGTGCCCCCAGCGCCGGTGACTGCCCTTGGTTTTGGGTTGGTAGTTCGAGAAGTTTGCGTTCTCCGATTCCGTGGGCAATCGCTACAATTACAAAAGGCAGCGCACGCTTTTAGTTCATGTTTTCTGCAAAAAAATCCCTGTCAATACTTATCCATTGGAATTTAACAAAATGAGGTCCCCTCTGTATTAAGAAAAAAAACTCGGGTGCAGTAGGTCATTTACCTGTAGCCGACCAATTAGACAGTCAGTTCAGTCTTTGCCCCGGAGGCTGATTTAAGTACAGGAGTAACAAGTTGATATCAGTAGGCGCTTACTTGCTGTTGTATCCCTTTTTGGTGAATATTGGGGAAGCGGGGCTGTGGCGTCCCCTGGGCGTCATCTAACTTGTTGGCCAGGTTGTGCAGCTCCGGCACAGGCCCCGGCTGCCGCTGGTGCTGGGCCGCGTGTCCGGGCTGAATCTGCTGCAGGGGTCGAGATGGAGAGCGGTGCTGGTTGTGGGGCGGGGGGTGCTGAGGGGGCACTGGCTTGAGCTGCTGCTGCTGGGGCAGATGCAGGGTTTGGAGGGTATGGGCAGGGGGTGGCTGTGGCTGTGGCTGTGGCTGTGGCTGTGGCTGTGGCTGTTGTGGGAGGAGGAGACCTGGCTGAGGTCTGCCCTGTTCCTGGATCTGCTGGGGTGTCCCCAAGGCCTGACCCACGTAGAAGTACGAGTATCGCAGTGCCTGTGGAATGGGGGGGGGGGGCAAACCATTTTAAAATTCTCAGGATATCAGTGAACCCAGATTAAAATGTCAAGTGCAATACAAATGCTTCTCATTGTAACTGTAACCTCAAGCAGCTCTGAAACTGTAGCTTAAGGAAAGAAACACAATGTTAAAATGATGCTAAATTTGTTTTTAAAAAGGTTCCTTATAATAAATATTTAGCTGAATAACACTGACGCACCAACACTGAAAATACAAAAGTAAATAAAGTCAGTCTAGTTATTGTCCAATCACAATGCTCAATGTTGTCCATTCAAGCCTAAGACAGCAACAACTTCAGCCATTGGTCTGTGGAACCCTGCCAGTCTCTCTAGGAGACTTGCTCAAACCAGCACAGGCATCAGATGACCCACAGGAGACCGACTAAGTGGAGACATAGACGGTGTATGGGGGCAAAGATCTCGCTTCTGCTGCACCTATGTAGTGGTCACCTGACTGGCAGCTGGCCTCTTCTTGGGGTCCCATTGCAGGAGGTCTCTCATCAGGTGTATGGCCTCGCTGCTGGCATTAGGGATGAGGGTTCGCAGGTTACTCGGGACACACTGGGGCCATCGGAAGTTCATGGCCGCAGCCAACTGGTAGCCTTCAAGCCAGTCATTCTGAAAAGGAGATTTAAGACCACAGGCCAATAACAATTAATACAACTAATTATGCATTACTGGCATCCCTGAACGCAATGGCAGACCGTAAACGCTAGTGAGAGGAAATTGTTAACAGGTTCCCACAAATTTTCATCTCATACAAGGAGATTGAGGCGACTGCGATACAGTCTCAAGACAATGAACAGGTTAATTTTGTGCCGTTGACCTTGAGGAATGAAATATTATCATATTAACTATCATATTAAGTATTATACACATTAACTTCCTTAGAGAAGACAATACATTTTAACAGCCAGCTCATGACCACGGGACAAAACGAATTGCCCTAGCCCAACAGCAGCACCTCCAGAACGCCATTTTGTGAACCTGCTGACTGTGGTCCTGAACTCTCCAATCTTGACTGGTTACTAATAGTGCTCAAAGTGCTGAAGCCAGGTGTCCAACAGAACCGGCTAAACCTACAGCGTTCCCAGGAAGGTTTTCTGCTTCCAGTTCTCACCCTAACCCGGTGAGGAGTCACGAGTTCAAACAACGGCCCTTTTCTGCGTGCCCATGTCTGATGGAGAGCGCTTGGACTTTCTACCCGATACATCCAACTAACAGCAGCCGAGCTGCGGAACGGACCCTGGACTGAGCCTCCTAGAACAACCATAACTTAACCAACTATTTGGATTGGCATCAACTAAAACTAGAAACTGTGTAACAACAATTATGCATAGCTTCTGAAGTTATTTGTTCTTAATTTTTGGTTGGTTTTCTCCTTTCCTGTAAAAACCTCCCCACATTTTCAGGACTAACCCTGGTAATGTGCATATGTGTGTGAGATTAACACCCGCAGTTGTGTGTTTGAGGAATCCTGGCCCCAGATTGAATGGAATTCATAAACAATATCCTAACTGTAGTTACATAACGACTTCAGATAAATTGGGATGGCATCCTATCCTATTCTCCTTTTACATCCTCTCAACCAAAAGCATCAAAATCTCTTGAGAGATCCGTTTTGGCTCCCGGCTGAGTGCCACAGCTACCTTCTTTGGTGTTCCGAGAACTTGGCAGATTTTGAAGATGGTGTCCACCTCACTGGAGCCGGGAAACAAAGGCCTCAGTGTGTACAGCTCTGCCATGATGCAGCCAACGGCCCACTGGTCGATGGGGGAACTGTAGCTTGTGGATCGCAGGAGGACCTCAGGGGCACGATACCTAACGGGAGGCCAGAGAGCCATCAGTGGCAGACTAACCCAATGGTTAGGACTGTGATTTTCTATGAACACCACAGGTGAAAACAAAACATTATCTCCGTCCCGGCTAGATTTACTTAAAGAGCACTATGGCTAGGTTAATTCATTTTCAGTAATATGAAAGCTTTGATTATGTTTTGACTCTGAATGGCAATACCAATCAGCAATCAGATTCTGAGCCAAATAAAACAATCCTGTTGCTCTTCAGGGGCTCTTAATGGTGAATAACACAAAAGTAAATGCTGAAAATACAAAAGTGAATAAAGCCAGTCTGGTTATTGTCCAACTACAATGCTCAATGTTGTCCATTCATGCCTGAGAGAGTAACAACTTCAGCCATTGGTACGTGGAACCCTGCCAGTCTCTCTACAAAGGAGACTTACCCAAACCAGCACAGGCATCACATGACCCACAGGAGACCGAGTAAGCCTGCCCCACTCACCACCTAGTGGAGACATAGTCGGTGTACGGGGGCCGAGATCTAATCTCCCTCGCCAGCCCAAAGTCGGCTATTTTCACCAGCTCGGGCCCCATACACAAGAGGTTCTCGGGCTTCATGTCCCTGTGGAAAAATCCTACATGGCAAAGCATAATAAAGGTGAGCTTCTTACACAAAGGAACAAACCAGACTTTAAATAGCTCAGAAAGAACATTCCAAAGAGCAGAGTATTACCACAGTTATGACATATTGCATCATTTCTAAGCAGAGCCTAACACACGTACCATGCTTATGAATAAATGCTAGTCCCTGCAGTATCTGGTACATGATATTCCTCAGTGCAGACTCGGGAAACAGTCGACTCCTGTTAAAAAAATAAAATAAAAAAAAACATAAAATCCAGCTTTAACGTTACAGCTTTGTATGTTTTAGCCAGCATTTTAAACAATACCGTGTTGTGTTGGTATTACTCGCTTTCACGAGAACACAAAAACCAACATAAAGGCAAGTCCTGCCATACTGCAACCTAGCACCAAGTGCTAACTGCCCACAAGATGAGCATCTGCAAAATGAATAAAATGCTAAGTGTACATGTTAATGTGTATTTTTAGAGGCGCAATAGGGACATTTCTGGAAGGGTTTAATAGACTCCCCAGCAGGATCCAAGCACACACAATAAACCGAAAAGCAGTAACATTGACTGAGGGATGCCGAGGGTTTGCCGGCTGGAGATGAGGTGATAGTAGCCGTTTTCTTTCATATTTTACAGCATGCTAGAAAAGTCCCGATACCAGTGGCACAATACACTACTATAATGCACTGACTGAGTTTAGACATTATCGTCAAATAAAACACTGATAATCCTTCATTCTTGTTAACTGATTTACAACATGGTTCAGGGCTGTCAGCTCCTAGTTTTCAGATTGAGTTCATTCTAGTAAAAAAAACAACCCTTGTTAATGTTAATTTTTAACTACTTTATCTTACCGATTCAGACCTACCAACCTTGAGATTTGTTTTTGCAAAGCAACACCCCCACCTTTTATATTCCAAGAAAATATGTGCTGTGTTAGTTGTTGATTTCTGAT
>JAOYSI010000011.1:176853-200102 GCA_025775065.1 Hiodon alosoides
CGGCCGTTATACGAAAATCCCCCGCACTGCAGCGATTAAAAAGAAAAAACTCAGGCCAAATTGTTCAGACCAAATTCTTTCCGTTTGAAATCGGCCCGTTAAAGGTAACACCCCCCCCCCCCCCCCCCCACTCACAACACTGGAGAGCTCACAGCAGCCCTCAGAATAAGCCTGGTCCGGGTCACAGGACAGCTCCATCTGCTGGAGGTCCACCTGTCAGGTGCGCAAGATTACTTTTATAAAAGTCACATAAACAAAAACCAGAGAAATCCAAACACAGAGGCCCACAATAATATAAGGATGTGTTTCTCAAATCAAGTTCCAAAATCAAATGATGAGAAGTGTTCTACTCAAGCGTTCTATATGGAATGGCTGTTCATAAGTTGCAATATGTTTTTTTCTGTAGTTCATTTTGTAGTTTTACATTTGTACTTCTCAGTGGTTAGGCAATGTGTTTTCCAGTATTTCACTAAGCCATAATATTACGTGTTACACGTGATCAAATGATGTCTGACTCAATGTATTTATTTTCACTAGTAAACCACAGGACAGACTTGAACAGAACCAGCCAAAACAATTCTCCCCGCCAAGAACCTGAGAAAGATAGTGGAATAAAACCATTGAAACACTCACAGAGACGGAGCTGTCGCCCACGGCCCTCTTGACGATGGAGGTGAAGCCCTGGCGGACGACAGGTCTCGGCTCTTCGATGGGGACAGCGCTGACCTCCTGGCAGTCGACCAGCAGCTTCACCCGGTCCCCCTTCACGCTCAACGCCAGCTTGTGCCACTCTCCGTCAAAGAGCTTCTCCACGCCGTTGAAGGTGCGCAGCATCTGAGAGGCGTGGGGGGCGGCGTAGAAGAAGTCCAGGGAGCCGACGTCGCCCCGAACGCGGACGCCCACCTGCTCCCGACCCTGGGGGTCGCTGACCTGCCACAGGTCCCATGCGCTCTGCGGGGTGTCCTTGGTCACCTTGAAGGTGGCGATGATGGAGTAGTCGGAGGGCAGGCCGTCTGGGTACACGTCGCTGTGTGGCATCATGGGGGTCAGAGCAGGCTATTTTTTATTCAGCAAACATGTGCATTTGTTTATTTTCAAAAGTGTGACTCACACTCAGTTTTACACACAGTGGCCCAAATAGTTTTATACACAGCTTTAGTTGATTGATGATTTAGTGGTAACAAAAATGTCAGGCTGAAAGCTTAAAAAAAAGTTTTGGGCCTTGAGAATACAACGCAGCAAATCCCTTATTACACGGGTACTACACTGGTGATGAGATGACTCCTCTGAATCATTACATCCACTCTAGTTGAAATCTAGGGTTTAGAACAAGGGTCGGCCGCTCTGGCCAATGAGAGCCACAGAGGCTGCAGGTTTTTGGGCCACCTCTCAGTTGTGATCATCCAGGTGAGATCCTTTCAATTCCAAACAACGATTTCTATTAAACAATTCAGAGGCAAGGTAGATGGGAAAACCAGCAGATACTGCAGCTGTCGAGGATTGGAGTTACCAAAACCCTGGCTTAGAATGATTACTCACTAATTCCTGTGATTTCTCTGAAGACAAAACAGCACAGTGGCACACAGGGACGGGGACAAATAAGAAACAAGAGACAGCTCTCCGCCACCCTTTGGCACATTTCACTCTGGATGGTTCAACATTCGTGCAGCTGTTCTGCATTACTTATGTTTGCTAATAGACATGTGAATATATTTGAAGATCCGCAGCAATGTCCTAAACGATCCATGTACAAATCAGTGTAAAATGCACACTTTATCACTTACTCCCGGCAGTACCTTGGTGTTCAGGAAACTGACTTTCATTCAACGTAACAGTATGGAGAACTGGTCCGAGGAGGGTGTTTATAGCTAATAGGTGAAGTGGTGTTTACAGTCCTAATAGGTGAAGTGGTACTATTGTACTTAAGACATTCAATCTCACTATGATATCGAGTGTGTGTATGTATGTATATATGTATATATATGGTCAGACCAGGAAGCGAGTTTGAGATTTAAAGATGCCAGTGAAAGGAAGTTACAGTGGCCCTCTGGGAATGAAGTCAGCAGGTGCAAGTGTAGCACTTTCTGTACCTCATGGTCTTCTTCAGATGAATCGAGGGGTTAACACGGTAGGCCACTGCATCTGGTTCAGATCCAACCACAGTCTTCACCCCGGTGGACTCTGACAATCTAAACTGTTCCAGGAGGTCAAAGCCTTAAAATAAACAGAAGTAGCATTCAGTGTCGGATGCACATGGCTGAAAACAGAACACACCTCTGGGTCATGGACAATATGAGAAAGTGCCAGAAATGGTCAGGGAACACTTTTAAAGCAATTTAACTCTTATTGATCCTTCTGAAATAGATCATTATAAATATTAAAATCAATTTAATGAATATATTGTACATCAGTACCTTAATTATAATAGTATAATAATAATAAATTAGAAACAATAAATTAGAAAATAATGTGCCTGCCATTTCTAAACAGGAAGCCATTAATTACAGTAACCTAGTACGGCAAGAATGGCATAGATATGCGTTAATATTTATGCCCCTCAAACCACTCGTGGCAATACAAGCTCTGCGGACTAGAACATTGTCATCCTGCAAGACAATCCTCTCAGCAGGGCATCAACATTGCTTTCTAATGGAGTGAATGGATAGTGCATTACTGGAACACATGCTCCACAGAATGAGACTGGCAGTTTGACTTCTTTGGAAACAGGCACTTAGGGCTGTACAGAACACAGTGAAGGATGACAAGCCAGACCATGCTGTTTGACGTTCCATTGAACATGCACCTTGCACTACTGGACCCTGAATAAACAGTAACATGGCCATGCTTTGTGGTTGCCTTAAGGCCTTTTTCAATGATGCTGAGTTCATGTTGAACGCCACTCCAGTTTTCCCATTGCTGCAAAAAAGTCTGAATGAGTATAATAAAACATCAGAAAGCCTCAACTATACCTTGAATCTCCAGGCTTCAACTCTCATGCTATAACCATGTCACTGTAATGAACTTTGACCGAAAATAATCAATTACGGCTTCTTAAAACACAAGCCGTTGAAACATATTACATTTTTATGCATACAACTAACCAGCTCTTATGTTTGCAAAGTCATCTAGTTTCGATTCAAAAATTTAATTAATTAATTCTGAAAGTCTTTGTATACATTTTTGGAAAGCTTTTTGATAGTGATTAAGACTGTGAACTGTCCATTTTGAGGCAGCTACACGTTTTCTTTGTCTGTGAGGACTTTTTTTCTGTTTGCGTGCCTGTGCTGCCCTCTGCTTGTCATAAACAAGTGTTGCATCCTAAAATGTGAAAAACTCAACAGTCCTAGGAAAATTCCACTGTGCACAGGTTTTAATTGTTAAAGCACAATAGAATCCTGCATGATAGTTGAATAATCAGGCCCTCTTACCTTAAAGTGATGTGTGCATCATAATCATAATTCATAATCAGTTTTCTTAAGGAATGACAACTATTTTGTTTATTTTCCTTATAAAAACAGGGTGCTGGAAGGCTACAGTGTCTGTTTTTTTTTTTTTTTTTTTTTTAAACTGCCACTCAGTTAACACCCAATTTACACCTGGGAACACCATCTGAAATCATTTATACTACAGATTATTTCAATTTTACAAATAGGGTGTGAAGTGGAATGAAAACCAGAAATGTAAAAATGTGTTTTTACTACAAGCCACCCCTTTATTAAAATATTAACACTTACTTGGCAATTCCTGGCATTTGGTGAGACCAAAGAAAGCCAGGAGGACTGGGAAGACCAGTTGCACTTTCATTTCTGAGGTTTTCATTTTTGTGATTTTCAAGGGTTAGATGTGCCTGCAAAAAATGCATTTAGGTAGAAAAGATAAATAAATTCATGCATAAAATACAACATCTCTTGTGGTTGTAAAATATTATGGGGCAAGGGTTTCCATAGCATTCTAAGTCTTAATGCAACCATTAACCATCAATGCAGACACATTTATTTGTTGCATTCCTTGGTAATTTATATATTAGAAGAAGTTTTTAGTTTTTTTTTTTTTTCGCTTTTATCCAGGAATGCATAATGAAAAAATGTTTAGGCCAAACCATTCTGTGGTCTGAATAAATCACTTGTTTAATAAGCTGTTTTGTTATTATAGTTGCTTGTTTGTTTTGTTTTTCTAAGATAATTAACTATGGAAATAACTTGGGGATACAGTGCAATATCCTGAATCTGAAACTGAACGTAAAACCAATGCAAATAATACCCGAAACGGGCCGATTAACAAAGTCGTTTTCACCACCAACGACAACGACAGTCATTAATCTGTTATAGTTTTTCTTTATCCCTTAATGCAAATTATTTCAGTCTCGAGTACAGCTACTAATTACTATTTCCAAGGTATCAATTGACTAAATTGCTACTGTTAACTGTTTACTGCTATTTAAGTGTTTAAAACTGACGATGGTAATCTTGGTAAATCTAACTAGGTTTTCACTAACTTGAAAATAGGTAGCCAAATATATGCAATTCAGTTATGAAATTTCAATACGTGACGTATATATATATACAAAAATATACATTTTAGTAACCATGCAGTAATATTTTGCAGTGTTATTGTGAGAGATCAACCAGTTGTCCAGAAGTTTATTTTTATTCCCCGTAACAATGTTCAATGACAAGTCGACAACTCATGATTTATGGACACACTAGATGATGTGAATCTTCAAGTAATTCTTGCTAAACACTTGCTCGGTTGATAAAAAACTTTTAAAAACAATATGAAATTTTAATGTGACTTATGCCAACAAAACTTACATATTAGTAACAATGCAATGATATTTTATAATGCTTGCGCAGGATCAACAGTTTGCCCAGAACATAATTAGTTTTATTTTCCATAACATGCTTAAGGAGAAGTAGATCTGTAAATACAAAGAGCTGTTCAGATTTGTAATATGCATACATTACATGCATAAAATCCTATCCTAAAACGAAACATTTACGAAAATGTATTTACGAAACAAACTTTTAAAAAACGTTACTTAATGCGTTTGTTTGTGCTACTTCTGGAAAATAAGATAAGCATTTTAAAAATGCATTTCATGCATTTAGTGAAACCTGACAATCTTCTTGACTTTTTATTTTTTTTTATTTATTTTTTTATTATTATTTCTTCACTGACAGTCGGTTAAAATGTATCGTTATGTATATTGACATTTCTTCCAAAATGTTGGGTCCTTTACTTCCAAGAAATATCCAGACATGACAGTCAATCCACAAACCTATTAATTACAGTATAATTTCTATTTCGTTTGTTTGGTAACACAATTGACATTTAACTACCTTATAATTATGATATTAATCTTAATCATGCTTAATGTGACATTACTTTACTTATTATTTTAATTTAATAAATTTATAGAATTTATTTGTGAAGGGTTGTCACTTTAACGTCACCATAATTTTCTCTTTTATCGACTACCAAAAAACTGATACAACTTATGTATAGATTTTGGTTTAACTTGTTCGTTAGTGTTTAAATTCTGTCTACATTTTTAGTACATTCTCATTCGTCAGACATTTCAATTTCTTCATGCATTTTATCCTCTAGAATATTACTCTGCTAATACATTTAAAATGAAACTATACACGAATGTCCATAAATAACAAAGCAATTAAAATTGTACTTACATATTCTTAGAATGGAGGTACCCAAACCGAACTGCGGACAGTTCTTTCACAGATTCCGCCGTGTGTGTATGGCTAATTTTAAAGCGTCATCCCTAGGCCAAACTTTGACTTCAAAAGGAAGCTAGTTCACTCTAAGTACTCTTCGCCGAATCTGACCCTCGCGCTCCAGTCCACCTTCGGTCCTAATGGGATCTGCCTTCTCCCATAGGTCAATTGAAACTGTCATGCATTTACCATTGAAGATGGTAAACCCTGGAATTTAATTTAAAATAATTCCAGCACGCAAGCAGCTACCTTCTCAGTCTTGTTTTAATATTTTTGCACATACACAATATTGCATCAGTTGCAATTGTTACATTCGCCTTCTATGATTTATGAACCCAAAAATGTATCTAAAAGGATGTCTCAAAATATAGTAAGATTATTTCACAAAACATCCTTAATAAAATCACAGAAATAAGAATAAAAACTATTCATTGGTAAAACTTAAAACACACATCACCATATATTACAAATTATTTCTAACTGCAGCCTGAGCAATACTGAAGTCAGCTAATGTTTTCAATACCTATCACAGCAGGAGTCTTTTAGTTTTTGCATGTTCCTTGGGGAAAAAAAATCCATATGTCAAATTCTTTGTATATGCAAACGGATTAATTTAAAAGCGGGTAATGTGAAAATGCATATCATTTAACACAATGTCGGAGTAAACTGAAGCGTTATTCCCCAAGCACAGTCCTTGACTGTTACACTTTTCTTTGAGAGAAACATGCAGTATGTCACAGGCAGGCTCAAAGTTTGAGATTCTCTGCAAACGTTAGTCCGCTTTTGGGAAAGAGGGTGCCCTTAGAGAAATTAAACCGTAAAAGCATTTTAAGAACTGGATATGAAGACAATCGAAAACTTTTCTATTCTCCCTCTTTACCACAGTTGGATCCATCATATTTGTCACAGTTTGCCTTCACTCTTTGTTTTCAGTCACAACTTCTAGCTCTTGTCAACCAATTATTCACTTAACATTCCACAGACCCATGTGCACTGGTTTGATCACCTCCTTTCCCATTGGCCCTGCACCTCCCCATTGGTTTTCTGTTTTCCATTTAAACCCTGCACTTCTGCTCAGTCAGGGTGGGTTATTGTTTTATGTTTTTATTATTTGAAAACTTTAATAAAGAGTTTGGGGGGTTGTTTTTTATAATTTGTTTTGGTTTTTTTGGAGCTGCGATTGAGTTAATTTTTGGTTTGGTGTTTTGCACCATGTGACAATATTTATCTTTAAAGAAGTCACTGAACCATTTAATATTCAGTTAGGCTTAACACAAATTAATCTATGAGACAAGCTGAGCAGTAGATGTTTATCTGCTGAAATTAAAAACTGTTGCGTATTTCATCAGGGAGGCTGAAATCAGTTTTTGAATGACAGTTATTCGGGGCAAAGTGCTTAACTTTATGTAGGCAAAACACATTTGCCTTGCTGGCCTTTAACGCAAGGGAAATGTGGTTAATAATGAAAAAAACGTACAGCCCAATGGTCAAATAATTTGTTAATATTGAAAATACATTCTGCTGCACTGTAACGTTCAGAGCCCTAATGTTTTGTGGTTGCACACTCCGGCTTGAACGTTTAGAAACGTAATTGCTATTAGGTTCATTTCTTTTCTATTTCTGTATTCTAGTAATATCATATGATCAATATACTGTACCTGGTAGCCAGTATCATATGAAGCACTATCAAAGGCCAGGTTATGTTTATCCTTTTTTTAATCCGTTGAGAGAGGATGCCTCAAAACAGTAATTAAATACTCATAGAAATGTTATTCTCCAACAGGAGTTGAGGTGTGGCTGTGTTAACCCAGGACAATTATATAATGAAGTTTAAGAAATCAAAAAGGAGACAAGATCACCAATGGAAGGTTAAAAAAAGTTCCATCTTATCCCAAAGATGTTCTAATGGGTTGAGGTCTGGGGACTGCGCAGTCCAGTCAAGTAAACATAACTCCCTGTCACGCTCCTGGAACCATTCTGAGACAATGTGTGCCTTGTGACGTGGCACATTATCCTGCTGGAAGTACCCATGTGACGAAGGGTCACATGTAACTATGAAGGAATGCGACAGTGTTTAGATATGTGGCGTTCAAACCTTGTTCAGTTGGTATGAAGGGACCTGATGTGTGCCAGGAAAACATTCCCCACACCATTATACCACCACCACCAGCCTGTACCATGCACACCAGGCAGGATGGGTACATGGACTCTTGCTGCTTACGCCAAATCCTGACTCTGCTATTGGCCTGACGCAACAGGATCATCACCTGCCCACTGGAGCCGGGAGTGGACCCGATGTGGTCGCCTTCTGCAATAGCCCATCCATGACGAGGACTACCGAGAGGTGGTTTCTGAGATGCCGTTCACCGCTGTTAAACTGTGACACTTTTGCCTGTTTGTGGCCCGACCTCTCTCATCAGCAAGCATTTTTCACCCAAAGGACTGCCACTGACTGGTTTGTATTACCATTCTCTGTAAACCCTAGACATTGTCATTCTTGAATAGCCCAGGAGGGGCACTGCTTCTGAGATATTGGAGTACCTGGCACCCACAGTCATACAACCCCCAGTATATGTCATGGTAACTTAAAGAATCACTGGCCCATCATAAAACAACGATGGAACTGTTAAATATGGCATCTCAAGCTTACCGTAGCATAATTTTAAAAATTATGCCCACTTGAAATTAAAGAAAGTGATTTCACATGCTGAAGATCTGGTTCAATGCATTATCTACTAATCACTGGATCTCATTATTCGTAACAACAACCCAGGTTCGCCCACTCTGGTTTTAAAACTATACAGATAGTGGCTGTGCAGTAATATATATGGATATAGAGTTTATATATATATATATTTTTTTTTTTAAAGAATGAATAGGAAAGCACTTCAACCTGCAATACAGTTGAATAGCGTTTAGTAAAGTATGCGGGAGAGAATTTAACGTTTGTCGCAGAAGTTCCTCACTTGTACTAAGCACACCAGCAGATTGGGGGGAAATTCACAGAGGAGCGATTCATGCTGTAAATTAAAAAAAAAGGAATATTTATTGGTTAATTGTTCATATGACTCAAATCCCAGACGAATCAGGATGATTTGCTCGATCAATGTCAGATCCGTTCACACGTCCTAGCCTAAACGCACAGGGTACGGTCTTAGTAGTTTTATTGGAACAATACATACACTCAGTAGGCTTGGAATGATCAAGTAGAAAGTTGAATCTGTTATATTGTGGAAGCGTTCTGCAAGCAGATTTATTACAAAAAGGGTTACAGTGTTTTTGTCTGTTCTAGCAAAAGAACCATACATTGACATGAATGCACTTAAGAATGTCTACTGTTAGGAAGCAGAATGGCACCTGTCTACGGTAAATGGCACACATTGCTTTAAGATAAAAGGATACACTAACTGCAGGTGCAAGAGTTACATAAGGAAGGCCTTCATCTCCAGGAGTTGTCTGAGCGTGAGTTTTTTATTTTTACTTTCACGTCAACTTTAGGCTTATGATTTCACAATTTCGTTTTTGCATTTTAACATACTGAATTGCCCTTTTACGCATTTTGGTAGCTCTTTATTACACTTTAAATAAATATAAATAATCGTTGTACCCAACCAGAATAGAGTGACGTGCCGTACTTCATGTGTAGTTCCGCTTCCTGGAAAGTACAGTACATTCCACAATTCTTCGAGCAATAAATGTAGTGTTACCATTACATTAGTGTGAAAATTGTTAGTTAACCTTACAATGTTTTAAATGATTTTTATTTTTTTTTTATTTCGCTAACCTTTTCAGGTATGGCATCAATAAAATAACATAATAATAATAATAATAATAATAATAATAATAATAATAATCTGACGCAACATTATTCACATAAAATAAAATACAAGACAAATACACACAGCCATTAGCGTTCCAATCTCGCTCAATATTAAACAATCTTTTTTTTTTTTCATCTACAGAATATTTTACATCTTGCAACATTTTAAATAATAAATGCACATGTAGCATCTATGTGGGGTGATGTGCCCCCCCAGCCCTCATTGTGTCCTTCGTCTGCCCACTATCTCTTGGAGGCCTTGGCCAGTTTGCTAACGGTGGTAGACCTCCTCTGGGGCGTGGGGATTTTGGAGGGCTTCCCGGCGGGGTGGTGGTGGTGCCGGGACCCGCCGCGGGTCTCCGACATGTCGGAACAGACTGACTGGATGTCGGAGATGTCAAAGTCCGAGGCGTCGCTGCCCCTCCGGCTGCTACCCCGGCTGCCCGCCTTGCTTCCCGGCCGGCTGGGCGTCTTCCTGGACTCTGGAGGACGCAGGGCAGGAGCCGTCTCAGTGAAATGGGAGTGATGCCATAACACCACTGGAGCTTCCTCGCTTTAGCAACAACATACTAGCGTGTACCGTCAGTCCCGCGCCAATCACTGCTGAGGCCGAGCGACAATCATTCAAACATCCTTTACGCCTACTTCCAGTTTATTACTCTGGAGTGAATACATCCGCGTAATATCGGTACTCACCTATCGCCTGAACCCTGGCTTTCGTTACTGCAGCAGATATCAGGGTCCCCTCCTCTCCAGACTGGAACCCTTTCCCCGACAAGTACCCAGGAAGGCGGAGCTTGCTGCCTTGTATCGGAGTGCTCTGAAAAGGAAGGTAAAATCCTGCATTAACGAGAGTGGGGGACTTCAGGACTGAATGACTCAGCGTTTTATCAAGCTTCTACAGAGGCTATTCCTAAAAGCTTTCACTCCTCGCTAAGACCATATTATCAGTAGGTAAGGAGAGCACTGAAATAAAAGAAGGGAAAAATGTCTTTAAAAAAAGAAAATGTAAATATAAATAAAGCATGCTTTACTTTTTTTTAAACCAGCTGGCCGCCATTCATGTTTCGGAAATGAGGCGTCAATGCCATGATTCCACGTCAAACATTGAAATTTTCAGAAGTCACAGGAGCAAAATGGGCATTCTCAGCAGTGTTATATCAGATAACTTTCCACTTCTTCTGAATAAAAATGAAAGGGTAACTGGGAGAAATGTATGTGCTGACTAAGTGTTTACTGATTGAGAGTTTAAACTGAAGTACAAACAGCAGTAGCTTAGTTTTTAGTAGCATTAAAAGCCAAGGCAGACGGATTCGTTTTGTCGAGTATTTCACAGATTTACCAGTTAGTATTCGAAAGGGTTGAAGCCTATTACACAACTGAAGTCTCTCAAAACAGCATGCAATTGAAAGAGATATTTATAGCTATTTCTATTATCAATTTCTAGATAACAGAAATAGAAAGAAATACATTGAAGGTATTCATAGTCATTCAATTATATAATATTACACATGCAACTATTTTTAACATATGAACATTTTTCAACATGTCAGAAAACTATCAATTCATCTTTTTTTTTAACCTTATCTTTACAGACAGTGTTGGAAGACTTCAGTTGGGCAACAGGAAGCAACTACAGCAAGTCCTCTGTTATCATTGGAGCGAAATTCCTGAAAATCATGACGAAAAGATGCTATCCCCAACTCACTGAGCAACCTGGGGATGGTCACCTGGGACTGGCCACAGGGGAATGGCTACGGGTGACTGGCTACCTGGGACTGGCTACGGGGGACTGGCTACCTGGGGTGGCCTCATGGGACTGGCTACCTGGGACTGGCTACCTGGGGTGGCCTCGGGGGACTGGCTACCGGCTACCTGGAAATGGCCACCTGGAACAGCCACCTGGTCCTGCATAACTTTGCTATGTTCATAGAAAACTGACCCAACGGCATGACAAAACAAGGTTAAAAGGCACAATTACAAGAGGACTTGCTGTACGTTCTCGGTTGAGTGGTTAAGCTTGAGCTCTACGGCTGTGCCAGCACACGTTTGTTCAATATACCTCCGTGGATGAACCTTGGCTCTCAAAGGAGTCAGATGACTTAAGAGGAGTGGTAGATTTGCTGTTTGTCAACCATGGTTTATCATAATTGCGGGTTAAATGTTGGGGAGTCTGTGAGGAACAATGGTAAATTAAAAACACAGCGAGATTTAGATGGATAAAAGAAAAACAACACAAAATGACACCAAAAAAGGAGCAACAGACAATATGGGACATGGATGTCCAATAGGTGAGGGAAAAGCAGAAATTAAAAACAACAGCAAATGATTAAAAAAAAAAAAACATATGTACACAGCTGAAATGTTTTGACAAATGTGATTTGTTACATACAAAACTGCAAACCATATTCATCAGAATTTTTTTGCTGACATTTTTCTATGAAACAGAAACAAACAGTCTTTCTTTTTTTGAATAAGTTTGAAGAAAGATGCTAACATGGCCTACAGAACTGATAATTCCCAACTGATCTGACCATAACGTTCAGGTTTAATGGGCGTTCCGAATGGGAGCGGTAGTTAATAGCCTAGAAAGGTCGTTGGGTATTTTTTGTAGCATAAAGCAATGAGACAGAAAACGGCAAACCACGGGGAGACAAAGCTGTTTCATCAAAGGGCTATAACCCCGATTGTTGGTATTTCATTCTGAGTGTCAAGACGAGAGGAGTTTTAGGGTTTAACTTTTGGTGTCAAGACAGACACTCTAATCTCTCTTACGTGCGAGCATATATGCTTTATTCCTACTTTAAAATTTTTTATTAAAATACACCTCAAATTCTACAATACAGAGTAGTATGGATGGACCAGAAAGACAGACCTTTGAGATAGCTTCACACCTAGTCAAATGTAAATTACTGAACAGCTATGTTACACTCCTTACCTTAGGAGTGCTCGTTGCAGCCGGGTTTGGCTGTGCAGGACAACTGTGGCTAGAGTTGGACCTGTTCGGGGATGCCGCTCGAGAGGAGGGCCGTGACCTTCGACCCCTGTACCGGAAACTCGCCATCACCTGGGTGGTGCCTTCTGGGAGAATGAACTTTTCTCGGAGTTCCATGTTTGTCCTGCCTTTAGCTAGAGAGGACGGAAATACAATGGGTCAGAACAGACAAACAAGCCTTGTTTTTTTTTAGGTTCTACTTTTCAAAAATACATCTTTATCTACTGCCTTCTTTTAAAAGAAAGCAGAGATTGATTCAATTGAAACCAACTTATTGGGTGTAACATTGGGATATAAATAAGATGTGAATGAGGGGCATGCATTGTCACACACAATGGCACAGTGATGAACCTCCATAACCCCATTCTGGGTTAGCAGTAATTACACTCATGTGGATGTTTAAGAACACCATACTGGGCACTTTAAATATGAAAGAAACACACACAGTCCCTCTGATCTGCAGAATACACACAATGTGGAATTCTGTCAGCAAGAGGTTGGATCTTGCCAAGTTTCATGCAGCACATATCCTACGCAAGTACTACGCAATCTGTTCGAAAGCATCTAAGACTGGGTGTTGGGAGAAAAAAAAATTTTTTTATTATCTCTGGCAGCATTTACCAAACGTGTTCTAAACACTAAAACAATAGTGTAGATAAGAAAAAAAGCAGAGCAGCTGGATTTTTTACTGATTGATTTAGCGGATAACTGCACAAATAATCACCACCTTTTTGGATTTAATAACACTTGCCTTTCAGTGAGTAAATGACAAACCCTACACTGCTGAGTGAAGCCAGTAACCCAGCAGAGGGTGAACAACAAGCACATTTTACAGAACTGCAAAAACATTAGACTGCATGCCGTTTTTTTTGCCCAGAATTAAGCAGGGGCATGAAGGCAGATGACGTCGATGCAAATAAACAGCATGCAGGTGGTCCACTGAACAGAGATGGAGACCTCTTGACAGGGAATATGCAGATGCTCCACACAGCCATTTACACACGCACACACGCACACACGCACACACCGACACAGCCAGGCACACGCGGGTGCTCACATACCACCAGGATGGAGCAAGGAGAGAAAGTGTGAGAGTTGCCAACCTATAGGAGACTGAGTAATTGACGAGTTTGATTCCGAGCGCAACATTTTACTCCCGTGGTGATGAACTAGAAGAAATGATATAGGGTTGGTCACAAAGAAAGCAATAGGAATGTTTTAGCAGGAAAATAGAAAATACAAAGACAGAAACTTAATAGGCAGAAGACTGCAAGCTTTCACGTTCAGCCATCCAGAAAGCATGAGAATAACAGAATACTCCAGCAGTTGTTACAGAAATCATCGCAGACGTACAGTCAAAATTATACCATCCAATCAACATTACAACTTCAGCGCCCTTTATGGAAAACTAAACTAAATAACTGAAAAATGCTTATCTTCAAAAGTATCACAAGACATGAATGCCATTTAGTGTAATCTGTGATCAATCTGTACCAATTAAATTGCACAAAACCCCCCCAAAATATGCTTTGCCGCCAATCCATTCAGCCTGCTAGTGTTAATCGTTTTCATTGCTAAATCAATAACAAGAGAAAGTGGAAATGTTGTGAAAGCAGCACTAGTTATCTACGCCCCCCACCCCGACGTCTGTGGCCTACCTCTGCACGGGTCGTTCTTCACCAGGAACTCGTCCAGGGCCATCCAGCCACCTCCTACCCGGACCATGACGGTGCTCCGGAGGATCCGGACCAGGCGCAGCTGCTGGGAGTCTCCAAACTGGGGAGCGGGAGGAGGGAGAGACGTCAGCCTGCTGCCAGGGCTGCCACATTGGAACCGGCACGGTCACAGCACTAATCAACAAACTGAGGTGTGCAACGCAAGAAACAAGAGGCAAAAGCCAGTGCTTGATTGGCAAATGTCTTGTGAACGTGCACATATTGGACAAAAGACCGTTCAAAGCAAGATATATATTACATTCGATTCAAATACAAACGGAAAGATTAAAGATACATTTTTTAATGATTCTTACGTATGTGGTTTAAAAAAAAAATGCTAAATCAAACTGCATTCGGAACGATTGTAATTAAATTACATGATTGAAGCTCAAGTTAAAAAAAATTATTTGCCAAAATGTGTGGACTGGTTTCTTTCTCTTGTTGCTCAGCTCAGGCAGTTGGATAGTAACACCATAAAGAAACAGCAATGCTTCATTCCCAAGCACACAAATGGAGGGTCAATCCAACTGGTTAAACATTGAGTTAAGTGCTGTTTACAGTACTCTAATTTAAGTGTGATTTACATTTAACGTCTAGACAAGGAGGGACTGTAGAAGACTTAATGGGGATGCAGATACAAGATACATCAAAATGTCGCTGTACCCTGTACTGTGGATTTCCTAAAACATGTTCATCCTCCTGCTTTAGCTTTGAATAGATGCCTGTAACTACAGAATATACATATGCAGGCCACTAGGGTGTGCTGTAATATTAATTTTGTTCTGACTGAATTTGAAAAAAATGATTACGATAAAGTCTTCCCGGATTAACATGGCAAATTGTCCTAGTCAAATAAAGGATGCTAGCATATTTCCTAAGTGGTGCCTAAGCGTGACATGAATGTTGGGCAGGCCTGATGAAATGCTTTCCAGATAAGTCAGCCAGTTGGATGTGGCCATGGGACACAGATTTCATACACAGCACAACAGTTATGGCCTCATGCTTTCTGATAAAATATATATATACAAAAACGAACATAAATCTCCCGCAAATCAACAAGGAGGACAGTGGCACTCTCTATCACTACCAATCACCATATTCAAAAAAAAATTATGCTTTGACGACAAGGTGACTAAACTCCAATGGAACAAGAAAAAAAACAAAAAAACTGAAATGACGTCTCACTAATCAACCACATTGTAACAATCAAGATGACCACACTTTGATGACCCGCCTGTTATTTAAAAGCCTCTGTTTAGATAACAACTTTTTTTTTCTTTTTTTTCCCCCAAAAAATGATTCAAGTAATGATTTAATGTCTGGTGAATTTGGTGATCAGATAATAGAGATGGTTTTTGGAGAAATGATCTGGAAGAAAGGTTCACAACAAACGCTAAAGAATAACCATTTACCAGAATACAGCTTTCCAAAACTGCAACGTGTAGTTGGGGGGTTACATTTTGATTGTCCCTGTTTGTTATTGTCTCATCGGCGATTAAGGGGTCATGTAAGCAGTGTACGAGACCAAACTGTTAAAAGAATTGTTTCAATAGATATATGTAGTACTGGACCAAAGACAGATTGGCTTACATGGAAAAAAAAAGCACGGATAAAAACAAACAAATTACAATTTTTCCTGCATGTTCTACACTATACTCTATACCCCCAATTCAATCCCTTACATTCATGTTTCCTCAGCTTCAGAAAGCATGGGACCTTTAGAGTAAATGACTATATGATTTATGAAAGCTTAATTTCAACATGCATTTGTTCCAATGCAGGTTTTTGGGGGGATTTTTTTCTTGACACACTGTGCCATAACAAAAGAGAATAAAGTGAGATAACAAAAGGATTTCCCCAACTTTGAAAGGTAAACATAAGGCGTGGTCAACAGAGCAGTTGCGGTGTTAAATCATTCCAGGTAACAGACTGAAGCATTGAAGGAGGGAGCACACTGGGTTTGTGTTAAATTACAGTGCTGCCCAACAGTAATGCTGAAGATAAGGTAAGGTAAAAGCATGTGTTGGAATGACAGCTGAAAATCACATTGTCACATTGTAACCGAGCTGGCGGTAGAAAAGCAGATAAGCAAAAGACAAATACATTCATAGCACATTGGTACTTTGCCCTTGAAACAGAAACATTTTTTACTTCAATCATACGCAAATAACTAGCAAAAGCGGTTGTATTTCTGAGATACTGCGCACAGTTAAATCCAGATAAGCAAAAAGTACTGACATTCTTATTCTTATGTACTGACATACATAATCTTAAGTATTATGTACGTAAACAATAATTAAAAAAAAAATATATATATATATATTAAAAATAGGAAAATCAGAGGAATGCTTTCTGCCATGCTCCCCGAAATGGAATTTTGCTTTTGCAATATGTACAGGTCTTTATTTTTATTAAATGGACGGTTTCCACGACCATCAACAAATAGTGTTCTTCCCAGCAGCCGGTTTAGACAAAGCCAGGACAAGGTGGGGTCACATGGAGGCTGAGGGTATATTAGTCAAGGTGTATCCATGACAGCGCCTCTATTGTCTGGTGCCGTTCACCATTGTGAGAGAAGAATAAATATGGTGGACTTAAAAGGGCGACGTCAGACAGCTCCTCCTGGGAGGCCTCGCCTTCCCCGTTGGCCTCCACCTGCGCCGGCCCTCGTTTCCCACGCTCAGCCCGGGCCCAATCCAATATCGCAGGCATTCATGCCCGCAGAAACGGCACCTGAGCGACTGGCGGGAATATAATAAGCCAACCTGGAGAGCCCATTTTCGGGGATCAAGCGACGCAGAAAGCATTACAGCGGCCTATCCGCTTCAAATCTCATTTACTGAGTAGCTGAGCAGAGAAATAGGACAGGCCGCACCACAGAAAATGAGAAAATGCTGTTCGTATATACCTGGTTTCCGAGGTAGAACTAATGATGGGAGAAACAATAAAAAAAACATATATTAGATTTCTACATGGCATACATCCAAACATGTCACCTCTGGGGCACCTAGTTTCTTATTCTTCATTTGATCGAGCCTGACTCATTGATTTAGAAACCTCAGCGGACTTACAACGTATGATATATCCCAGGTCCCAAAATGACGCCACCGTAATTTTAACAACATCTTCATAAACAGTAAGTGTTAAGTACATCATGTCAAATTGCAAAATAAGTGGAAACTGGCCTATGAATGAAGGCTGCAAGGAATCACATATCTGTGTGAATAACACTTTTATGCTATCCCTCATATAAAAGCAAAATCTCTAACACTGCATAGACGTTGCATTAAGTCATACTTTTTGGCCTAAGCAGAGGGGTACACAGAGGTCCTGCTCGGGAGACATTTAACAGAGTGGGATGGGGGAAAAAAGCCAATTTTCCACTCTTAAGGTTTCATCCCACTTTTAAAAAAATTGTTCTTTTCATCATCAGGACTAAACATGGGTTGCTTCTTTGCGTATTTCTGTCAGCTGCATTTTTCAGATACTGAATCAGTGATCGTTACAGACTCAAGTGGCACAACTGTGTTAACCTACATAAAACAGGCCTCTTACCAAGACCGAAGAATGTTTAGCTTCACTGAATCACTACCTTCACCTAAAGGGCCTCGTAATCTGTTTATTTATTCGCTTGATTGTTGGCAACACAGAGCCGTCTCTCTGTCAAACCTTGTTAACCGCGTTAACAACGACTGGAACCCAACGACTTAATTCAGATTCTTACCCGGTATTTGTTGGCGCCGATTTGCTCCACTTGGAATCGCTTGGGACATTTACATTTAGCGACTTGTCGTGTAACCTGCAAAGAGAAACACAGCAAGTGCATAAATCTGTTTATGCACTTTTGACTGGAAGAGAGCACTTCCCCTCTTCATACCCCTTTGATGGCAAGTAACAAATCAAATACCTCGTCTTCAATTTTGTCAGCATCGGTGAGAGGTTTGTATGCATCCTTATTGGGATGAAGGGCTGCTACAAACTCGTAATAGTCAATGTAGCCATCACCGTCCCGGTCAAAGATGTCCGCCACGGCGCTCATTTCCAAGCGACTGGTGGGGAACTCTGGAGAAGACAAGGAGCAGAGAGGAGAGGCCACTCAGGAATCTGGACATTGGAAGGGTCTGCAGGCCGTGCAGAGCACTGAGGACTTACTGGAGGAGACAATGCCGTCGATGAATTCCTGCCTGGTGACCTTGCCGTCCTGGTCTTTGTCGATGCGACGGAAGAAGTCCATGACGCGAGACTTCTTGTGGTTCATCCACCTCATGTAACGCTTCCGCCACACATCAAAGTCGAAGTTGGCGAATTCTTTCAGCTAGGAAAACGACGCAGAGTCAGCTCCAATGTTCTGCTGGCTTTCTGTCCCACAGACCCATTAATCGAGAAACCTTGAGCGAGCAACAGCTCAAGTACGCGACTGGATATTACTTATCTTGACTGCCGTCTGCAAAGAGCCGTTTAGCGAGAGATGTAATGCAGGAGGTTAGCTTAACAATGTCACAAATACAATTCTAACGTTCTACTGAGTAATTGTACGACATAATTTAATTCTTCAGATCAGAAAAGTTTGTCTTTTGAAAACACAGAAAGCTGCATAAAGAACCTGACCAGAATGACACAAGATAAGATAACGGTTGTTATGAGACCACTTGGCAGTGAGATCATCTACCTCCTCCAGCCTGTCCATAGCGTCATTGAGTTTCCTCCTACGATCCAGAGCCAGGAGCCAGACTTGTTGCCATTTGCTGACCAGGAGATTGACTCGAGGGTTCTTGGTCTCAATCTGAGACTGGGGGGATGAAGGGTACATTCCTTGCATGGGGGAGCGCTTTCCTGGGATCGAGAAACAAAGTCAAATCAGAAATTAGGCAACACTAACTTTTTTTTGTATGCATGGTTTCATCCAGTCATTTGAAAAACAAACCCAATTGCTTAGAAAGCAACAAATGTGAAGGTAGGAGAAGACTGCGTCATTGTGTTCTCAACACTAAGGCCATAAATCTCTCGCTGCAGGTTACATACTTCCAGCCCTTCCTTTGTCCAGAACAGGGATATGGGACTGAATTGGGGGTTCCATCGTAGCTTTCCTCTTGTGTGTCTTGGTGATTTTGTCCACATCAGGCTGTTTCCTGGTCATTTCTTCCATGAATGTCTGCAGAAATTTGTTTAGAAAGGGATATAGTCCTCTCATTTGGTTAACCTTCATCACTAGCTGGAGCTATGTTAAAATCTTGCTGAGATTACGAAATGGATTTTATCAAACACTGTAGAAGAAATCAACCAAATCCATCCTCAATTTGCGACCTGTAAACCTAGAATCACAACAGGTATCCCACAGTCAGCATGGAATGTGCTCTCACCTGGTGCTCAGCGATGAGCACCTTGACCTCCTCGATGGCCTGGGGAAGTGTCTCCCTATCTTTCTCATTGAGAGCGGTCTCAGCCCACTGCAGCCAGCCCAGGAGGTTCTCCAGCAGCTCCTGCGTGGCCAGCAGTTCACTCAGGGCACTGGACAGCCTCTGCTGGTGCTGCTTTGCCCAAGCCTGGACCTGAGAGACAACGTCACAGAGAAGAGGTCAGCAATGAGCATGGAAAATAAAACCTAAAAAAACATTTTCAGATGCACCTGTGGAATGTCTTCATGAGAATTTGCAGTGTTGCATACGACAAAGAAAATGACTTCCACAAAGCCTAATCCAGTTCAGAAAGATGTTCACCAGGCTAACTCCTGCCGTACACTGACCTCCTCGAAGCGTGCTTTAATAATGGTGTTCCAGTGTTTGATAGTGGTGATGGAGTCTGGATGGCAGATAGTCAGGATGGCTTCTCCCATACTCGTGGCTTTGGTCAGAGCAACACGCTTCTCCTCCAGCCTCTTCATGAACTCCTGCGAAAAGCCCGAGAAATGGTTTCCATTAACGTTTGGCAACACGTGGAGCGGAGGAATCTGAATTAATCAGCCGGCGTGCCATTCCTCTGCCGAGTCCGAGGCTAATTATGTGAAAATTAATAATGTATGATGAATAATATATGTAGGTCGAGCAAAATATTTTTTTCATTCAAACATGAGGTCATTTTCAAGGAAAATGCAATATTCTAGTAAGTTTCTGGAGTTGGGAAGAGGACAGAAAAAAACTGGAAGAAAAAAAAGCTATGTATGGCAATTGTTTTTACATATCTGGCAACTTGCTGCAGGGAGCCATGTAGAGTAACTGTCAAATTGAAGACTTCAAGGTAAAACTAAATAATGATTGCACTTTATTGTTTATAGGGAGTAATATAATGTTGTTAATTTAGTCGTACAGCAGACATTCCTATCCAGACATCTAACAAAGCTTATCGTTTTATAGTTTAATTTAATTAAGCAGTTGGAGGCAAATAAGTGGTTACTGAGGCAGTTCAATTTAGTACTTTAGGAAAATACTTTCCAAAAGTACAGCGCTGGTATTATCCACTGTGCCACACTGTTTCTGCTATTGAACCCCTTCATAGGTTTCTCACCTGTAATATAGTATCTGCTGTATCCTCTAGCTCTTCATGCATGCTAATATATTTTGCCTTACATTACCAGCCTAATTAAAATGCTCTTATCTAGTGCCAAATACACTGTTCTCAGTGTTATGCGTCACTCCATTTTGCATATCCTTTTCAATGATACAAATGATACTAGGGACCTGCAAAACTAGTGTAGCTGATTTATTTTTGTCACCTTGAACGTGAAAAGACAGCGTCCGTGACTCTTAACTTGCTATGCTCATTGAAACATTGTTGACACAAAGCTGTACTTGCCTTGTGCTGCTCAATGAGAACGCGGAGGGCCTCCTCGTCATCCGGCAGGGTGCCGTGGAAACGCAAGCTCTGCTCGGCCTCAGCTAGCCACTCTAGCAGAATGTGGACCGTCGAGTGGAATTCCTCCGCCTGGGTGGGGGACATAAGGAACGCGGGACATTCAAGTCCCATTACAGTACTTACAAAACCCAGATGAGTTCAACAGGGCTCGGGGGTTTGGTTACGCACAACAATGTATGCGTTTCTTCACATTACTTTCACCTGGAAATGTTTACAATAGAAGGCTTGCCTGATGAATGGGCAGACCATAGAATCAGAACCCGTAAATCAGGTCTTAAAGAGTCGATTCCTTTGTGTGTGTGTAGCCGGAGCGGTGCGGGCGCTCCCACCTGACACAGTGCCTGCTCCAGCCGAGTCTGTTTGGACACGGAGAGGGTGCACACCGTCTCCCAGCGAGTGCTCAACTCCTGCATCTGAGCTTTCACCCAGGAGGAGTCATCATGGCTACTCTCCATCAGCTCGCGGGCCGAGCGCTTCAGGGCCTGCACACTGCCCGTCCTCTTCCCCAGCTCCTTCTGAAAGACCTGCTCCGCCCGGCCGCACAGACACAGACACAGACACAACTGAGCTGTCACATTCAAAAGCAGCTGTGCTAGAACATTGTGTGGCCAGAAGAAGAGCATGGGCTGACCCCATTTGGTGGGACGAACATCGACAAATTTCACTGTTTGGTCTAGTTCTAGAATAGTGGTTCTCAGTTTTTCAGGTGGCAGACCAGTTAGCCAGTGGACATTTTTCTGTGGACCAACTATCCCCCCCCAACATAGGATCATCAACAGCCTGAAACCAGCCCTCCAGTTAAATACGGGTTGAAATCAGTGCAGATGTTCACTCCTGAACTTACAGGAAGTCATAGCTTCGAAGGCCACATATGGTGCATTAATACATAAAAGTGTCCGCCACGAGTCTGGCACTGAGCAATGACTCAGAAATTCCGACGGCGCTGCAGTGTGCCATTAGCGTCTCGTGTCACTAGCAATAAAGAACAGTGTTCTGACACAGAACATACTTTCTGACAGGCGACTGGGGAGACAAACAATTTCTCCACCATAATTGGGTTACAATTTTCTGTTTAGGAGGGAGTCATGGCGAGGAATACAAAAACATCAAACAGACCGTCAAATTACACACCTAAACATATTAGCCTGGGGGGGTTTTGTGAACCTTGATATGGTCTGCATTCTAAATCTAGCATACTTGAAGAGGAGCAGGAAAGGGGCCCTCCTCATTATAACTGGCACATCCAGTCGGTTTTCGCTATTTTTAAACAACATGTCACTGTTGATTCAAGACGCTGTTTAAACACATAAAACATGAAATTTTCAAAGTGCAAAAAGGGAAATGAGGCAGTGTATTAGTTAATTGCTCTGAAGATTTAAATATTTATTTGGGCGCCGGGAACGCTGCCGTCCTGTTGAGCAATTTACCCTTGGCAGGCCATTAAGGGGGAAAGAAGGGTCGCACCTTGTGACTGTCAATGAGGTTCAGCACGAGGTCAATGTCTCCGTGGACAGGCTGGTCTTCAGCCAATTGGGGCTCCACTTTGTAGAGCCAATCTATCAGGGCCTGCAGGGCGTCGGTGAATTGCCCAGAGAACAACAGAGCCTCCTCCAGCTTGTTCTGCCTGAGGGGAGAGCACACACAGGGAGGTTGACTTGTACTACCAGCCGAATCAAGGTTTGTTTACTGTCTGTATTGCATCTGGCTGAGATGCAGGCTGAGATAATTCTCACTCATTCACAGCTTTCAATGCGTTACAATTAAAACACTATAAGTCATGAGATGGACTATATGTTCAGACGAAAACGATATCAACCAGTAGAATATATTTTCTTCATGCATGCATGGATACTGGGTCAATGTCTGCAGTCAAACGCACATAGACGAATATAAGACCCATTGTCCTCACCATCACATCTTCTGTCCTAACCTTTCCTCTCATCTGGGGCCTTGTGCTCGACACTAGCCCTAACCTTTCCTCTCATCCTGGGCCTCGTGCTCGAGACTAGCCCAAATCCTTACTCACATCCTGGGCCTCGTGCTCGAGACTAGCCCAAATCCTTACTCACATCCTGGGCCTCGTGCTCGAGACTAGCCCAAATCCTTACTCTCATCCTGGGCCTCGTGCTCGAGACTAG
>JAOYSI010000011.1:203177-238777 GCA_025775065.1 Hiodon alosoides
CTATCACTGGACAAAAAAAATAGATCAATACCAGTAGTGTTTGTACGGCTGGTAAATAGCTACTCAATGACTACATAACTTTGGTATAAAATTTTAATAAATTGTGCCCTGCACTGTTGCATCAGAATTCTAGCAGCATCTGCCTTCCGTGACACCGATTTCATTTCCATGAATACTTAAGATATCCATGAGACACTGAAAACATTCACCCACCAGCATAGGAATTGATTATTTGCTGTGCAGTATATTTTGCAATGCAATTTTTCGGCAGCATAGCTGTTTGTTGGTACAATCCTTTCCATGATGGTTATAGTCTCCCTAACTTACTCTCCCGCTCTCATTGAACAGAATTCTAGACAAAAAAGCATGATGTGTGGGTATTTTAATTCAGTATATGGTTATATTTTAGGTAATGGTCTGGAGGTGACTGCATGAGTTACTGACCCTGTTTTGAAGGTGATGAAAAGTCTTTTGTTGAGGTAAACATTTCTCTGGCAAAGGTCGCTCCAGGCATTGTGTGTACTGTGTTTGCTGACAACTCTAGTGTCAAAGTAGCTTGCATCCTTCCAGAAGAGGAGTGGCGCGTGAAATAAATGCATTTACTTTAGTTTGTTAAGAAGTTCTTTTAACTGACAAATTTTGAAAAGTCCGTAGGTAGAAGGGATGTGAGGAAGTTAATGTCGTGATGTCCACATACTGGGAGGCGTTCTGAAAACCTCCGTATTCGAAATGCTTGGTCTTTTGTCCCCCAAACCAGCATCGGGATTGGGAAACTGGGTGAGAGAATTTAACATGCAATTGGAAGCGAGATAAAGTAGAACTTCTGGGCCTTAGCACAGAGATTAATTTGTTGTATCCTTGTTGATCTCTTGCTAATGCTCACTCCAGTGGCTTCAGATCCCCCCCCACCAAACTGTAATAAAGACTTTTAAGGAGAGCAAATCTCAATATTGTTAATTGCTAAATAGATGCAGTTTAACACATTATCAGAGGTTACCAGAATCTAATGGCTGAGTTTGCTGGGAAGAATGTGTGACTTATTAATCGGGTGGAACATGTAGCCCTCCCCTGGATTCCTTATGCTGTTGTGAGTGCACCCAGGCCTATATTTAGCCTCTCAGTAAGCGCCTGCTGAATGTGGGGGGTAAGAGCTATGGGGGGAAAAAACCACGGCAGACTGTAGTCCACAGTGAAGAATCCCGGAACGACTTTGCTTCGTTTCCTCCGCGGTGTGGAAATATAACGAGCAAGTCTTGATTGTGTTTTGCCACAGTCGTGGACTGAAGCAGAAAACGAGCAAAAGTCCTTGCTCACAAAGTAACCAGGCCCTCTTTTCAGCCAGCCTTTCAGCTGAGGTCAACAGCTGTGTTTTCTGTCCTGAGTCTGGGCAGGATGGGTTTTATCTTTCAGGAACAATGCTGTGGTTGTTAAGGTTGTCCGTAAAAAGGGGTTAACAAGAGGCCCAGCTGCTTGTTAAAATCATTCCGTCTTTGACCCAGTAGTATGTGCTTGCATTTGGCATAGCTTAAATGGAGAAGGGTGGGGGTGCATGTGTAAATAAATGTGTCCTAAATGTTCCCACCTTTTCTTAGCATATTTTCTGGCCCGTTATTTGATGTAAAACCAACAGAATGTTTGAGAGTTTATATTCCGTTGAATCAAAACACTGTAATTGAAACAGTTAATTACTCTAACCCCCTGTTCTCTGGTTATTCCTTTACTATTGCTAAGCCCATCCTCACTCTCTGAGTGTCTTTCTTAGTTTTCCATTAAAATCCGTGCATTTGCAAACCTGAGAGTCTGGAAGAATTTGGGTGTGTTTACTTTCCAACAGCAATGGTGCCGAATGTGTCCGACATTTTGTGCGAGAATGTGACAACCTGCCAGCGGCACCTTGGTTTCACTCAGGCAGAGAGAGTTACTAACAGAGACAGTCTGTGGCTTGCATTGTTATCTGGGCAGGGTATAAAAAGTCATAACCACGCCCTGACTGGGAGAAATGTACTCCAGCAAACACTACACGTCTGTTTTGTTCCCCCAGGCTTAGAACTGCCTAACACTACAAAAAAGTGTCAATAAACGATTTTTGTTTTCATTTGCATATTTTTTTTGCCATTTGTGGGGCATACATGTTGTTTGAATCTTTTGTGTTTAATCTTCTAGAGAACCAAAAGTTGACAATATTGGTAATTGCAGAGCCAAAACTGAATAAACCATTCATTGAGAATGTCAAGTAAAATATAATACACTGACCCATCCCCCATACAAAAATAAAATACAATAAAAAAACACTTAGAATATAGGAACTGGTTGATAATATTCTTAGGAATACTCTTTTGTCTTCTTGGGTAGGTGAACAAAAACACCATGTCAGCGCAAATTAACTATATTATTTAGATTATTTGGGGTATAGCTATCCCATAATGCTCTCAAATGCATGTAGGAACCTGAACTTCACTGGGCGTCACCCAAGGTGAGTTTCTACATGACTACATGATTCCTGAGGGCTGGGCTTTGGCTCTTTCATAATTTGACGTAGGTTCTGTGGAAGCAGTGCAGGGAGTTACTGTGACAGTAATGACCAGATCTGATGAGAATGATAATAGTTTCAGCTGTGGTAATTAAAGTGGTATCGGAAGCAGAATGTGTCCTGGCCTTTTGTTACTCTACAAGAGGCTTGTAATGGCAGACCTGATGTTGGTAAAGAGGGGAAAAAATTATCTGCTGCAATCATTATGCCTTGCAAAAAAGGTCCCAAGGTTAACACATTACCCATTAACACATTTGATATAGAGGAAGAAGCTGGTGGTGTAGTGGTCAAGGTGAATGGATTGTAATTGACAGGTCTCACCCCAGCTGTTGTCCTACCGCCCCATTCCCATCCCAGCTGTTGTCTTCTTGAGCAAGATACTTGCTACGAATTGTTTCATGAAAATATCCAGCTGTGTAAGTGATTGAATGTAGAAATTGAAAGCTGTGTAAGTCACTTTAGATAAAAGTGTCTGCTAAGCAACTAAATCGAAATGCATTTGACTCCCAGTCGTAGTGGTAGAAGTACCTGCGAGGCTGAACAGTGTGAAACTCGTCCTCTCATTTTAATGCGACTCCACTCAGAACTTGAACTCTGTGTTGCATTGAGCTCCATGTGGTGAAAACCCGCGGGCGATGCCATTAGTCATGGGCCCATGTGGTCCTGTAACCACTGGGACTGTAAAGCCAGGTGTGTCACGCTCCAGTCCATGCTTGCAGCAGGGCGTGCTGGGTTTCATCATTCCTCAAGCCTGTGTCGTTTTGATTGTTAACTCTCACCTTCCGATTACTCATGTGACTCTGGTGCTAATGACTACACAATTAACTCCGATGGTAATTGAGAGGTAGGACAAGAGGGCGACGCCAATGGCTTAAAATGAACTGTCGGTTTTCAAATGAAAGATAACTTTGTGTACCATTCATTGATGGTCTCTATGTTTATCCCCTTGAGTAAAACTGGTTGCAACCAAATAATAGTTATATGTAAATATAAATATGTAAAAAATATAAATAATATCTAAATAAGAACAATAGGAATTCTGAATGATGTCATACAGATCTTTATAAAATATAAAACTTCATAATGGTTGAATATAAGCTAGCATGCTGTATAAAGAGCTGTGTAAATTAAGACCAGTAAATAAAATCTCTTCCACAGAGCATTGGTTTTATCTGAAGTGTCTTTGTTGGGGGCTTTTTTTCAGCATGGGCAAAGGCAGTGGCAGCCCTCATGATCTTGGGTCTCATCATCCTGGTCATCGCCTTCATCATCTCCTGCGTTGCCCTCTGCTGCACACTCAACATCCCCCTGCTGCCCGTCATCGGAGTCTTCCTCTTCATCGCCGGTAAGGTCACTGCACAGCCCCCGGTTATACAGCCATCCCCACCTTGTTGGTATCTTTCACCACAGCTCTTTTCACACATGGATGCTTTGCTCGGGAGGCCGCCTCGCCTAGGTACCTTATAATTCGGCCACGGTTTAGCTAGCTGGCTAGTAAACGAAGCGATCCCAGTCTACTACGTGGACGGAGAGATTTGAGTCTTCTGCCATCTAGTGAAATGCCTCTTCACGATATTTAAACTATTATTTTAAATGAGCTTATTGATGTCAATACTCCAATATTATTACATTGGGTATTTTTCATTTGAGATTTCCCTATCTAGGTACGAAAACGTTCCAGGCCCCTTTGTGCAGTTGACTGAACAGAAGCTTTCTATTCGTGTACTATTTGCGGAAGTAGATTTATTATTCAATTAAGCCTTTTTTAACATGTATTTATAAATGCACGTTTTAAAGATACTTTTGAATATCCATGTTTTCATTATTAAATTTTTTTTTTCTTCTTATGGTATTAGTATGAATGAATAAACAGGATTCTAAAATATTTTGGACATGATCTCAGAATACACTAGCTTTGATGGACCAGCATCCTGGATGCTTGATATTTTCCAACTCCTTGAACAGAACAGAAAACCACTGATTTTACATGCTTGAATTGGCTAGAGTTCTGGTCTGGGAACCGAGGAGGCTAGGCCCAATTGGAAATTGCTTGCGTCGACCGGTTGTTATCAGCGTTCGAGGATTTTGAATTCTCCTCTGAAGATCCGTACGGGTAGCATGGCAACGCAGGGCTTGCGCCGCCAAGGCGCCAGACTGCTTTTAGCTTCCAGCAGTTGCCAAAACCGAGGAGGGGCCTGTTTGTTAAAAGAGCTTGGAAAACAGACAGGCGTTTTGTTGTGCCAGTGACATGGGAACTGTGCAAGGTTGTTGTTCCAGGCTGATTCACCCCGTCGACACGCCCTGAATAGTGAGATTCTTTTCCCTGCCTCCGCCCTAGCCTTGCCTGTCACTGCAGGTGGAGGGAGCGCTGTCACAGCAGCACATTATTCTCTGCAAACCATTCAGATGTCATCATCTGAACTTTATTTTGCCTTGGTGACACTTGTTTGAATGGCTTCCTTGGCAATGAAAGCATCCACGGTAAAACAATGTGTGCTAACACATGAGCTGGGGAGTTGTGCTATTGGTGTACAATCCAATCCCCACCTTGCTTCCTCTCTCATTCCTCTACTCCTTTAAAAGATAAGACCCGTCATTCTGACAAATCCCATACTTGTCTGTGCACCTGGCAGCCTTAGAGCCTTCCCCTCCCCCATCTTGTAAAAAAAGGAACAAAAAAAAGGAACGGGCCCTTATGCGCCCTCAGCTGGTCACAGCTTTTGCCTGAATTAAAGCGGGAATTCTTACTGGCTCTCGGTGAGTCAGAGGGCCTCCGGGGCAAGGGTGGAGTCTCTAATCTGCTGTTGTCTTGTTTTTTTGTTTGTGTTTAAATATGTTGCCATGGTTTTGAGGAAGTAGCTGCTTGGTTATCCTGCTATTCGGCGGTATAAAACCTGCAGTCAAGCATGGGGGTTTGACCATAAGAAAAGCTTAATAAGTGCAAGGTCCCAGGACACTGAAATACAGCGAGGCTCGTAGTAGCAAACTACTGTTATACAAATAAACCCAGGGAACACAGATCAACCAGAAAACATAAAGCAGTCTAAAACACTTTCCATGCCATGTGGGCCTTTCTTGTTTCTCTTCCTTCCTCCTTCTGGAAGCCCTCCACAAAGCCCAACAGTTTTTAAATCTCGACCGACCAATAAATGATGTCTGTTCTGTTGCCTCAAGTGTATTGTAGTATTGGACTTCTGGATCCCCTCCTGCACTCCCCACGCTTGGCAATGGAAACAAAGTGATGGGGAATATTTTTGAGTATTTCCATGTTCTGATGGTCTTTTTCGTGACATGCTCTCTCTCGCTTTGCAGTGATCCTGCAGTTCATCGCTCTGGTCATCTACCCGGTCAAGTTCAACGAGCTCATCTTTGAGGGTCACTATGACTACACTTGGGCGTACGGCTTTGGCTGGGGGGCCACCATCCTGATGATTGGCTGTGGAGCCCTTTTCTGCTGTCTACCCCGCTACGAGGACGAACTGACAGGGCTGGCCAAGACCAAGTATATTTACAGCTCCGAATAGAGTACGGGCCTAACTGCCTTTGCCATTGGACAGGAGGGCACCCAAGTCTCTCATCCAACACCAACCATCGTACTTCCTAAAAGAGAATCCCATCATGGTTACAATGTGCTCATATATTTCCCTTTGTCTAACTGTATCATGTTTCCATGTTCAGCCCCAACGTTCACAAATGGTGGCTGATTGCTGTTCATCAAAATGGTTACCACTCTGAATGCATCGGTCACTCGCGATTCTCCCCTTCAGCATCAGGGGTATGAAAGTCCCCGTAGGCCAAGGTACAAATAAACCACGTGCATAGTCAATTAACAGTATTTCTGTATTCAGAAAATAATTTTTCCAAGATCTTTCTTGAATGTTACCCCATGCCCCTCCTGTAAACATCTGGTTTTGGGAGTACTGCCTTTCTCCTAACACTAACCTAACTGCTCCTAACACTTTTCGCTACAGACTAGGCCCGAAATACCTCCCTGTTTTGAATGTTTAATTCTGATTAATTACAACGCCTTTCAACAGATGCTACATTTGAAATGGAAAATAAATTCACAAAGGTTTTTATTTGTGTTGGTTATTGCTGAGAGAGACTTCTGTGTTTTTGACCCAATAATGCAGAAAAGAGATTCCTTGAAAGTGGGATTTTATTGTAATCTCTCCTTTTGTATGTCTTATTTTATGTACAACTTAACAGTGAATTAGAAATTTAGTCTTAAATGGATCTTTAATTCTTAGCATTTTCTTCATGAAAGATTGATCTTAACAATTCTTTGCGTGTCAGGCTGGTATAGTGCATTAGTGAAAAAACTATTATAATTATTTTGGAATGATGAATTGTAGATTGAGCAAGAGATGCAACTCAGATGGGATTTTAAAATGAGTGTGAAACGTTTATGTGTTCACAGACATACACCCACGTGTGCAATTGCGATTGTGTGTGCGTTCTATATAGTTTTTTAGCACCAAAAGCTGTTTTTAGACTTTGGTTTGTTCCTTCCTCATTTGAATGTACAAGAATGTAGACACTGTAGGTTGCTTTTTGAAATGTTGTTTGTGGTGTACAATGCATTTTCACACAGAACGATTTAAATGTTATTAATTTGGACTGTGTGTATAAAGAAGATATGTAAACTCGGAGTGAAGCATTTAAAGTTTTAGCACCCATTACTTTCAACTGGACTGTTTAAATAATGTTGTCCGATTGTTGTTTTTTTTCAATTTCAATTAGTTTTTTTAAAGACATTCACCAACATGTGCCTTATTTAATACAAGAAGGGAACCGTGTACACGGATATATCTAAAATAAAGTAAAGTAAATTTGAATGATATTCCATAACATTTGTTCCTTTTACATTTTATATGGAGTACACTATTCATATCTTGGAGAACATTTAGAAAGTCTGTTTAAAAAAGGCAAAATTTTATTCATATTAAGTAACGTACAGGTGTATATTTTTATATATAATGCTGTAAAAACTTAATTTGAATTGTTTTGTGTATCTTTTGCAATAAAGAGCTTCTTTTTGGAAATAAAAAATGTGTTTAAACAGCTTGAATACCAGAGTGGAGGTTTTAATGTTTAATACTCTGAAGGCATAATTATATGTACGTGGTACAATTATTTTTTTAAAGTTATGCAGTTTGTTATTTTACTTTACTCACTTAAAAAAAACACAAAAAAAAAACTCGTGTCGATTGCGTGAACCAACGATCTTCTCTATTGCCACATGTGGAAAATATGGACAGGTACAGACACAGTTTTCATACTAAACTGGAACGATCCTGGCATCAGATAATCCTAAAAAAAATATTTCAGTTGTAAATAAATCCAGGTTTAAACCAAGGTTAGTTACTCCTGGGGCAAGGAAGTCTCCATGTTCTTTGTAATTTGCCAGACCGCTTGTAGTACAGTTATTGATCTGTGTGATCAAAAAAGTCTAAATCCCATCAGCCACCAAATCATCGGATCAGGGTTTTTAGGATGATGGTTATTGTAACAGGGATGGCATACCCGTGAGTTATTTTAAGGGGGAGAACTGGGAGAACGATCTGAGGCTAATGGGATTCTGTGACACACCAGTCAACACTTTTATTTTTTTCAAGTTTAAGAGTGGTAAACGTCAACACATCAAGACAAAACCAAACGTTGTGCACACCCGTTCGTTCCATAGCTCCAGGTATGCAGGTAGTAGCATTTTAGTTAACGCAAATTACCTAAAGCTGTACTTCAGTGCTTTCACTAGCAGTGAAGCAGTAAAAACTTTTATTGGCGATTGCACAATATCGCTTACTTTAGCTGAACCACGATTATAGTCAAAGTCATTCAAAATTATTTAGAAGCACGGTGCACACAGTAAGAGCCACACCCAAGGAGGCGGGTCTTATTGTAAAGTACAATGTGTACCTGAAGAGCCACACCTGGGGAAATTTTTACCTCTCCCTACGGAGTTAATAACTCTTGAAAAGCTTGAAAAACCGGGCGACAATTGCCTAAACTGTATGCTCAATTACTCACATTGCATGGAATGATTTAAAAAAAATAAGGATTTACAAAAGAAAACATAACATTGTCCAAATTTGTTCTTTTGTCTGTAAGTTTGTCTGTAACAAAGTCACAGCCTGGTGTTAGTGCAGGGAAGCAGCCAATCACAATCACTAAATGTTCTATGTGCCTGCCTATCATCTTTTGGCCATAAGCATTGCAAGCTGAACTAACAATTATAAAAATTAGCTCACTTAGTATGAACTACTTTGATGATGATAAGCAGACTTGTGAGAATAAATTACCAGTATGATTTAACGTGTGAGTAAAGCACATATTCAGACCGTACTAATTTACGTTTCATAATCAGGCTCAGCATCAGCACACAAGGCAGCTCAACGCCCCTATGTGCCAACCCCCTGCGCTGTTGACATGCAAGTCCCACTCCCTCTAAACACCCTTCGACATTGACGGCTGCAAAACTCCACCCGAGTAGAACTGTTTGAGTAGAGTCTGGCAAAGAAAGCCAGATGGCCTCTTCTGGTCTGCTCAAAGTTGGTTACCTGACAGTGCTGTGCACAGCACACCCCACAGACACCTCCACCCCCAGGTGTATCATGGGGCAAATGTCTCAGGGTTTTGTCGAAGTCCATTTTAGGTACAGTGCAATATCCCTTGGACAGCTCTGCTGATTTGTAATCCTCACTGATCTGGATGTGTGGCCTTATTTCGGCAAAAAGTAAAAAAAAAAAGTAAACTTCTTTAATTTTGACTGAGAAGCTGATGTAAGCTTGACAGCTCATCAGTCAAAGTGGCTGTCAGGAATAGGCCCTTCCTCTGAACTATCAACGATAATTATGTATGCATTAGTCATCGTTTTGGTCATTAAGGCCAAGTATGTGATCACATAGTGAATGAATCCCTGCACAGGGTTTCTACACACTCACAAAACAACTTTGAGACACATTTCCAATCTATATGATATATAGATATAGATATTTTTTAGGGTAGAGGGTGACGTATAATGTCAAACTATATCAGAAATAACTTAGAATACAAATGATACTTTCATTCCGTTCAGAATTCACACCCTTCATTATTGATAAGATATTGTAAATGGTTTGTTTACCACTGTTTGTTCAGAATAGATGAGAGATTGTTTAAAGTTTATCATCAAGTGAATCTAGGCATAAATCTAGGCACAATTCTCAAACACATATGTACACGTCTGAAATAAATTGACAGTGCTCAGTAGGATCTTACAGCAAGCGCAAGTTTATATGGGTTTATCATTCATTGTAACAAATAAACAAATACATTAAAATAAAAAGAACATAGCAAGGGGTGGGATTGTTTCAAATGTGAGGAAATCCAGGCCTTACAAACCCTTTTGTTGACATTCTACATTCTACACAAAACAATATTCCAAAATAACCCAAAACAAGATATAGGCTGTTTGTGGCTTTTTTTGTTATTTTAATTTGTCTGCTCAATGGCCACTACTTAGCACTAGCGGTTAAATGTAATGCTTCTATAACCACTAGATGTCAGTCTTTACATATGTTTTCAAGAATACGTCACAAAAACAATTGTGCTTTCTATAGGACTTCTACAGGACTATAGGATTGTATTCTAATAACTTAAAACACGAATTTTTTGTTATTAACTTTTAGTAGTGTGCAATTAATTATTTGGCAATTAATGTTTAAATAGGTCAGCTTCTACCATGCAGGTAAACCATTCTACCACTATTGATTATTAAAAAAAACTATAGGACACAAAAGTATTTTCCAAAGCAGACAAAAGAAATCATTTTAAGTCTTAATTTCCCAAAAATCCAACAGATTCTTCTCTCTCTATTCCCAGTAAAGGTCACACGAGAACCAGAAAAGGAAGAAACCACAGGATGACGAAGAGCACAAAGTTATTCAGTATGATACTGGGCGTGCGTGCCCGTCATAGTTACAGTAATTGCCTCCATGTCAGTCAAGGGTTAAGGCCATTTCTACCTCTTGATATGCCTAGACGTACAAAAGGCCCCATAATCAAATGTCATCACAGTAGACTCGCCTGACGTCCCCAATTTGTAGGGAAAGTCCCCAGTTTATGGACGATCTAGTCCCATCAATGTACACGTCTGTCTATAAAATGCATATCACATTAACTAAGAGGCTATTGTATTATGTCAGGATAAATTTGGGTTGACTGCTTGCAACGAATGCAGATGCAGTGAAATAAATGTCACTTCAACAACAGACCGCCTTTCATGCAACGGCAAAAGAAACAACTCTCACTGAGTTCTGTCTGAAAAACGATTCTGCATTCTTCTTTGCAAGGGCAGGATCGTGCAAGCTGTTTCTACCGTGAAAACAAATTTCAATCTCGCGTGTTTTTCTTCAGTAAACTTGTCAAGAATATTTCTGCCTTGGAAGAGAAATAAATTATATTCCTTCCAATTAGGGTCAGTTTTTGTTGTAAAAATAATACCAGATATGAAACAGCAGTCTTGTGTTTATGGTTTACCTAGGAGAAATATGATAGTCAAGCTGATTGTAAATGTTTGGTTATCTTAAATTACTGTAGAAAGGGGTATGTATACTCAAATTATTTTACATGGAATTGTATCTACACCTCTCTTTAGCCACTGATTAGCAAATTTCCCCTGGGATTATTGCAAGAATTTGTCAGCCTACATCCTTGACACCGATGACAAACTTTTCTTTACTGCATGGATCGATGCAGTTTCTGACATTAATGATGCTACAGTTGAAGTCAGAAGTTTACATACACTTATGTTGAAGTCATTAAAACTCCTTTTTTAACCACTCCACAGATGTCATATTAGCAAACTATAGTTTTAGCAAGTCGTTTAGGACATCCACTTTGTGCATGACACAAGTAATTTTTCCACCAACTGTTTAGAGACAGATTGTTTTACTTTTAATTGATCATTTCACAATTCCAGTGGGTCAGAAGTTTACTTACATAAAATTAACTGTGCCTTTAAGCAGCTTGGAAAATTCAAGAAATGATTTTTTTGGCAATTAGCTTCTGATAGGCTAATTGGTTAATTTGAGTCAATTGTCGGTGTACCTGTGGATGTATTTTAAGACCTACCTTCAAACTCAGTGCCTCTTTGCTTAACATAGGAAAATCTAAAGAAATCAGCCAAGACCTCAGAAGTCTGGCTCATCCTTTGGAGCAATTTCCAAACCACATTCATCTGTACAAACAATAGTACGGAAGTATAAACACCATGGTACCACGCAGCCATCATACTGCTCAGGAAGGAGACGCATTCTGTCTCCCAGAGATGCACGTAGTTTGGTGCGAAAAGTGCAAATCAATCCCAGAACAACAGCAAAGGACCTAGTGAAGATGCTGGAGGAAACAGGTAGAGAAGCATCTATATCCACAGTAAAACTAGTTCTATATCGACATAACCTGAGAGATTGCTCAGCAAGGAAGAAGCCACTGCTCCAAAACTGCCATAAAAAAGCCAGACTACAGTTTGCAAGAGCACATGGGGACAAAGATCTTTTGGAGAAATATCCTCTGGTCTGATGAAACAAAAATTAAACTGTTTGGCCATAAGACCATCGTTATGTTAGGAGGGAAAAGAGTGAGGCTTGCAAGCTGTAGAACACCATCCCAACCGTCAAGCATGGGGGTGGCAGCATCATGTTGTGGGGGTGCTTTGCTGCTGGAGGGACTGGTGCACTTCACAAAATAGATGGCATCATGAGGAAGGAAAATTATGTGGATATATTGAAGCAACATCTCATGACATCAGCCAGGAAGTTGAAGCTTGTTTGCAAATGGGTCTTCCAAATGGACAATGACCCTTAGCATACCTCCAAAGTTGTGGCAAAATGGCTTAAGGACAACAAAGTCAAGGTATTGGAGTGGCCATCACAAAGCCCTGACCTCAATCCAATAGAACATTTGTGGGCAGAACTGAAAAAGCATGTGTGAGCAAGGAGGCCTGACTCCTAACTCCAAACCTGACTCACCAGTTACACCAGTTTTGTCTGGGAGAATGGGCCAAAATTTCAGCAACTTATTGTGAGAAGCTTGTGGAAGGCTACCCAAAACGTTTTGACCCAAGTTAAACAATTGAAAGGCAATGCTACCAAATACTAACAAAGTGTTTGTAAACTTCTGACCCGTTGGGAATGTGATGAAAGAAATAAAAGCTGAAATAAATAATTCTCTTTACTATTATTCTGACATTTCAAATTCTTAAAATAAAGTAGTGGTCCTAACTGACCTAAGACAGGGAATGTTTTCTACGATTAAATGTCAGGAAATGTGAAAAACTGAGTTTAAATGTAATTGGCTAAGGTATATGTAAACTTCTGACTTCAACTGTATATTTAGACATATGTAGATTTGCTTATCAAGCATGTAAAACATGTGGTACTGACCAGCTTACCAAAAAGGCCTATTAAACACTTGAAATCATAGAGAAACACATCCTCTGATAAATATCATGTGACATTAGATGGGAATTCCAAGCGGGCCAGAAAAATTTCCGTCTTGGGATCTTAGGTGGAAACATTAAAAGAGCTTGACTGACCTCTGATTGGGACTTACATGTACAGAGGTTAATGATGAACCCAGGTTAGGCCTACAAACAATGCTGGAGTGTCCCTCACCATCAGAGTGACAGAGGGAAGGTGGTATTTTGTTGGGATGGTGAGACGATACGATGACCTTTGAGGGAAGGAGACCCAGAAACAGGTTCTTTCTTTGTTCGAAATGACCGAACCCCCCACCCCCCCGTTACTACTCCAGTCCCCTGACAGAAGCGGGGCAAACTATCTGGCAATGATGAAAACTCTCAGCGTGCTTGCTATATTTTACAACATTTCTCTGGCCGGGACAACCCCCTGCCGTCATTAATTTACGAGGCACGCTTGAACAAGAAAAAGGATCAGATTTACGGGATATATCCAGTATAGTTTTCCAAGAATGAGTCAGAATATGGTTTTGCCTGCCGGCTTCTTACCATTTGAATACCAACATGCAAATAGCACCTATGTCCTTTTTTTTCATGTCAGATTCACACGTGACTGACTTTCAGTTTTGCTCTTTGAAAATGTCACTTCTGATAAGAATCAAGAGAAGGAAAAAGTGTAAGGCTCAATGGTCACGATTTTTTTTTGTTGTTTCCATTTCTGAAAGATGTCGATTTTGTTACATCAAAATTTTCTTTTAAGTTTTTTGATGGTGTGCATGGGTCTTTTTTTGAAACAGCACAGATCGTTTTAGAATTGGGGTGATTTCCAGCCCTTGAAACGTTTCTGGAATGTTGACATATTCCCCTTAGACCCCTGACAGCTCATAACTGGAAGTGTCCGATTCATCCTGCAAGAAGAATAATTTACGCTACAGATCTGATCCTGTCAGGATACAAAAATCATCGACAACGTTTCGAGCGTTGTATATATATATATATATATATATATATATATATATAAAAATCTTCACCACCTTCGATTCCGAAGAAAAGGTTGGGATTATAAAATCATGTTATTTTTAGTTGGCTCGCTGAGATGCATGAATCTGTTCTGAAAAACTCTGGTTCTGACTGATAATGAATTAATCTGGACAGTATATGTTAGTCCAAGAGAGAGGATGAAGTTTGGTGAGTGTATTTTGCAGTGTCATCAAGCCTTACAAAACATCAGCAAACCTCTTGGCAACATTAGGAAAACGTTTCTAAGAGAGAATCATATAGAAAGTGACAGAACATCACCGATGCCATTGTAACTCCCACTTCACACTACTGCTTCTCCGCACCTGCACCCCAGAAGTCAGCCCATTCACTATGCTTGTGGTGGACTGAGAAGAATATATGTGAACCTGATGTATTTTAGACCGTTACTGAACTGGAATTGGCACAACAGGCCACATTTGACCTCTATCATTTAAAGGTCACCATTCAATTTCTATTTACCAATTTTCTCAATTTGTCAAAATAAAAATGACAGCTGCTCTGTTTAATGTTCCCTTATGGTGTGAAAAACCTGTGTAAAAAAAGAACAGGAACTTGACCCTTGACCATAAACGCGCGCGCACACACACACACACACACACACACACACACACACACACATAAATACAAGACCGACTTCCTCTTTAAGAAAATATGGACTTTGTTAAAAAAGTTTTTCTTCCTCGTACATTTCATTGAATAGTCACAAATATAAATTTAGGAGATTCAATGTTAATTTCCAGAGAAATACTAAATGAAATCACCAGACATTACTGCAATGGATGAGGGTTGTTGTTGCTTTACTTTATATACTGGCCCTATTCAGAATGAAGTATTGAATCATACTTAATGAGAAATTGTCAATCAAATCAATTATTACTTTATTCATTATTCATGAATAAAGTATATATTAAGAAATCAAATGTATGTAACAATGCCTATGCTTGAGAACAATGTGATCCAAACAAAACAGTTTTCCAATAGAATATCAACACAATAGAAAGTTACATGGCATGTAATACTCCCAGCGAACTCCCAGTTTCACACAGTTTTATAGGTTAATAAGGTGACAATGGAATGGCACTTTTTATGATGGTCCTCAAGGCCTGACCTTGGAGTGTTGTTCTACTTGACTGATCTGTGAAACAGGATTACTTGGGTGCATCCATATTTGGTCTTTACTGAAAAATATTTTTCAGATAACGATAGTGATCCAAGTATCTGACCACAACTCTGAGTAGCATTGAAATGGAAAGCACCTTTGATAAGCCCTGCTAAGAAACTCAAAAATCACAGGAAACTTATCTCAGCTCCACCCGATCCTGAAATGGCTTCTTCTGTAGAGCTACTTATTGAACAGCTCACCCATGAGTGGAACGAAAACGCTATCTAAAGCAACTAACAATAGACAGAGATATCTTTTTTTTCAGGATCCGGGCGGTTTTTAAAATTGTTTAATAACTTGAATATTAATTTCTTAAAATGGAGACTTCAAATGCACAGTCAGACAGAAGTCTAACTGCTCCAATATTTGTATATATATACGGTATATGATGCCCGTTAACCTCATTGCTAACTTCTTCCAGTAATGGGAATGGTCAATAAGTAATGCCAACTATAATGTATTCATTGTGGGTGTCTGACATTAAGGTGTAATGTTTTACTTTAAGGTACTCAATGTTTCAAAAATTAGTGCGTGGCTACTAACAGATGTATTTGTCTTTAGACAAACATTAGGCCTAAATTTTTAAGTTAGAAGCCTAAATTCTTACTTTAGGGGAACCAAGCCGGTAAACGAGGTAAAGCTCGTAGTAAGGAATTACTGTCATTATTATTACATCTGCCCCACCAATGTGGAGCCAGCATTGATGTCGACCTACCGACACTAACCCCAGGACTTGGCATACATGGAAAAATGTATGAACAATTTTTCTCTTTTACCTGGGGAGTGTGCCCTGACAATTGTGTGCCAGCACTCTAAGACTCCGAGTCACAACGAACTGCGACATTATATGATGCATTTACCCAGCTGAGCCTCTCAGAAGCCATAGCAATTAGATTCCTGCTCACTTGCTTGGTTAATGCCCTTAAACAGGGAACTGTACATATCGGTCAGTTTTGCTGTTTATTCATTGATACATTTGGGTATCTACTCGCTCTTCGGCGCCATAGCCGTAGAACATGAAAACCTATGAGACCACCTACTACCGCATGTAGTAAACTGATCCTGTTTATTTTCTTCACGTTCTCCAACACCCTGTTTTGTCAAACTCAGTAATCTCCACACAAGAGGGGAGCAGGATTCTCGCATTTCACGTGCTAAACTGTTAATTAATGACAGCCCGGGGGAACTTGTTTGCTTTATCGGACTTCGGCATGGTTCTGGCAGTTTACTTTAACGACTAGTCTGCTTTATGAGGGCTTTCAAAGAGCTCACTAGCAGACAGTGTGACTCATATCTCATGTAATTTTTGTGTCAATGATGTAGTTAGAAACTCCCTAACCAGTCTCATTTCTATCTAGGCTTCGGGGTTATTCACCGGTGCCTTTTTATTCATAAAAATCTTATGAAATAAATTCCTTGTTAACAAAGACTGAATTTTCAGACCCCAAATTCCCAGTACAGGAACCATGAGCCTGACAGCCTGATATCCACTTCCTCTTCAGCAAAGCGCTCTGTATTTTTTATCCTAACTTCTGTGTTTCACGTGCCCTTCCAATTCGTTAGCCGTGGTGAAGCTAGTGCTTCAATGATGGCTAACTCTGCCACCAGGCTCATGTAACTGCCACACTGCGCTAACATTGTTATTTTAAGGAGGCCACGCCCGCCTCTGGCACCCACGTCAACGCTGTCCTTCCTCTGCACCTCTGAAATGTCACCACTTCCCCAACCGCAAATATCCCCGTGCTCAGTGGCAGCAGCAGGGTCTGAGAAAGAGTTTCCTTTCTGCTGTGTGATTCAGTGCTCTCACATGGGGATGGGGTTTGCCTGTTCTCAAAGCTTTTTTGGGCGAGAGGGCCAGCTCCGTGGGCGGTCTCAGCTCAAAGCTGTGGGCCGACTCTCAGAATGACGCCGCCAGAGGGAGCGGGCTGTGCGAAAGAAAAAAAAAAAAGATACAGGTGAAAATGTCAAAAATGTCCACAAAACTTTTTTAAAGAGGAACATGGAGCTAATTTTGGTTTGGAGACTCGTAGCCCGTGATTCTGCCCCATGGACTCTTTACAATGAAATACGTGTCCAACACCAGAAAAATCTGTCTGATGACTTCTTTTTTTTTGTTGGTAGAAATAGATTTACATTTATTCATTCAGCAGACAAATTTACACTACGGTCACAGCCATATATTCTTTACATTGTTCAGTGTAAAGAGAAAACAAACGTTACTGACACAGAATTGCAGAATAGAGCTCAATGCTTAAGCTGCCATGCAGTGCTATAAAAAGGGTGAGGAAATGCCTAAATCCAGAAACAAAGGCAAAAGTCATTCTAGTTGAGCAATGATTTTTAAAGATCAATACCGTTTGCGGATCACACACAGAAGTTTTGGTGGCAAAGGTACAGTCAAAGTAGTTACAGAAAGAGTTTGGTATAGTACTGAGAGGTTTTCAGCCTGTTTGACAATTTGGTTAATGAAAATAGTTTCTGCATTTTGACAGATAACCAAATTCAAATGAAAGGGTCCAAATATATTAAGAATATCACATGGCTGCTCAGATAAGGCCACTGAGACCATAGGCTGACAGAAGAATTTACAGGAAGAATCCAGGATGAGTCTTTTTCTAAATTGATTCCTAAGTAGCGACTTAGGAAGACATTTATAATAATAATATTAATAATTCACATGGCACTGATGTGACACTTATATTCAGTTATCAGGTAGTTTTGATTCTTGTGCGATTAGAATGGGATCAGAGCATGCCAGCGATTCTGCCTGGACCTGGGTTGCCAGATTCAGCTTTACCATGCCCTCTTTTACTTAAACAGTAGTAAGTTTACTGGCCTCAAAATAAAGTGCATCGTACACCTATACCTAATGGCTTTCTTAAGTAAGGTAAACACATGCAAATCAATGCTAAATTTTTCGGTAACATTTCTTTCAGTATTGTGTTAGTGTAAGCGGTGCAGGATGGAGCAGTAAGATGACCAGGTGCAGGTCAGGAGCCTGGGAAAATGACCCAGGCAAGAAACCAAGAAACGTGCCAGTGAAATCTGACATAAACTTGTGAGAGAAAAATCTCATCTGAAATGGTTTTCCAGTTCCATAACTGAATATATGATCAGTATGCCATCGCAAAGTTTCCAAAAAGAAAAAATAATAGATGAATCAAAATTACCACATTTATTATTAAAAATAATTTATTTGAGATAACATATAAATAATGTAATCCATTATTGATAATTTGTTTAGAATGAATAAATACTGAATAAACAACATTGTTTCCAAACAATACAAATAAAAGAATTTTAAAAGAAAAGGTTTTGCTGTATTTGTGACTTGTCCAAACTGAGGCATGTCCAAACTGAGGTTAAATTAAGTACCATCCTGAATTCAAGAACAGCTTATTTAAGTGTTGTGCAACAGTGCAATTCTATGAATTGAGGTCATACCCAGAACATAAGTTTAAATACCCTAAATACCTTTCTGCATCTAGTCAACAAGGACAACAGGTCTACAGACGTTCAATAACTTACAGGTATCCTTTGCCACGGAACATCCAAACAATCAGTGTTTCCTTTAAGATGTTTGTCATTCTTTTGGATATCAAATATTAAAACAAATGAAATACATCGGAATGCAAAAAAAAAATGTCAGTTTCTCTAAATGCAGCCTTTGTGACAAATGCTGACAGGCATCCTATATGATACCATCGCGCGGACCCACGACCCCGGGTGAAAGGAAACCGCATGTGGGTCCAGAGGTTACAACTGGATCTACAGGAAGGGAAAGGGTGTTGTGTTCACACAGGTGTGTCTACCTGCCAGTCCTGTTCTCAGCAGTGGTGGCAGCTAGGGGAGTATCAAACAAGCTGGGGATTTCACCAGTTTGTTTTCTCTTTCCTTTAGACGAAGGGAGTTTTGCTCTTGTGTGATGTGGGCAATTCCCCTTAAGTATGATTTAAGATTTAATTTTTCTTTTTTTCAGTGGTTACATTAACTATAGCCTAAGCACTTTACAAAAAAAAAAAAAAAAGAGCTGTAATGTAAAGAACAGCACTTTATAATGGTTTCTAAGTTCCCTGTGAGATAACGCGATTGCTACACATTCAACACGGCCAGGTTACTTTGGCCTTTGCCTCAGTACTTATGTGTAAAATGGTGGCTTCACATATTTTCAATCCTTCCTTTTCCACTTTTCCGTCACAAGGGTTCCCTGGCTTCGAGGTTTCCCAGTACAGACAGAGGAGAGTGTGATGTGTTACCTCCGTCAGCGAACTGCTCTACCAGGACCAGCATAATCCTCCAATAGCCCTACTGTACTCACACCTGCTTTGTGAAATAAACGCTCAGTGGCGACCATAAACATCTAACCACCACGACTACGGGCAGACACTTGTTAAGCTGGCGTTTACACATCCCAGTGTCACACTATCTCTGAGCATTTACGTTCCGCAGTGTGAGCCGTCGTTCACCACATTCCTGCTGCTCACAGGCGAGCACGCGGAGCTCACACAAACTGCCCTGCCGCACACTGCATGCTTCAGTTCTGGCTCACCACATTGGTGCTGTAATGCCATTCTACATTCTATCACTCTTTTCTTCAAAATATAATCTTTTTAAACAAAGGGCATACGAATTTGTTGAATTTGACCCTTCTGGTGCTTTTATGACCATGAACGTGTTTGTACCAAAAAGCCTCCATACTGCACAATGGGCAAACACGTTTTGGATAACTGTGCGACCCCACCCCCACCATTCACTCCCTGTAGATCTCCTTGAAGTGGTCACATTCGTTACAGTAGCCTTGTTTCTCGCGGTTGGCGTAGTGGTCACAGCCGTGGGTCCGGCAGCGCTGTCTCGGCGCCTCCTCGTTGGCCTGCCCCCGGTGCCGCTCCGCGCGGCCCCTCACCCGGCACTCTGGGCAAGGCTCAGTGCAGCCGGCCGAGGTGTTCCTGCAGCCACTGCGACTGCAGCGGAGCACGCCCAGAGTCTGCCTGGGCTCTGCCGCTCTCTGAAACAATTGCGCAAATGGGAAGCTTCGTGAGTCAGGAGGAATGCACAAACAGTGTGCCCAGAAATGCTAAGAATGACAAGCTCGAGGACGAGAACACTGTGTACAAATCGTGTGGTCCCATCTCTGCTGATTGGGCAAGGCAGGTCATCTCTGAACGAGGAGACTGAAAACCGCACAAACAGGCCAACGTTGCGAGGGGTGACCCGGTCATGGTAAACCGGTAGGACAAAGGGAAACATGGAGGAGCAGGACAGGGGCAAGGTGCTCACCATGGCCAGTGGTGGGGACTGCGATGCCCGGGCGCCGGCCCTAATAAGCCGGGCGCTCTGCTCCTTCATGAAGCACTTCTTGCAGTAGCCCTCGTATGTGGACTTGCCCTCGGCTTTGCAGCCGGGCCCTGGGCAGGGGGAGGAGTTCTGGATGCCCATCTCAGTGTAAGCCTGCCTGGCCGGGGGAGACCACCTTTGGACCACTGCGGGGTCCGTCCCTGGAACAGCTGGACAGAGAAACAGGACCGTCAAGGCATGCTCTGAAGATCCCATTCTCCTTTAGCACTGTACCATGAATCCAGAATCTGTATTTTAACATTAGCAAATATTTCTCCTTAAACTACGGATCCCATTAATCCTTTGTCACGTACTGCTGTGACGTAGTTTTCAAAAACATTTGTTTATTGGTTGTGAATGTATTTTACAAAGAACAAAGGCTGTTGACATGTATGGTGTGAAATTGAGTTAAATTATATAACCTGCTAATGTCTTTGAAGACGAATACATCTGGTCTTACTTTGAAACTATACAGTGCAAACTGAAGTACTGCCTCAGGGAAAGGCCAGTTTACTGACACACAGCACATATGAAGAGCTCGGGTGGCTATATCTTATCAAAAGGGGCGGATGAGAAGGTGAGCAGTTCTACTCACAGTGATTGGCCTGATAGTCCTCGTAGCATATGGTGCAAAACCCTAGCTTCTGAGCCGTCCCGAAAAACTGGCAGCCTGTCCTTTTGCAGGGCTTGCCCAGAGACACCTGTGGCTGAAGCCTGGACAACCCCAAGTCCTCAGGTCCGCTGTGCTGCGAAAACTCCTGGCCAGAGCGCTCGGCCACGGGCGCAGGCTGCGGCGGCTCCGCCCTCTCCCTCCCGGCTATCTGCAGGCAGGGGGGGCACACTCCGTTGAACAGCCGGAAGGCCTCCTTCTGGCACATGCTGCAGCGCTCGGCCTCCCAGTGTCCCCGCCGGCCAGCGTAGCAGCGCTCGCACAGCCCATCGTGCTCCACGCTGAGGGTGAACAGGCATCCTGGCGTCTTGCACTTCATGGCGGTTGTCTCGCTGAACAGGTTGAGGCTGGGGGCGGTGGGCGGGGCCGAGCGGGGGCTGGGGGTGGGAGCCGGCCGGGTGGCCCTGGGCCTGCCCTCCCCCTCGGGGGCCGCCGGGTTGCGGGGAGCCCCGGGTCCCCGTCTGGGCCGCTTCTCGAAACACTCGTGGCAGTGAGGCTGCGTGTCCACTGAGGCGTAGTAGGGGCACCGCGGCGTCTCGCAGCGGATCTCGATGAGTGAGAGCTGGGAGACGGAGAAAGGTGCGGGGCGATGGGGACGGGGCTCCCTGGTCGGCCCCTTGTCCTCCTGCCAGCGCTTGAACTCGTGGTTGACCAGCTGCAGGTAGTCCTCCATCAAATTCATATCCTCAGGGAGGTTCCCTTCGTCCAGTCTGCCAAGGCGAGAGACATTTCATTATCAAACCCACTGAGAGCCAAAACCCCGCTCATGGTGAGAAAGGCAATGAAAAGGTTAATTGGTTTTTAGAAGTATATTCCATTCATACTAACCTCGCTGCAGTGATGATGTGCATTGCATCGTGACCGAATCCATTCACAGGTATTTCAGTCAGAACCAAGTAGTCGTTAATCAGCTTGTCTTTCTGCTGCTGCTCAGCCTCGATGAGGAAGTGGACTCTGAGCTCTTCAAAGGATCCTCTTCCCAGGGTGCACAGAGGTACGGCTCGGATCTCTTGGGGCGCACAAGTAAAGGAATCGTTCATTTTCATGCTTGCTGTCACGGGACTGGCCCGGACGAGCGCTTTCGGATTGCGGCGGGTGCAAGGGCCCCCCCTACCCACCTGGACCGCTGTCCTTGACCGTAACGAGGGGCGCGAAGTGTTGCGAGTCGTAGCCGAGCACTATGGGGTACCTGTAGCACTCCCCCGGAGGCCAGTGCAGTGGGAGGTAAATGCCCCCCACGTTGAGAGGAGAGAAGGAGGAGCCCGACTTCATACTCCTCAGAACTTGGTCTGCAGAGCCAAAAAGAAGCCATTTTAAACTCTATCGCCCCCATGGACATAGAGCCAGCGACACCACGGCATTCAAATACATTTCCCACAAGAGTGTTGGGCTATTTTATCAATTTATTTCTTTGGTCTTACCCCCGACAGTGCTTGACAAAAGTTATTTTGTGGTATAAAAGTGGTCAGTACCTGCAATAACGATGATTGGCCTACGGAGGATGTTGGAGAGAACGAAGATGTGAATGTCCTCCAGCGAGTCATACTGCAGGCCGCGAGAGCTTGTCTCAGAGGAGGCCATTTCGACCACCTTCTCCCACTCTTCTTCCCAGTTCTGGAGGGAATCGAAACGGGGAAGGGGAGGAAAGGGGGGTCAGTCGATGGCTCGCTCGCCCACCGCCACCCTAAAAAGGGCTCCCGCTCCACCCACTCACTAGTGTGTTGTAGCGCAGGCCCGTCTGGGTGAACTCCCGCGATTGCAAGAGCTCTGTCTGGAAGCGCAGGCGGAAGTTTCGCGTGTCGGTCTCCTTCAGTGCACCGTACAGGGCTTTGCGTAGCACAAGGTCCGTGTCCTGGACACCCATCATGTACTGGGAGGCAGCGTGGAGCAGGCAGTTTCCATCCCCTGCGGCACAAAGAAGGCGGATCAGGGCATAACCTTCGCAAAGCCTAGACGCCACTGAATGTACTCGCCGTCCATAAACACAAACCATACACCACAGAAGAACACGGACATCTCATTTAAGCCTGCGCAACAAGGGAAGATAATTATGAAAAGCAATAGGGGAATCCCACAAAGCTATTGCAGCTGTTTTGAGATATATCTGGAACACCTGACCATAAACCATTTAACTGCTGACAAATCATAAACCTTAAAAAGTACAATCAAGTATATGGCGTTCAATCAATCAGCTGAGCAATATAAACACTGAAAGAAAATAAGCTTGTCATTGAGCGCATTTGCATTGATGATGCAAAATATTTAATTGCATTTATATGCCCATTACTTCAAAAGTAAGTTTCAGTAAAAAATTAGAAAAAACATTCAACGTGCACATCTCTTTGGTGTGACCCACTAAACTGGTATCAGTCGTTTGTGCTGCTCGCATTCCCTTTCTCAGTCTAACTGAGATAAACTGAAAGGTTCTCCTTTATAACAACAAACGGTGTTAAAGTGTCGCCAATAAATGTTTCCATATTAGTTTTAACCAATGGGAGAGATGCATAGAGGTGGCTGAAGGGGTCAATCATTTGCTGTGACTGTGCATCATTTGAATTCACACCAGAGGCTGAAAAAAGGGCACCATCTTTGGTGAACCCTATCCTGAAAAACTCTACACACCTGCGGGTCTCGTAGTTTGAGCAGGATCAGAAATACCCTGCGACACGGCAGGAAGGAATTTCCCTGAGTGTGGTTCTGTCTGACTAAGCTGGGTGGCCACCATTGTACTTTTCCTTCCGCCTGTCTGCCGAGACACCAGAGCAATGAATTATGGACTTTCCAGAGGGGCGGGGTTTGGCGCTTCTGGAACACTTTGTTATGTTGGTGAGTACTGCTGAAAAGCCAATGAGGAATTCATAGTTTTAAATATAGTGCTATTATTATTTTTGGACTAAGCGGATACGTTCAAGCTCTGATACAGAACACAAGACATGAGACATGCAAGTTGTGGCCTGCAAAAAGTTTCTCACAGCCTTTCAGAGAACCGCAGTTTACAGACACCTGCCGCAAACACGCAGGTGTCGGGTGGGGGTGGTGATGGGAGACGGGTAAAACACTCCAAAAAGTGAGACGCCTGGTTGTTTACTCAGGAAAGACATGCAGAAATGCCAGGCAGACTGAAACTAGAGAGGAACATCACCCTAACATCTCCATAAGGACTTTATCTTCCTCCACAGCCATTTGGTTCAAATAGTTTACCTATAACTACTGTAGTAAGTCAACAGAACATTTAAATTACAGAGGCTAAGATCCGAAACCTTTAAACGTGCTTTTTTTGGATTATAAACATGTTTTTGAAAAACAATTCAAAGTCTGCAGTCTCTAGTGCATCGTTAATTAAAAAAGGCATTTCTAGCAGATCCAAAAAAAGACAAACAAGCTTAGAGGAAATAAATGCCCAAACAATCCGTAAACCACGATTCCGTAAACAATCTGAATAGACAATTAAATCTTAGAGGATGTTGCAATCTTTTCTGTATTTTGATGCAACAGCTATAGAATGATAGAAAAATAGGCTTTCCGATGCGAGAGAGGAATCTTCCGTTCTCACAAAAACATTAACTTCCGCACAGGTTGTCCTATTTGTTCTGGGTCGGGCGACCGCAGGATGGAACAAATACAGAAATTAAAAAGCTCACTCCCTGTTTTTGGTTTCTCTGCGTGGTTTAGCAATGAAGTGACTGTCACAAGAACCAGGTAAACAATCCACAACAAAAATCTGCAGTGCTACAGGGACGCAAAGTGTGCATCCTAGCACAATTTAAGCGTTTGTCTACACTTAAACTTCTGGCCACGCCGTGGTACTACCGTACATGCTGCTGAATGTACATTCCCTAAAGGATTGCCTCCATGGACCGGATGTTTTAATGTCATAGCCGTTTAAAAATACATTTTCTGGGCCACATTTGCGTAACAACAGCAAACTTTCAGCAAGAAAATAGCCTTGCTAAAACAATCAAGGCCTTGTAACTGTGGATAAACATTTAACTTAACTACAGTAGCAACTCCCGCCATGGAGTCAGCTGACAACGAGGACGTCTGTGAGTCAGCCCGGCATTGTCAGCATTCTGAGATAAAAATCCTCAGAGACCGTCCAGCCTGAGTCGCCTGGTTCTCTCCACTCCCCGAAAACCCGAGCACTGGTGTTGCGTGGAAGAGGAAACTCCAGCCTGACGTGGGAAGCGGATCCATGTCACATCCAGGATCTTTCTGAATTTCACAAACTTACTGAAAATGCCCCTCCCCCTCTTCCCTTACTGGCATCTCCCTTGGCTGGGAAAATTTGGAAAGCGCTAGAAATACGGAAGACGGATGAAAGGCCAGGTACTTCACAGCCTGTATAATCAATATACAAAGTGGTCTTTTTCCCCCTCATATAAACATCCACCAGGCAGAAGGGCTTTCCAGCAACACAATTTAGTGACGCATTCGGATCAGAGTCAGTATGAGAAACTTGGTAAAAAAAAAAAGAGGATTTTACAGTTAGTCAGACGACAACGACGAGTGTCTTATTCTCTTATTCATACTGTACACCACGTATACACAGACATTTCTGACAAACCTGTGACCTACAGCAATCTTACTGGAAAGCCAATGCTTGTCAAACAGAATTCAAATGTTCCGTTATTCATAAGCAGAGAGAAGGTATTGACCAGATCTCCGACCCTACGCAAAATCACTGTTCCAGACATCTTCATGTGTGGTGGTTTGTGTGTGCGTGTGTTTGTGTGTGTTAGGGGGTCGATATGACACGATCGGATTTTCCAGCAAACATAGACAAAATATTCTGATGACACACACAGATGGTCTGCAAGATTTTTTTGTGATGCCTGGCCTGCCTTAGACTGACTCAGCACTCAGAAGTCATGTATCACTTCAGTTTACACTGTGGTGACAGTGCTGCATTTTACAATAAATGCTCACAGTAGCCTACACAAACTTCACAACTACCGACTAAACCTCGTGGAGTTGTGGAAGAGAACAGCAATGGTCTCATCCGCAAGGAAATGGAAAAATAATCTTGCTTTGACTGGTTTGCTTTTAAGTAACATCGATATTGTTCACCCTGCACCCCATCTTTCTAATGTTCCCCCAGATTTTGTTCAGATCATGAGAATACCATTAACACTAGGTAGACTTTCACCAGACTGTCAGATTTCAGGATAAGCACAGGCCCCAGCTACGCCCTTATGGTGCAAAAACTAATATCCCCAAAGTCGCGTTGGTTTAAATTAGTGGAAAGTGCCCCCTATCGCCTCAAGCACAAACATCTCAGTGAGATCAAGGTCCTGAATGAGACCGGAGGCGGCAGGCGCAAATCGGTACCGTTGGTCTGAAGCGGAACCAGTTTCTTGACCTCCCGGCACCAGTTGAGGTTCTTCTCCTGCTCCAGCGAGGCCTGCATGGCCCGGTCCAAGATGGCCGCCTGCACGGCCTCCCGGAAGGCCTGTGGGAACTGGCCCATGCTGATCATCTCCAGGGTGTAACGGTGCATGCTCTGCAGGTGATAGATGACGCCTCCGCTGGCCGAGGGCTTCACCACGTTATTCGGCACCTGCTCTCGGATCTTCATGGCCTTCAGCAGGTTGCTCACAAACAGGAACTTGGGCAGAAAGTTCTGGCCCTGGGACATGGCGATCTCCTGGCGTATGCGTGCGGATGCAGACACTCTAGAGAGGGAAGATGGAAAGAGGCACGTGGTTTCATTGGCAGCAGATGGCTTTTGCAAACCGAGCTGGCGGGGGTGGAGGACAGGGGGCAATAACTAAGAAAAACAAGCGTGCTTTTGTGTTATTTTCTACATAAGAACCCCCCACCACCACCACCCTCAACCCTAGTACAGAAGAACATGACATTCTCGGGCTTGATGGTGAATTCCAAATGCAGGGTACACTATAGAGAGCCTAAGCAGTATTGAGTAAGAATCCCCGAACCAACTCACATCCACCCAAACCTAGTCATGCCAAAAAAAGGTTAAGCAGCAAATCAACAAAATTAACTGCCCTGCTTTAAGGGAAGACCAAATAGGTCATGTATAGCCTAGAGTAGGGCAAAGACAATTGAAAAAAAAAAAAAGCAGAAATGCAATAACTGGGGCTATGGCCTTACCACAATAATGGGCGGCAACAGCTATAACAGATTCATTTATCGTGTCCAAACCGCTGACAGATGTCATCCTCCGCAAATATTCGCAATCACTCGTAGAAGGCATTATATAGTTACACAACATTGCAGTACAATTAAATGGTAGAAAATCAACGATATCATTAATCCATTTTACGCATTTGACCTGGATTATTGTGAACATATGTTGTGTTCTTCATGCAGGGAATTGTCTCTTGCAGCGTCTATGTGAAACGGCTATATTCGCTGCTAAAATCAATGGCCTACACAGAACGTAATGAGCTGTGTTTAAACGGATCTTACAAAAATAGCATCCTTCACTGAGGATTTCGTTTTTTTCCTCACAACTGCGTATGTGACCATTGTCCAATCGATTTATTGTAACAAGCAAATATAAATGGTTCATATTATTTATATAGGCAATGCTTTTTTAAACTATCAGTTAGACAGGATCATCTTAATTGTTAATTACGACAACAGTAACAACGACGGTTTTGAAAAAAATCGGGTAAGAATACGTACACATTTTTGAAATATTCATATACAATGCTTAGAGAAGTCGAAATGCCACGATTCTGAATTATTGTTCAATTGCGCAGTAAACTGCAATATCAACCAAGAACAATTAATTCGCTAACTAGGCAGAAACTAAAACAGAACCCATACCTGTTAAATATGTCGATGTCAACAACAACAATCCTCAGAAAAATTCTTAGCCGATCCAGCTGCTACTTCAGTCAGTAAAACCGAAGCAGGCCATACCGCCATTAAGTCTTCGGCATAAACACCAGCTAGTTCAAATGACTGTGTAACTGCCCAAAGCACTTAATTTTACATAAATTGTGTTCTTTTTTCTTTCTTCGGAAAGGCCCCAGACTAGCTCTGGGGATTTCCAGTCCACGGGACTTTCCACATAGCCGCTTTCACAACCTTGTTAAAAGCGCTGTTCTTCCGCAGCAACGCTAGGGGGTCCTCTTTTTTCACCGTCTGGACGCTTTCGCAAATAGTCGTGGATCACGTGGATTACCTAATACTGTAGGCCAGTGTTCTATGAGTCCATTTACACTCATTCTAAAGACAATATAGAAAGTGTTTATGAAAATTTACTCACAAATTCAATAAGAATTGATTTCAGGTATATTTTAGAATAGTACCAACCCATGACGGCATAGTAATAATACTGGAAACTTCAAGATAATAACAAAAAGTTGAAAATAATAAAATCAAGAAATGCATGAATGAATCTCCATTTCACATTCAATTAGACAACACAATGAGCGGGGAGACGGGGAAGCAACAAGGTGGTTTTTCTAAGCAACCCCCCTATTAATTAAATATGATTTAAACAAAATTGTAAAGTTAACAACCAAACACTGTTAAGAACTTGTTTAAACAAAATTGTGTTTTTTGGAATATATATTTCGTGGCAACTGAGATGTTTCCCGCATAGCGTTTCAGTTAAGTGACCGCATAACAGTGCAATGAAGGTAATATCAGTAAAATCAATTAAAACATAGCATCAGCGCTTGATTTGAACTATAAATAATATAAATTACTCTCTCTGCACCTGTATCCATAAAAAAGTTTGCAAAATATGAAAACCTATGATGAACTCTATGTCACCAGTTTTTCCGTAGGCCTAATGATTGTACTTATCTGCAAATAATTAATTATATGGAGCTTTTTTTTAATTTAAATTATTTATTCGTGAAAAACGGTGCTTGGGAAGAAATTGCATTAATGCTTCGATCCATATTTGTTAAATTATCATTTGTAATATATGAATAAACAAGTTGTAATTAAAGTTATAAACCGTAGCAACTACTTTACAATTACTTGTTTTTGCCAATGACGTTTATTCGGTTGTATTTTGATAAACTAAAACTTTACCCTTGGCAATGAGTTTCCGAATACTCATTTTTGTCAAAATCACTTGTGTATTATTGTGCTCACGCTTGAAACCGTTCCATTTCCTTTCCTTTTTACAGTAAATGACAAAAGTTCTTCTAATAGACCAATAGAGTGTCAGACCAAACCTTCCCCCTGTGTCCATAAGTATACCCTCGTTGATTGCCTGACAGTATTTTCTGACATACCGGCCTAATTAGGAACCTGATCGTGAGTTCGCAGAAACGTCCTCCCGTAAAGAAATGCACGCTAGACATTTACCTGAGCAAAGGCATTATTTGAGAACTTAAAGTTTTTGTATTTTGTATTCGCGCAGCTCTTACGGAAGCAATTTTGAATTAAAAATTGATCTTGTTCTCTTGTCGGTCTTAACCACTTCCCCAAACACTGTATACCTAGGGGACGTCGGGAGTAAGAAATCGAGACGCGAGACGTGAGGCTCGAGGACAAGTCTATGAAACCCCCTCAAAAGTGTTTAGCCTCTGACTCCTGGTGTTCCCCCTGAGTCGGGAGACGATTTCCATCTCCACTCCCCGAGGTTATCGCTCGGGAATCTCCGCTGACACATTCCGAAGCTGCATTCCACTTATTTTTTATCACCTCTGACTTTGGCATATTTTCCTTTGTTGAAAAAAAAAATCCCTCTATGGGATTTGCCTGGTCATGTGCAATCCCAACTCAGATGAACGTACCACCCCCACCGCCATTGATTTTTTTCTAAAGGTGAACCTGGGTAAATGCTGGTACCGCCGCCTCTTACTTCGAACAAGGAACTTGGATTAGACAATTGAACACACATGGCACTATCCGCCGGTTCTGAATCGGCTCCTATATAATAATAATAATAATAATAATAATAATAATAATAATAATAATAATAATAATATTGGTCACAACTGTGCCGAACTCAGCCCATTCCAAAAAAAACTATACCCCCAAACAACCTACCTCAATATTGACTACCTAATCTACTAAATAAAGTACTTAGTGCCCTCTAGTGGTCCCTCATAGTTTATACACCCTACGAACATATAGATACGTTTTAAGTTGTTTAATCCAACGGCCTATGCCCTCTTTATCGGTAAAGTTGACTACCGGGTGATTAAGTCATTCGACTAATGCTTACTAACCACAAAATATGCCCACCAGACATGTCAATTAGAAGACCGGTAAGTCCGTTTAATTGAGGGCACTCAGGGACTTCCTAGAAAAATGCCTCTTACAGATTGTTTCCCCCTTAACTGACTGACACGGAGTTTTTTTACACTGCCTCGCTTACATCATCAGTACTTTTACATATCCGGTGGTTGAAAAACGGAAACGTTTGGAGGAATTAAGACAAAAAAAAAAAGAAGATCAAATATCGGAACTGGAGTGCTGTAGGAAAATAACTATTTTGATTCAGTTTTACTAATGAAACATGATTTATGCTACAATATTTTTAATGACATGATATTATTTTATGTATTGCTGTGTGTGGGGTACTCATTGTGAATAATGGTATTGTATTTTAAAGTATTTTTTGACATATTTTAAATATTATGTTGTAAATATTATATTTTATAGATTGATCGCTTTTGTGTTTTTTTATGTTATGTGCCAATTGTTGGTCGACTCATATTTCCGCGGTTTGTTTGAAGTAAAATTGGGGTGAAAAGGTGATTTTAGATTTTGGATGCTATAATGAAATGTAAGGTCGAGCGTTAACAAACGCATTGATCGGTAACTCGTTCGGATAGGAAAAGTAAAACTAAATAATTTGTTTAAATAATTTGTAATAATAACAAAAGTGTTCTGTCCGAGAACCAGCAATTAACGCGTCCGTTGTGCTGAATGGTTTTAGTATAACTGCGGGAGACCTTATTTTTTCTGTGTAGTTCTTCGTGGGTTTCTATGTCGGGGGCTGTTCTTCCAGAGATGAACCCTTAAACACTTCGTACAGTGCATCTATGCAGGGGGAACAGAACCAGAATATGTCGAATCTTTAAAAAGCTTAATCAAGAGAGGAGGCAATTTTAACTCCCAACAATATTGCGTTTTTCAAAAATATGAAATACTTGCTGAAAACATAAGGTGTAAAATCAAAACTGTCAAAGAGGCGCAAACGTGTATGTCGGTGCTGCAATACTAAAACTCTAAATGACAAGTGGAAAGTGTAGTAGCAACAATCTGCCACAGGGTGGCAGGCCCAGTCTGTAGCTGGGTGTTGAACGTAAAGCATGAGGATGAAATGCAGTGTCTTATCCAACTTGGCCAACTTTAGAGCAGAGCAGTTGCATATTTGGCACTTACTTAAAGGGTCTATCAAGAAAGGGGAAAAAAAGGACAGACAGAAACCGGCTTAATTAATAATCACATAGTGTATCAACATTTGCTTTATTATTGCGCACATTGAAACAAAGCATGCCAACACTTAGAGGTGATAACGTACAGTTTTTTCCCCCACCTTTCTACACATTTCCTAATGATCACCACAAATGGCGGAGTTCATGCTGTCCTTTTCTTAACGGCCTTGGAATGGTATCGTAGAATCCATGAAGTGCCCTTCTTCCCAAAAATCACTGACCTCCAGGAGAGTTGAAGGAAGTGGACATTGGCCTGGATTGAACGTGTGTTGCATCGTTGAGGCAAAAAGCTCACGTTTCATTCACAGGGGTTGAGCGAGGTCTAGTCCAGTCACATTACAGGACACATCACAGTCCCACTGAATACTATAAGCGAATGTTGAGCAAGGTAGAAGCTGGGGTCGCAGCTGCTCAATCCACTTGGTTAACGGGGGGACAATGGCGCTGGTTTAAATGTGAATGCACTAAGTTAGCGCTAGAGGGTTGATTTATTATAATATATTATTTATTATATATAAATAATAACGAGCCACTCTTGTGCTTCATGTGGCGTAAACACAACAATTAGGAGTATAATTCAATTAATTTGATTTTAATTTAATTCTCGTAAGAACTAAACAAGCATTGGAAGAGCAAAACTAGCTATTTAACTAAAAATCATCACGGGATAGTTGACCCTACCCCAACCCCCCATCACTAAAAATCATCACGGTATAGTTGACCCTACCTCAACCCCCCCCAACACTAAAAATTATCACGGTATAGTTGACCCTACCCCAACCCCCCCATCACAAAATGAAAAGGTGAATTCTTAATGAAAACTGGGGGACTCTATAAAAATCAGCCCTTGATCTCGGCACAGTCAGTTTACTACTAAAACATTTTTATAATCAGACTTTATTGTTCGTCCCTTCCTTGTAGGCGACGCGCCCATGTTCATTTTTTAAAAGGGCAAATCAACCATAATTCAGTTTATAAACTGCGGCGCTGGTTGAGGATGCCTGGATGAATATTCATTAGGATCCCTCAAGCTGCCATGCACCGTGATTCATTAGGCATATGTAAATATCACTCACTTTAATTGCCCCTAAACTGACTCAACATAATGTTGTCATTAGCAAATTATTACTTATTTGTGTAACTAATGGTACAGTATGGCCCGCGTATTAAACCCCCACATATATGATTGCAATTATAATCCCCCTTTTTCAGAGCCTCTTCGTTTTTATGCTCCCAGTTTAGAATTTTCTGATGGATTGTGGCGAGAGGTGACGGGACGATAATGAGGAACTCTGGGAGGACGGTTAGTGCCTTCACAGGCACCATTGATAGGCCGACAATTAAACAAACTGGCACTTTGATGGGTTTAGGGCCTTGTTGATCACTCTCTTTATCCCAAAGCCTCATCACTTAGCTTACGCGCTGTTCGTCCTATTTGTTTCAGGAAATTGTACATATTAACGTTGATAGCCTCTGACAGGAGCCTAGAGGCACAATTTGGTAATCGATAACTCTCACGCGACACTAGGATTGGATTTTGTTGGGGGATTTTTTTGCGGTTATTGCGACCAGTCAGATGAAGACACTGAAGTTAACTTGATGCTTTTATATCCTGATCTTACTTTGGAATAACTGACATACGGGGTGACAAGGGGGGTGGGGAGGCTGCTTTTAGAGTGACATTGAACTTACTGTGTGGCAATCTGTGTTCAGATACATTTTATACTAATTACTTTTTCTTAAACCTCTTTTTAGTTTGTTAAAAGCATTGCAAAGTAAGATAATAAAAAAGATCCCCCTCAGAATACCTAAATATAATAAAGACCAATAAATGGAAGACCTATAAAACAAGAAAACACATTTTGAATAATAAACTGTAATATTAAAAACTTGCTACGCATAATTTATCAAGTTTTATAAATAAAGTGTTTGAAAACTTAATTTGCATCCATTTAACATGTCCACAAAAAAAAAAAATACAAGTGTAAGACACATGTCAGTTTGCTCAACATGCAGCAGCGGGCTCACTGGCTCTTAACTTTATTTTTAAACCATTGTGAAGAGTGGTGAGTATATTTCATTGACCGAGCAGATGTGAGCTAGAAAGAAATGTTTGTTTTTCTCATTTACTGCAACAAAGAAACACGTTTAAGAAAGGGGGGGTTGGAGCAACTCGGTAAATGATTTTACTCGACCAATGAAGGTCAGAACACCAACGTTATTTCACCTGCTGAAAAATACCCCTGGCCCTGCCATTCTTTAAGTCTCATCATTAATAAATAAAAATGGAAAAACTGTCAGACAAATATTTAATGGGATGATGTTAGGCAATGGAAATGGACATCCCTACTGTAAACTCAGTAGTGAAATTAAATAAAACCAAACTGAATCTTGGACCCCTTGACTTGTACATGGACATGACATTCTATTACACCCGTTTTTAATGATTTAATTGAAATGGAAAAACCCACAATATATATATTTCACAGTTTATTGCATCACTGCAGAATGAAATAAAACTTTTAGATATTATTGTACAGTACATAGATCAAACATTTTGGATATATGATGCATTTGAAAAATTTTAATTGTAAATGTTATTTAATGTATGATAGTTTGAATGTAAGAATATTGAGTAGCATAAAGGTAAAACACATCTTGCAGGAGAAAGTTATAATTACTTTAAACAATAAAGAACATAAAGTATTTTCAAAGATATTTAACAATATCTCACTTTTTTGTCCAATTCCTACAGAAAATAAAATACAATTTTTACAAATGTTTGGGGGTTTTTTCCACACGTTTTTCACTTTGTTTACATAGCCCTCTATATTTATTGTACATATATATATATACATGCTTTGTCAGTGGTTGTTTTTTGTTCAATTTAATAATATAAAAAAGTTAATAAAACAAAGTTAATGTCGTAAACATTTGGTACAAATGCTTGTTTCAGATACAGCATTGAAAAAAAAAATTGAAATTAAATTGAGTCCTTTTAGAAAAGTGCTGTATTTGCATTGGCCAGAGTAATATTTTATTTTTGTAACTTTTCTTCCAAGCTCTTGTACTCACTTCATCATAACTTGATTTGCTTGGATAATTTTTAACCATGAAATGATTTGAGTGAGTGTTTGGCCATATTGACCTGTTGTAGTATGATCTGTGGCACGTTGAGACCCATGAAACTTTCTCGTGCCAGGCTATGCATGTCAAATCTTTTGTTCTTTTGGAGGATTTGTTGTGACGGTAATGCCACTGTCTAGGTAAAGTCCCTGTAAAACACAACAATGTTCTGCACGGCTCATCACGTATTTTCGGTTGGTTTTCCTCAGATGTAGAACAGAGAACCTTGTGACAATGTTCTTTCACTCCATGTATTTTCCAAATGCTATACAATTTAGCCATGACGTTGTAGGGAAATGCAATGCTCCACCAATCCAGTTTTTAATATTTCCTTCATATTGTTTTCATACTTCCAGGTCTGTAGGGCATTGACAGCGCAGGTAGAGGATAAATTGCTACCTGACTGTTGACTGTTGTTTTGGTCTTTTAAAAAAATCTGGTCTGGTAATTAGCTATTTAGTAGTCCAGGCATGTGCCAGAAGTTCACGGTAACTAGACAACGTCCGACCTGGTACATTCCAAAACTGCATTTGATGCGTACTGAAATGAGAATGTTTTCCGGGGACAGCAGCGTGAGTACACTCGACGAGGGCATTACAGAATTTTTACTGGCCTCTTTGCCCCTATCCAGCCCCTCTACCCTGAGTAACAAACCTTTCCAATTCCCCAAGCCTGATGTCACAAACATGCAAATTTTTACAACCCTGCAATTAAGCTGTTTGGAGTTTTTTATGGGGCCAGTTGCGCTTTGCACGACAACCATGACAAAACAGGCAAACAAAAAAACAAAAAACAAGGGGCAGAGGGTGGGAGAGAGAAATGGGGGGGGGGGGGGGGGCCATAAATTAGGGTGTTGGATGAGGTTGTTTTCCCACACGAATTGTAACCATGTAAATTGG
>JAOYSI010000011.1:241722-256380 GCA_025775065.1 Hiodon alosoides
TACATGAATTAGTGAGGCAGTCTAAGAAAATTCCCCGGTGACTAAAAAAACCTATGTTTGTTTCCAGTCAGGATTAAAGAGCTCATTCAAAGCAATACTGTTGCATGAGTAAAGTGGCACTTGTATTATGGCGCGCATTTTCGATGGTCGAAGTACTTTTGTAATAACATTATTAAATCAGTTATGGATTTAACTTTTTTTTTTTATCCTGTCCCGTAGACGACTACTGTATAAATATCTTTATGTTAGGTGATACTATTTTCCCCGCATCTTATAATGACATTAAAGTCCTAAAACAGTTCATTCTCTAATAAAAGCAGACTATAATTTATTCGATCGTTTTTGAGCCACAACATATACATACACACGTAATGGGTCTCTAACCTCTCAAATCTTTCAAATTCTTCTACCACAAAGAATGACGATTACGTGTTTCTTTCTTTTAGATTTAACTTTTCTTTGCTTGAATTGGAAGAAAACAAATCTAAATATTCAAATATATATCCGTTTTAAATTGTTATAGTACATTTGATCACCTATCGCTTGGTTCAGCTCTGACACATAACAAGAACTGATATTATTAGGCCACATCTTAATAAATGTGTAAATAATACCGCTTAAAACAAAGTTGTGGCATACGGCTCATTGATCAAATATGATGATCGTAAGTTCCACATAAACTTGACGGTATTATTGATTTTTTGGTCCGGTAATCACTTTCTTTGGAAACCAGACCCAATTCCTCTCAATTGAATCAACGACGGAAGACCCTCTGTTACCACACTTTATTTTTTCCACGGTTACAGGTACCTCTCTCAGCGTTAAGCTCTGTGGACCGTAGGCTACATGAAGTATTCACTTATGATTCCACCAATCACCAGGCGCATATCTTCCTGAGCCATAAAATCGACTCCCAATAGGCTTGTTCTCTGTTAGATCTTGTATTAAATATTATTCACAGATGCATACATCTGTCAACAGTAAAATCCACCAAATCCAGGCTTTTTCTTTTCTTTTTTCTTTTTTAAATTTACGGCAGTATGTATGATATGCATAAAGGCAATGCATTTAACCGGCACATATTTAACAAGAACATAAAACCAACATGTAAGGTTATTAAATCCAATGAAGAGACGGGTGATCTGTGTTTTCTTAAATTAAAAGCGAAAATAAAAACACGATACTGGTGCTGGAATATATGGCAAATTTAATATTTAAGCGCAACTAAATCTCGATATTCAGTAACCCATTCGCCGTAGGTTGTTAGGCTTTTAGCAAAGCATACTAATTAATTTATCAAAATTAAAACCACACACAAAAAAAGGCGACTTAGAACATAAAGATATACAATAGCATATAATCGGGAACCTTCGCAAAGGACAAAGTAAAAAATAATTTTACAATAACCGTAATAACGGTTCGAAATCGAAATATCGTCTTAAGTTATAATTGTGAGAAAACCAAAATTAATACCAAAACATGCCACGCCATCCCATTCAATAAATCCGTTTTCGGCAATACGAAATTCATGAAAATAGGTTAACCATTTTAAGGTACCAAAAAAAATGAATCTATACCCAATATTATTTTTCTAGAAAGTAGATGAGTGTTTTCAAGTTGCCGTGGTTTCAGAGTATCCAGAACTGAAGTGTCCCCCTACGGTGGCATTACAATGGATATGAATAGATGCTCCTTGGTCAATGGGACAGCCAAAGCACACCGCCCTGTATAATAGGGACGTCATCCTAACAAGGCCATTATGAATAGGAGGGCTCCTTTTGTTACCCCACTCTGAGGCAGCTCTATAAATACTCAGATCCTCTGTTACCTCAGCGCAGAGCAAGAGGTGCACCCGCGAGATAAAAGTAAACAAAGCGATCCAGCAAGCAAGAGCGTCACCTCTTAACACACTTCCCTGAAAACGACAACGACAAAATCAGATGATCAAGCCAGAGTGACAGAGAGAGAAAAACAGAGACAGAGCGAGAGAGAAGCGACCTCCTACCTAGTAATAAAATGAATTCCGATTCCAGCTCCAGCAGAACTTCCTCGCCAGACATGGATGTGATGTATCTCAGAGACCATCACTTGCAAGACGGGCGGCTTAACTCGGTGTCTTCCACCCAGAACGAGCTCCTGCAGAAGATGACCAGCGAGCATCTCGCTAGGAGCGGGGACAAAACGCCGGGCGGTAGCAAGTACAAACTAAAGAAGCAGGTCACCGAGCAAGAGATACAGCAGCTCAGGCTGAAAATCAACGGACGGGAACGTAAGAGGATGCATGACTTGAACCTGGCAATGGACGGTCTCCGAGAGGTGATGCCTTATGCTCATGGTCCGTCCGTGAGAAAGCTGTCGAAAATTGCCACACTTCTACTAGCAAGAAACTACATATTGATGCTTACGAGCTCCTTGGATGAGATGAAGAGGTTGGTTGGCGAAATTTACGGCGGACATCACTCTGCTTTCCATTGCGGGTCAGTTGGTCACTCCGGCAGTCACGCGGGGCATGCCGGGAACCCTACTCACCAGGTACACCCGCTACTCGGAAGCGCATTGTCCTCCTCTACGTCGTCCACCCTGTCTACGACATTACCCGGACTTACCTCCATCCGAGCACCCCATTCCCTGTTAAAGACAGCTCCCGCACCACCAATTCAGCTCGGGGGCGGTTTCCAGCACTGGGCCGGCTTACCTTGCCCTTGCACCATTTGCCAAGTCCCCCCGCCTCCCCACATTCCCATAACTTCAACAGGGTTGACAAGACTTTCCGCCGAAAACAAGGACCTAATGAAATAAACCTGGACATTTCAGACGTTTCAAAACAGACTGCCTAAAATATTGCCATCGTATTAACTGTCCCGAGGAGATTTTATGATGGACATAAAGTGGAAAAACTTTATGCATGCACGCGACATCATTTTATTTTGTTCATTTGTCTGTGTATTACATTCGAAATGTAAACGTTCTTCCTTGTAACAAGGATTTGGTCAAAGTACATTTTTCAAGGTAACTGTTTTGCTGGTTATTTAGTGTCTCAACAATGTAAATACCCTTTAATCATCTTTAAAAAAAACCCACAAATACAGAATTACCAGAATACTAAATGTTGTCGGAGTTAAGATCTGTTTCGAACGCTGTAGTTGGTATACATGTGCATAACAATATTTTCTTGTATTGTATCAAAAAGCGTTAAAAAGTGCATGCAGGTTTAACGGAATCTTTTTGTAACAGACATAATTTGTGAGAACGAAGAATGGTTCCTTGTAACAAGGATTGTGAAAAGGCATACGGTGTGAAAACTGCAATGAAATGATTTATATCCGTGGTGATGTATAAATATACATATATAAATATAGGTCGAGTTAATAAAGTAAAATTATATGGTTTCCGTGTGGTTTCCAAATGCTGAAACATAGTTTTATTCTAGCCAAGTGAAGTTGTTCTGTGTCCATTGACATTTGTTTTTGGGATCATTTTAGCATGGCTTTTGTGATTAAAACAGCATGTTTCGCTGGAAAGATTTCGTTATGCCCAGAGATGACATTGTGTTTATTTTTGTACATTCTCGATGATTATTGATATATTTATTATTGACCAGTGTACCTGGATGAAATTTCAACCAAACTATTATAATAAAAAAAGAAAATTAAATTCTCTCTTGTCGAAATCATTCCATTCTCTCTTCACTATCTAATTATTTTTTTAAATATTCTTTAAGAAACGTGTACAACATTTTTTATATGTTATCGAACTTCTATAAATGCTATTGCCATTTCAAAGTTTTTTTGTTTGTTTGCTGTTGTTTCAAGCATGAGATTTTTAGGAGCGATTCAATAAATCGGCAAACGTTTAACTTTTAACTTTGAAGAACGAATTTGAAAATTCTAATAATTACACAGCTAGCACGCTCACTTAATATTAAAAAATATTACACTTGTTTTGTCTTCAACCACTAATTGTTAGTAAATGTAGGCTATTGCGTAATGCAATAATAAATGACATTATTTTTATTTAATATCCACTAAGCCATTATAAGGAATGAAAAGGCAACAATTTTAAAAGTGATACAAGCCAGTATGATAAATCAATAATGTTAACCTACTGGGAAATTGCACTGGAGACACCATTCTCCTGTTTCTTACTTAGAATTAAACCCTATATACGTCTCAGAATGACAAACCAAAGCAATAGTTCTGGTTCTGGGCAATTCATATATGAAAACAAGTTCACTGTAACAATAGACTTTATACAAGGTTGAAAAAAGTTTTGGGGGCCCTTTTTATAGTCTTTTCAAACACATACGATGGAAACAATATTAAAATACCAGCCCATAAAAGAAAAATACATAAATGTTTAAAATTTGGGGGGCGCAAAATCTATAAAAAAAATACTTTCCGGTATTTTTCAACAAAAAATACTTGGATTATTTGCATCAAAATAAGAGCTGAGGAAGAAACGTCTCCTCTTTTGCTCTGCAGGCATAACCCACATAAAACACATTTAAAAAACAAAATTTAACGATGTACCGGGGTCGTTTTTTCCGCAACTCCTGAGGTAACTGAGGCATTTTTTCCCCTGAATTTATACATTATCTATATACACTATTATCGTCATTTTCCCGTGCGAGTTTAGATTAAGACGATATTCTGCAGAATCTTTCTCAGCTTTAAAGTCTGTCTCAAGTTAAATACCTTCAGCCATAAGCGAGAAACTGCGCCTGTAATCAATTCGATATTTTAAAGTTTGATGGACGTGTGGGAAGTCCACAGAAAAGGAAAACTATACCAAACGCTGCGAAATTATAAAGCGGTTACACTGTCCCCAGAGTCCTCTCACTGCTGCGCAGCAGATCAGAAATTCGGTAGCAGAATGTATGTTTGTGGAGATTACAAGTTAATTGTTCATGGGGGAACGGGGTAAGAAACACATCAAATAGAGCGTTCGGATTACAGGACCCTAAATGCAAAAAGATTATGCATTCAGCCCTCATTCTTAAAGCATGTAAATGAGTCAGTGGATTAAAAAAAGGCCTTTTGTAACTTCCTCGTTCTGAAGCTTAGGCTCAAAGTAACTGCGTAAGGTTTGGGCGAGTGAAAGGGGGGAGTTTGTATCACACTTTGTTTTAAAGATACAAACAGTTACAGAAAGACTATCCGCGGATAGACGGGACGTGCCAGATGGGATAGAAATAAATGAGGGCAACGCAGCATCAAGGGGTCACACTTAAATTTTAGTCGAGTAGAGGCTGCCAGACAAATCAACTATTAAAACAAAACATTTGTTTTATACGAAGGGATTAGAAGTAAACTCAACGAATTTAAAATTTCAGTAGACGGATGTTATTTTATTTATCTAATGTTAAAGCGTATGAATGTATAAAAATGTCGGAAGGTTTACATTTATTAAAGGAATAACACACATTAATTGAAAAATGTTAACATCTGTGGATACGACGATGGGCGGACCAAAGTCGCGCTTTTTCTTAATATCGCAGCATAAACATTTGTTTTACACATGCATAGCCTACTGTTAATAAGCCCACGGGTTTGCTTATTTTGCTACTGAGAAATCCTGTGCAGTTCAGTCTATTTTACTACAACCCATCGTCTTTTATATACACATTAGTCCCTACAATTTTCACGGGGATCTTCAAGCCTTTATTAAATTAAACAAATTGTGTTTGCTCTCTGGCGTCTCTGACTTTTCATTATTGTTTGTTTGTTTTTAAAATCAACATTTTAAATAAAGTTTTTAAATGTCATATTTACCTATATTTACCATATTTGCTTTGTAGGAGCGTTCGTTATTAATGTAACTCTACTAATGAAGTCTTTTCGTGACATCATGGTTTGGACTTAGGTCAAATGATTATTGAAATACTTTATGACACCTGTCATAGGTATGGTTCCAAGTTTCCTCTAAAACTAGTTTTAATTACTTATTTGTTCAAAATTACTTTTGTTGACAATGTAGCCTAAACTAAAGCTAATTACAGGTCCTGCATGGCATATTTTGGCTGCTAGTTAATGATAAAGCGCTAGGTATTTTTCTCCACACGTCATTCCCTTTGTTTCCTTTAATTATAGTTTTCTAGTTAATAAAAACCATCCCCACAGGAGATCGATTGGAAATGCTGATTGTCATAACACCTCTGTGAACAAAATTTGTTTTCTTAAAACGGGTTTTCGTGGAATATGATAGGCCTATGTCTTAACGGTTTTGCTTGAAACGTTTCCGACAGAGTGGAATTCATTAATCTGCATAATCGTATTACATGATCTGAACAGTAACATCCTGTGGTTTCCGGCGTCTGTGTTTTTCGTTGTTTTAATAAAATATATGTGATCTTCAAAAAGATGCTCAAACCAAGAGTCCTATCAAAGATTGCTAACCATGAGAACGACAATGTGACCATATGGACTGTATATTTATATATTTCTGGAAGATAACACTGAGACTCAGCATACCTAGTTTATGATATTAGAGTCTACCTACTTTAGGATGTCAAACTAAGTCCAGGATAATAGTGCTAATTTCTGTGTTCTTTGGGGCAAGATGACAAGCTTTCTCACCAGCAAGCTGTTCAAAATGATTTTGTTGGAAAGGGGGTTTCACTAGGTGTCTGAATATATATCTCAATAATTGAAGATCTTTTATAACTGAATCTGAACATTCCTCTATGTAGTAATCTTCATGCAGAGTTCCTTTCTATAACCAGGAAAGGGCTTTTAAATGGTAAGATATAGCTATACTCAGAAACATTGCTCCGGATTCCCTGAGGCAGACGTATTTTTGAGTAAAATGAATAAAACAAAAAAGAGTAGAGTCCTTGTTTACAACATCTCAAGTGTTTATATATAATCTAAGCCCAGGCTTGCCCACACTGAGGTTACTGAAGGCAAAACAGTACTGTAGTCCTGCCCTAAAAAGTGATGACAACCCGGACGAGCCCTCCCCCTTCTTTACTGGACAAAAAACACTGAGCGATCTGCAGACGACACACCTGTTACTGGAAACACTTTGGATTTTACACTTTGAGAGCAGCCTTGTTAGGCTCAGCGTCCCGTCAAAAGGTCTGCACAATAGACATGGGCCCCAACAACGCCTCATAGCCCGGGGGCCGAAGGACCACGGCAGGAGCCAGGCTTGTGCACGGGAAACACTGGAGGCTGCAATTGAAAATAAATTTCAGTTGAATATGTGCGTCGGCTGAATCTGGGGGAGCCGCCGCCCCGCACGAACAAAGGCAGTTGCGAGGATAAGTTATTGACTCCTCTGACAGGCTCAATGCAGTTCATTATGCCCGCTGGTTCTTGTGCTCGCAACGTCCCGGGGCTGAATTAGGTGGCAGGTGCACGGGCCATTTCACTGTCCCCTTTGGGAACGTGGAGGGCCTGTCGTCAGCTGATTTTATAGACAAATGTTTGCATCATACAGCCAAAACAGAAAGCATATTTCCACCATGGAGCATTTTGCCACAACAATAATTGCTGTAGCTAATTTGCATGTTAATTGTGTAGTTAAAGTGGCGGTGTCCACGTTTTTCTCTCTTCCCCAGACAAGGTTGCAAAACAAGGTGGCTCTATCCTTTACACTCCTTCATTTGTAATGATTTGGTTTGTTATTATATTTTTCAGTCAGTAGCTTGGAGATGAAGAAGGATTAGTTGGAATCCCAAAACACTGAAGTTTACTTCTTTACAAATTATTACTTTACTACACTGTCAAATTAAAATCAACTACTTGGATACCACATTATCTCAATAGTAAAATGAACCAACAATTTTTTGTTTATATATATATATATATATATATATATATATATATATACATACACATATGTGTTGGTCAGTTGATCAAAACATTGAATTCATTATTCGCCATTTACGTTTAATACAGATATTTTATGCACAGTTCTAATATAGGAAGCTTAACCATTAAAACATGCTGTCTTTATTATGATCTACAACTTATTATTGATACAAGAGATTAACAAGTTTTATTTGTAGTTTTATTGGCTGCAGAAAATAAAACATAAAATGTATCTACAATAAGTTCCACCTTACTGATTGAACCAAAAGGACACCCAAAATACTCAAAATAAATGCTGTTTCACACACAACATAAAAAAGGGATCAGAACCACTCCATTGTCCCTTAAATCTCTCACCCCTCCACTGGGCCTCTCTATCCCTGAAATGAAAGAATACACAGTGCCAGTCGGTAGCTGGCTATCGTTAGCTACAGTTTATGCTTACCTGCGTGACCTGTTGTGCTCTGATTGAAACCTGATCAAATATATTGCAGAAAACTCTGTTTCGTTTCGTTTGTGCTATTGTGCTAGCTAGCTGTCGAACATAGTCAACAATATCTAGCGGCTTAATTTTTTTTCTTTTCATTTAAAAAATGAACTAGGGGCTTAAGTTTTAAACATGTAACCTGCTGATGTAAGTTGACCGAGCTGGCAAGCAAAATAGTTCCGTTGTATCTTAATTAGCAGTTTTGACCCAGCTAAAGGTGCACGCTCTCCCTACTGATCTATTAATCAACTAGTGATTTGATCACAGATTAATATTTTAAAAAAAAATTTGAAATGGATGTAAAATGGATTTTGATCAACGTCACTGGAACTAGCAACAACAGCAAAAAAACAAAATACGTGTTTGTTTTTCTTTTTCCCCGTCAATACGATAATATGCCAAGTTCATGTTTCATGTTTCTTTCAGCTTTATTCATATTCCTCAGTTCTCTGGTTCATGTTATTAACGTTTATCTGAAACACAAGATAAATCTTTTGTTGTGTTTGATATGCCTCCTGTGCTCACCCCCATTGTCTTCCAAAACTAACACATTTCAGGAGATAAAAGTATATATTTAATAAGCCTAAAACATAGACACCATTATATAAACAGTGTGTATTTGAGTAAAAATTCCATACCTTTATCTATAATTCTATCCATGGTTCTCATGGAAAATATAATTTAAGTATGTTTGTTCAAGTCAGTGGTGCAGAAAACAAACCAAGAGTTCACAGGCCTGTAATTTTGCCTGAAATTACACTTTGGTGTACGTTTGTTTATGAAAAGATAAATGCACAGTTTTAAATGCAGCTTGTGAAGCATTGTGATCACGTGCCCATCACAAGGTAAAAAGGCCAGGAGGAACTTGGGAATAGAGATTGTAATACTAGAAGCAATGGCTTCCATTTACCACACCAAAAGTGAGTTAGAAATATTACCAATATGTAATTTTTTTGCATTTAAACGCAAAGTTGGGTTAGTGTTTATTTACCTTACATTTCCTCTAAATTTAAATACACCATATGAGTAAGGAACACCAGTGCCTGTTCCTTTTAGTAAGGTCAATAAATTTGCTCTCAAGTTTCTGCTTGTTCTTGTAGTCTTGAGTTAGCGCAGCAGCAGCACAAACTGTAGTAGCTTATTTGTGCCAGGTAGAAAATCAGTCTGCAACAGCAGGCCACCTTAAGCACAAAAATGGCAAATTAATATAATTAACAAAACTTTCATGATGTATCTTGTGCCACTCTGTTTATCATATCTATAACATGCTAGAGTAGAAAACCAAACACCAAAACATGAACAGCATGGAATCTAAATTCTGCTACCATCAATTATCTTCAATAGATGAAAACAACAAGTGCAGTGATGGGGTTGGCTTCACACTTCGCTTAAACCAACCGTTCTTTCAACACTCCGTCTTGGAAACAGATTAAGAAAGTCATGTCCGCAAGACCGTTGACTGGGGAAAAATAAAGAATAGCAGTCTGTTTACATATGTGCATTTCATAACATTCAAGTCAGCTTTTTGGTGGCAGAGTTTCCTATAAATAAATAATTTTTAAAATCGAGAGAGCCATCATTTATAGGCCCAGTAATGTTCTCCCAGAGTGTCTGACAGATGGCGTTTGCTAGTTGGCCGTAAATGGCTGTCACTGAGTGTTTGTCTGTCTGCCAGTAGCCCACGGTTGAGGGACTCCCTAGGAGAATGTTACTGTCCTGACACCGCTGAAAAACGAACTGTCCTTGATTGTCAACCACAGACAACTACGGCCCTCCTGCCGCCCCAAACCTTTTTTTGGCAAAGGACCGGAGCGGCCGGAGCGGCGCAGAGTTAAAAGGTGAAAAAGGACTCGTTAAAATACCAGGTGCTCAGTTTCCCGCAATAGTTGAGAATAACTCATCTCCTATGGTTGGTGATTGAGCCGGTCAGTTACAGTGATCAATCACGCACTGGAGAGGACAGAAGGTGGCTCGTTTCCCTGGAGGGATAGGAAGAGGACGGAAGATCAGGGCGTGTTCCCCTGGTGGGACAGGGAGAGGGGAAACTAGGCGCCTGTGGTATGTGATCTATGTGCCAGCCCAGAGTTTGGCCAAAGAGGGGCACAGGGCAATGTAGTTCTGTCCCACCCAACAGGGGGCGCTTGGCAACAAAGCAGCCTGTGGGGAGGAGAAGGGAAGAGGGCTGCCAAGAACACAGCTGCAGAGAAAAGAAAAGAAAGAAGAAGAAGAAGAACAGCAAAAGGGAAGATCTCGGCAACCAAAGATACTGAGCTCTGCTATTGGTAAGGAAACAATGAAAGTGCTTCCATCAAAGGTAGACCACTGCAAGTGTTTCAGATAATGCACAAAGCTCAACAGACCTATCACATAATTCAATTGGTGGTCAATAGCTGTTGGGTGTACAAGTGCCTGACAGAATGCTATTTTAGTTTTGTTTAAAAACAACCAATGATACATTATGCAATCCTTCAACTATTTGATAGTTTTTTTTAATTGTGAAATAACAACTTATATTTCCTAGCCATATTCAGCAACTGCAATAATAAAAATGTTATCAACATATCCTTTATCCTTTAAAGAAGAATCCTCATAGATTTTCAGTCAGTTCTCACCACTGGTCTGCCCACTGCCCGGAAAGCACCTCCAACTCGGAGGCTGTGGAGATCTTCTCCCATCCCTCTGTAGTTTGGGGTCCAGAAAGCATTACCAACTAAGAGGCTGGTGATCTTCTCCTATCCTTCTGTACTCTGGGGTTGGGGGGGAACTCGGGTTTACAAGTGACAATTGAGAGATGATTTCCGATTAGAAGAGCGTATGGATCTACCTCCGAGGGGCGCGGGGGGGAGAGACACATATGGAGGGTGAGAGCGCTTGCGACAAATCGGATTGAACAAAATTGATACAGTGAATGCTTAATGAAACAGACAAAAGGTAGTCTGAGCCGCTAATTAGGGACGAATGGAGTGTCCCTTTCTGAGCTCATTCAGCTGACGGATCACACCGGCCCCTCTAACAGGGAAGCTGTTTAGCAGGACGACGGCTGATGGGCTGACAGCTTGGCGAAATGCGGTCGCCGTGGCGCCACACGATGCTTATGGTAATGAGACGGTGCAGATGGGGCAGGACAGGCCCCATTCTGAGCATATCGCACAAATGACGGTCCGGTTTGGGACGATGAGTTGAAGGTGGCCTGCATTGCGGCTTGTGGAGATAGAGTCGAAGGCTTGCTGACTTTACAGTTCTTTGGAAAAGTTGTAGTTTGCAAGGGTTGAATAGCTGCCCTCTGCACTCTGAACTCAATTTTGCAACTCTTTTGGCAGGACCGCAGTTGGCAAGCTGGGTGTAAGTCGTCATGTGCCAAAGCAAATCAGTCACAGTTGGTGGTTTGGATCAATTTCACCCCACAGCGAGACCTGAGAGAAAGCTTGTGATAAAAACAAACAAATAAGTGACAACATGTCTATTTTTAAAAGTATTTTTCATAGTTTTCATATGTGAAAATATACACATATGTGCATAAATACTGTAAGTGAACACCAGGTGTGATGAGTTTAAGTTGTGGGACCTGTAAAACACCAGCAGAGACAGTATTTAAAATGAAAATGCAGCTTTAATAATTAAACAATAAAGTTTAAAAAAATATAGTTCTACCCACATCGGGTTCTCACTTAGTCAAACTTATTTTTCTACAGAAATAGATCTTTTAACAATACAGAAACAAGTTACCCACCCAACTTCACCATTCTTAAATACTTCCCCTCAGGTACCAGCCCCCAACTGTGGCTGATTAAACCATTGCCTACAGCTGTACCTTTTGCACAGCTGAGGACATTTGGCAAGGTCTGAATGTTAGGCAGGCAGGTCTTAAAGGGGCAGGACAGAGCTTCCATGGCCAGTGTTGTGCCACAATATATACAATGCCCTCCATATTGTTTTCCTCTGTACTCCACAGTTTTAGATTTGTAATCAAACAATTCACAAGTGGTTAAAGTGCACATTCTCAGGTTTTCTTAAAGGGAATTTTCATACATTTTGGTTTCAACATGTAGAAATTACAACACCTTTCATACATAGTCCCCCTATTTCAGGGCACAATAATGTTTGGGACAAGGATTCACAGGTGTTTGTGATTACTCAGGTGTGTTTAATTGCTTTGTTAGTGCAGGTATAAGAACGCTTTCAGCACCTACTCTTCATTCTAGGCTTTTGGTTACCTCTGGGTTGTGTTGTTGCTGTTTGACCAGAATTGTGCCAATGGAAGTCAAGGAAGACATTATAAGGCTGAGATAAAGAATAAAACGGTAAGAGGCATTGGCCAAACTGTAGGCTTTTTGGAACATTATTAAGAAGAAAGAAAGCACTAGTGAGCTTAGTAATCACAAAGGGACTGGTAGGCCAAGGAAGACCTCCACAGCTGATGACAGAAGGATTCTCACCATAATGAAGAAAACTCCACAAACACCTGTCCGACAGATCAGGAACACTCTTCAGGAAGAAGGTGTGGATGTGTCAATGACTACTGTCTGTAGAAGACTTCATGAACAGAAATATAGAGGCTATACTGCATGATGGCCTGGGCATGTATGGCTGCCACAGGTACTACACTAATCTTCATTGATGATGTAACTGCTGATGGCAGTAGCAGAATTAATTCGGAAGTGTATAGAAACATCTTTGCTTCTCAAGTTCAAGCAAATGCCTCAAAACTCATTGGCTGGCGCTTTATCCTACAATCAATCAATCAATCAATTTATTTTTATAAAGCGCATGTTTCACATGTTTCCATATCACAAAGAGAACAGAGAAAATACAATATGTCTCAGGCCTGACCCCCCAAAAGCATGCCAGTGGCAAGGAAAAACTCCCTAGGCTGGCAGGAAGAAACCTTGAGAGGAACCCGGCTTAATGGGAAAGCCCATCCTCTGCTGTCCGGCACTAGGAGCTGAATTAAACAATCGAATGTCCATATTGTTTGATGCTCTCCAGTTGAGGAGTTCCAAGGTATTGTAATATCTGGAGGAGAGTGTTGGGGGCCCAGATGGCTGGAGGTGAAAAGTGATGCAGTCCTGCAGGATGCCTCACATGATTGCTCGAAAGACAGAGACAGCGCATTGTTAAAGGTTACCTATGGAAGCAGGATGATCAAATAATTTTAAAATTTTAAAAGTGAAACTTTGTGAGTGGTCACAGCTACATACATCTATGGCAGCATACAAAGAGGGTGAGTGCCGGAAACAACACATGGCCATGAAGGTGGTCCAAACCCATCCGGCCCCACCAGAACCCAGCCAACTAGGGGAGAACCACCAATGATGGTGCGAAAACAGGAATGGTTCTTATCACCAAAACATTTCTATCTCCTCCTATTGACTATATACAAGTTTGAATAGATACATTTTTAATCTTGCTTTAAAATTGCTTTAAAAACAACAAGACAATGATCCAAAACATACTGCTAAAGCAACAAACAAAAAAAGTATTTTAAAGCTAAACACTGGAAAATTCAGAAGTGGTCAAGTCAGTCACCTGATCTGAACCCAACTGAGAATGCCATGCTGAAGATGGCTGCAGAACAGGCCTGGCAGAGCATCACCAGAGAAGATACTCAGCACATGGTGATGGCTATGAGTCGCAGACTTCAAGCAGTCATTGCAGGCAAAGGATTTGCAACAAAGCACAAAATGTGACTACCTTTATTTACATGTTATTGCTGTGTCCCAAACAATACGGTGCCTTAAAATGGGGTGGGACTATGTATAAAAGGTGTCGTATTTTCTACAAGTTGAAACCAAAATGTATGAAAATACTCTTTAATTAAACCTGAGAATGTGCACCTTAACCACTTGTGAATTGTATGATTACAAATCTTAAACTGGAGTACAGAGGAAAACCAAGAAGGAAAATGTATTTTTCCCAAACATTATGGAGGGCACTGTATATTTTAAATGTTTTATGAAAACCGTCTCCAAACATCAAACCATCAGTGTGGTTTCTATTGAAAAATGATAATGTGTTTTGTTTTAACTGTCTTTGACTTGGGTACACTAACACTACTTCAATTGTTCTTGAGTTGTTCTCGAGGTGTGATCATAATGCCAATACATACTGTGCCTGAATACAGTGGGACTCAGATGGCTACGTTTTTACGGCTTCAGTGAGTAGGATTGGATGTCTATAATAATGGGAACAACTTTGTTTCGTCATACTTTTAGTGCACCTGCAGAAATGCAACAAACATTCCAATATCAGTCAAAGTGTGCTTGCAAGGACTATCTTATATTCTCTCTCTCTCTCTCTCTCTCTCTCTCTCTCTCTCTCTCTCTTTAAACCAAATTCAAGGACTCAGAGAGGGGACCC
>JAOYSI010000011.1:263520-278624 GCA_025775065.1 Hiodon alosoides
TGCACGTGTTAAAGGTTACCATACCGCATGTGGTTGGAGGTGAAGCCTGCAGGCTTCAAATTCACACAAAGCTTTCGGGACGGTTTGCATCTCGACGACGCTTTGTACGGGTCCAGCATGCGGGAAGCCCAAGTTACCGCTGGGAGAAGACCTGCTAGACGTCGAGGGATCAGTCGGAAGCGAAGTCTAACAGCTGGTGCCTACGGCCTCCACAGTCCGGGACTCATCACATCACAGCATTTGGCCTCTGTCAGAGGAAGAAGGGAACTTAAAAAAACTCAAGATAAGTTTGGTTTACTACAATGCCTATAATTTTTTTATGTGTATGTATTTTTTAATCACTTAAACTGAATATTGAATTGAATGAACACTAGTTTGCTATGTATTAAATCAGAATATTCTTATGTCATTATCAGTATTGTAGTTTATTTAGTTTTTCTGAAATTTTATAGACTACATGAATTAGGGAAACAAATACACTTAGCTACTGGTTAGTTTTGTTATTACTTACCTAATATTTAACTCTTATTGTTCAACATTACAATGTTTTTTTTGCATGGGGTTACTGCTGTGTTTCCGCTAAAGGTAATCATATGGCATCAGATGCCAGTTGTAGCAGACAGGAAGTGATCAGTCCTTGTCGGAGAGCGTGAATGGCGGAAGCGAGCCCCTTCCCTTCCCATGGCACACTTGCATTTCAACTTGTAATAGGCCCCTTCCCTGGCCCAGCATGTGGCCACAGCTTGGGTGACAGGAAACCAGGGGACGCTGGGTCCGCTTCCGCTTTGTGTGACTGCGAAAAACAACCCCGTCACCAGAAACTCCTCTCATCCCATCAGATCAATCAGGCCACCAGAAAGAGGACTTCCTCCCCATCTGTCCCTCCCCCTGTAACTCAGGGGCAGGGCAGAACCTCATTATCCCATTAGCAGGCTATTAAGTTGCTTTAAATGTATGACGTGCTCTCCACTGGATCCCAGTGTCATTGCGGATTGCATTTGAATACCTGCGCCTGGCTTTGAGTTGGAGCTCAGCCTGGAAAGTCTCTTGTGTTAATGCAGCAGACTCACAAAACAAAGAATAGAAGTGGCACACTTCTCTGCCACTTTGACTGTTTGGCCGGGCCGGATCTTATGCATTCCACGGCAGTTTCTGACTTTCGCCCAACACTACTCATACGCCTGACGTTTGCCGTCGACGGGATGCGTAGTCAACCTGATCTCCTGAGTCGTGCACATACTTGCGACATGTTTAGTCTTTTTTTCAACTAATTGTCTCTAGTAAATAAGGAGGAATTACATTTTAATGTGAATGACCAAAAGTGTTTTAAAACCATCAACAGAATTAGCCCTCTGCTAATGCCACCTTACACCACATTCTTAACTTTCACCATAAACAATAAATGATTCTTCTTTTGTAGTTCTTGCTTCATGTCTAATGTTTTCTGAATTACATTCTGTCATGATCCCTTTAATGGTTGGGATGGGCTAAGAAATCACCTCATCCCACATGATTCCCATTCATAATGAACAATTCTGTGCACTCTATAGACCCTGTATATACTAAAAAGGTCAGCATGTTTACTTTTGTCCTGCATATTTCTGCATATGTATGGTTTTCTTGTGCAAAATCAGAAGCTTGGCTCATTGTAAAACGTAACTGTTTTCCCTGTATTCTTAAGGCATTCGAAACAGAGCCAGTCTATATTATTCACAGAGCTAGCAAATGAAATAACCCATCCTTCTGTGTTTCTCACTGTAAAACATACAACAGTTCATGTAGGAGTACTGGACTCTATGTGTCTGGATTACAGGAGTACCTGCATCACTTTTACTGTCTCTGAGAACCTCTTGAAGTGAAGATAATTTTTTAACATTTAGATTATATTAGTTGTCGTAAAAATGTATAAGTAATATTTTAAAAAGTGAAGAGGGGGCCTAAACGATGGCTGACATCACTTATTCCAGCTGCTATGCCTGATCCACAGCCTTGTGGCTCTCCCCCTGAAACCAGAGGAAATGGTGGGCAGGGCGTTCGCTGTCACTTCACCGACATGAGAAGATCTACAAACATCCAGAGGAGCCTCATCACGGAGCTCTCTCAATCAGTCAACGAGAAATGAAACTTCCTCCCCATCTGTCTTTACCTTCATAGGTCCATAGGGAGAAAAGAAAATTATTTCCCCATTAGCAACTCATTAAAGGGTCATAGATGTGTAGCATGGTCTCCACTGGGTTCAGGTCTCATTGTTTAGCTGCATTTGAATACCTGCGCTGGGGCTTCTGGTGAGGCCCTGTGTTATGCACATGACGGAGGGGCCTGGGTGGGGTTGTTCAGAGGTCGTCCGTCACTTTCCGTCGCACGCGGCCGCCTCCCGGAGGGACCCCCCAGCAGGCCACACTCAGGCCTGTCACAGGCCTCAAGCTGTCTAGGGTGGGCAAAGAGGCACAACTCCCGCCCTCTCCCAGTGAGGTTCGCAGTGATTTCCAGTCACCTTCAGCGTGATGTAATCGCCTACACTGACAACACCACTGCTTGAGAAGTGGAAATTGTAATTTTTCTGATTCCACACATTAGGCTAAAATTTCTAACGTCCTTTTAAAGAAACGTCATGCAGGAACACATGCTTTTGTAAGTAAACATTAAAGTTGTAATTATGAAGATATAATTTAATACTGTTTATAAACAAAGGTATCTAAATTAAAGTTAAATTATGTCCTGGCAACAGTGTGGCTTTGTTGTTTGGAGTTGGGTTGGTAGGGTGTCCAAAGACAATTCAGCTGGTAGTGTAGTGGCTAAGGTAACAGGTTTCAGTAAATATCCAGCTGTATAGGTGGACAAATGTAGAAATCGCTTGAAGTTGCTTGGATAAAAGCGTCTGCTTAGCAACTAAATTGTAATTTAAGGCTCAGCTGATCAAGGCACTCGCATAAGCACAGATTTGCAGGTTTGAATCCAGCTCCTATCATTTTCTGATTGTGACTAGGAGAGCGCGTACGGGACCTAATGTCGACAGATAATGTCTACTAAGTGTATAAAATCTTGAAATGTAATTTCAGTCTTTTCACAAGTGGTTTTTATATAGAGAGATTTGTGTAAAACAGGAATTTCGGGTTTACAGAATTCAGGTGAAAACTGCATCCATGCTTCTGTCACTACTGTGTCACCCATCTGTTGTGTGTCTTGAGGAAATAGGGAAATAGGAAGTCATCACATCATTTGTGGACCGAACCCCTGAGCTGTGGCCAAAGCCGCATAAGATTCACGATCGGAAATTAATGTTTCAGGCATTAATTTTCCACCATACTACACAAGAAATCACACACACACACAGAGAGAGGCTTTTCATATGAGAAAACAGGCAGCTGGAGAAGACACAGGGATTATGACGAGAGAAAAGAAAAGCAGATATCTGTTTTTAACAGTTTAACAGAGACTATTCAACTTACTTACTGAGAAAACACTGAAACCAAAACAAAGGAGTGTGAAATACCTGTTACGATGTAAGAGTGGAAAGACCTCACTTCTCACTTTCACCTCACTTTCACTTCTTCACTTTGAGATTATAATCGTGTTGTGTGCGTTGTGTCTCGCGGGCACGGCATACACAACGCAGTGTGATGCAAGACGTGTGATGCAATTGTGGATTTCATAGATTTGATAGATCTGCGCTTTATGTGAATGTTTTTTTATAGTCATAGCGCACACAAGAGCCGATGTGTTCGTCGGGCCCAAGCGCGAGCCCAAGTGCCGGGCCCCATCATTGCCGTCGGGTGGTTGTTGTGGCGTCGTTATTTCACTGAAGTGAACCAAAGGGCCCAGATGAAGGGCGATGGCGGAGGGGCAGTAAAGGGTTGGCGATGACTATCTCAGGCCTGAATGGAGAGGACGCCCTCTTCTTCCTGGGCCCACAGCGTGCCGCACACTCATTGTGCGCTGCTCAGCGGTGTCACAGGACAATCATCAAAGGCCTCTAACCCATCCCAGTGTTCCTCACAGGCTGGGCTCCAGGCGCCAGGGCCGGCCCGCCACAGAAAGCCCCCACTGCCCATCTGAAGGGTGTGAAATCAGCATGATTAATAATTACAATTATTTGCAAATGTGCCAGCTGCTCTTGAGCAGTGGGCATCTTTGATTAATGGTGGCGTAAACTCTCATATCTATTATTTTTGTCTTTTTTTGGGAGGGGTAACGGGGGAGATGTGTTGGGCGGGGCGGGCATTTTTGAAAGGGCTACTTCCAAATATGATTTTATATCCCTGTGCCGCCCCCTTTGCATCTCTCACCTATTACAGAGTGTCTTTCTTTTTTTAAAGGGGGGGTGACAAAAGCGCTTCCTCGCTGGGCAGAGAAGACAAGGGAGCTCTGGGAAGAAGCTGTCCTATTGTCTGGGAAGCTCTTCAAGCTGAACCTGCCCGGCGGTGGAGGACCGGGCCCTTTCAGTGGCTTGTTAATGCACACGACAGGAGCACCTCTTTCATTTCCTTTCTACCACCAGCCATCCGAGGGAAAAATGTCTGTCCAGCTTGTAGGATTGAGTCACTCCACTGCAGAAGCAGAGCATAGGTGCCACTTCATTTTTTAGAGAAAAAATATGCAACTTATTAACAAGGGCTTGTTCTGTTCAGAACTTCTGTTCAGAACTTCTCTCGAGTAAGTTGACTCCCAGATCAGTTCAGAGGAAAAGGGACTTCTGTTCAGAATAACAACTCGACCAATCCAGAAGAAAAAAGGTCAGTCACCAAAACCTCCATCGTTGGTCAAGTTCCGGAAGCCGAGAGTTCAGTTATCAAGAAATGAGAAACCACCACCCAAAATTCAAAGCACCACCAACCTGGCACCACCTGTACAGTCCTTGATCAGGCTTTCAACTTCCCATCAGATCTGACAGTCAAAGGACGATGGGAGAAGACTCTGTTCAGCTGTGGGACTCACTAATACTGCTAATCTGTGTTGTACATTTTACATAAAGTCAGACTGACTTATTTTTAATGCTAACTTGTAATTTGAAATACAAAAGCAAAGGGTAGAGACCTAAGACCTAAATTTACACTAATCGTTAATGAGTATTATAACCAATACTCCAGATAACAATTAGTGCTTGTTTGGGTTACAGATATATGACTTTGTTCAGTGTTACCTTTTCATCGATGGCCTCCTGCAGGGCTCGTTGGCCAAAGATGTATTACTCAGTGGATCCCCAATGTGTAATTCACCCTCAGCTTGTTTAACCAACCAATCCTAGTTGTTGGCCATATGTGGAAAAAAGCCCCATTATGATTAAAAAATGTGGATTAACTAATCCAATTAATTTTTTTTTTTTTTTAAGTAATATGGTAGTATCACTAATAGGTAATAGTTGCCTAAACAAACCTGTCTGAAATATTTCAGGATCCCCTCAAATGATAGATCAGGCATGCGCAAGTTTTAAAGGCTTGTATTTCCGCTTAATGTTGATTTAAAAATACATTGTGTTAATAAACACTTTTTAAATATACACTACTGTTATCACTATCACTATTCTATAGTAAGAGCCCACAGGATTCTTCTGTGCAGCCTGGTACTCCATCACCCACAGGTCAGTTATGGCTGTCTGGGCCGCATGTTCATTTGCAACCACTAGAGGGTAATCTCACTAATAGAGAGAGCACCACACAACAAAAGGCAAAGGGAAGACAGTGCTTATTGAGAAAATGTTTTTTATTAAAACAATTTAAGGGAAAAGGGAATGACTAAAAAAATTTTAAGCAAATTAAGAGAAACACCAATTGCTTATTTCTAATATGTAATAATACAAAAATATGTCAAGCATCAGGTGTTGAACGATATCGCAGGTGTGAGCCATAAAAGTTCATATTTAGCTCCAAGCTATGCATTTGCCTGTTCTGAAAAACACACGACTCCTGCTCACTTCCATTCAGAGCATCACCGCTGTGACCTGTGCCAGTTTTCTGCCTGGCCCCAAACCAGCAAGGAATCCGATGCCCCAGTGATGTGTCTATCAGCGCCGGGACGAAACACTTGATTAACGTGCTCATTAATCACCATCAAAACTGTATTAGGGCTTGATGATCTCCAGGCAGAGAGAAGCTGACAGCGAGTGGCCGTAAACCTGTCCAAAAGCCTAATTTGATTACTGGCCGACCAGCATCTGTGCCACTTCTCGGGGCTGGCGTTTGATGGAATGAAACAGACAGGCTACTCATGCGTATAATAGACATCTAAATAACATCCTGAGATCTGTGTCGGCGAGAGTTGGTCGCAAACTTCACTTGTTTTGTTGGATGAGATGATTGTTCTTGGTTTTTTACAGTAGGATGTTGCTAGGACAACCTAGAAAAAGTTCTGTGCATGAAGCAGCTTTTCTGCAGGACGCAAAACAAAGGAACACCCGTAGCATGATTAAATGATGACATAAAGGCTCTTTTCCTGGCAGTACAAACACAAATAAAGCTGAATGTGACCAAACTGGGTGCATAATCTACATATGCCCTGCAACCGTGGTAGCCTCATGCCTTAAGCATAGGTAACCCCTCAATCCTGCCATAAAGCATTCTGAGCTTCCACTAAAACGCAGTGAGAAGAGCCAGACGCACACTGCCGGGAGACAGAATCGGGACAGCTGCGCCCTCTCTGCCCGCGAGGCCTGTGCAGTCGGTGACAGGTGACGGCGGCGCAAGCCGTCGCCCAGCCGCCACTTAAGACCCCAGCGTCGCCGCGACGAGGTTCCTGAGGCGCGGGGATGGGGGAGCTGCCACTCAAGCGGCGGAGCCCGCAGGCGTCCCCATTCTACCTGACATCACTTTGCAGATGGGCCAGTCCCCCAGGTGAGTCGGCTAAACACTTGCCATTAATCATTGCTTAAACCCGGCGCAGGGGGAGGACCTAAGGTTAGCCATCATTTGGAAATAAATTGGGTGAAAAATAGCTCTGGCAATGTGTGTGCTGCAGCGCATTCCCCTGTGAGGCTCCGCTAAGTGTGAAAACAGCCTCATCCGAGTCGCTAAGTAATCTGTCACTTAGTTAAAGACATCATAATTCATTTCCCCCTAATAGCAGCTAGAGTGATCACAATCTCAGCTGTCTGATGTATCTATCGTGCTTATTTGGCTTCACGCTTCCCAGGACGAGGATTTTGCCCTCTTGAAAGTGGGCATACCGGAGAAGGGTGTGGTTACCTGGGCATGTTAGGTTTCATACACGAGCAACGCGGTTTCGTCTGACCTCCCAGCAATAAATTGTATTATTCATATTTGGTTCAGTTTTTGTTTTTTTTAGGTCAAATGTATTTTGATGCAGAACAGTCATTAAATTTGATTTAGAGGCCATAATTTCCAAACCACATAAACGCAGTGAATGTGCAGACATCATTAGCCAGGACACCAGTTCTTGCTGAATTTATTTCACAGCAGAAGCAGCACGCCGAGAAAATGACAGAGCGAAAACAAGACATTTGCATTTCCTTTTACGTATTGCCGGAGGCAGAAGGCAGGCCTGGCGTTTTGCAAAGCGTAAAACTCCCTGTCAGATTTCCCAGGGTCGTTCCCGAGCTGCGGCTAGCTGGAGATCAAATCGAGATTGTGCGCATTGTCACCTCTGCGCTCAGCCCTGGGGAAGGCAGCCACAGTCTGGTCTCCATGCGGGCAGCTTAGAGGAACATATACGCAAGCTGTCCACAGAATGATTTACGACTGCAGGGACTGTGCTTGTTTGGCGGTGGACCCCTCCAATTTTATTGACGTTTAAGCTATCGACTGTAGCTACCGTGGCAAAAGCCAAAAGGCAGATTTAAAGTTTACCCTCAACTCATTCATCCCCAGAGCAAACAAAACCAAGCAGATCATTTTAGTATTTATACATAAAATCACTTTTTTCCCTTTCTCTCCAAATGATTTTAACTGTAAAAATTGAACATAGGCATTTTCTTCAATTTTATGCCCTCTGCAGATTATAATTATCGATGCAGTAACATTTATTTTAGGAAACTAGCACTTTTCAGATCTCTGTATCTGAAATGTTTTTTCATCCATAATTATTTTCCGACAGTTTGTAAATGTTTTTTTGTTCATAATTCTTTGGACAGTTTGTAAATGTTTTTTTGTTCATAATTCTTTGGACAGTTTGTCAATGTTTTTGGTGGACACTAATGCAGGCAGGATTCTCTCATATTGAAAATAGATTATTTATGTCTTTTCTATGTTTTCTTTTAAAAGTGCATAGTAAGACCCCTCAATACTTAACACAAAAGTAAACACTTGCACAGCAGTTTTGTTTGGGGAAAAAAAAAAATTCAATTGAAACGGTTGAAAGGACGCTACCCAAAAATTGCATGTACCATCTTAGTCTTGGTCATGTCAACCTTGCCCCCAGATACATTTTGATATCAGTGCACATCTATAATGACAGGTTAATATATGTACATGTATATGTGTATGTACACACACACAGTGTGGCCTTTCAGAACATTTTCTACCCACCTTTATCCCTGGTGTTATTATTTGTTTCAAACCTGTAGGACACTTGCCAGTCAGGTCTCACTGGACGGCGCTGGGGCTGTGGTCACTTGGCCCACATGTTTTCTCTGATCTTTGGTGCCCCTTTGAAAGAGTGTTTTAATAAATAGTCCGAGGAGGAGGAGAATGTGCATTGTTTGTTTCCCATATGTTTGTTCCTCCTTTGATTCCGTCAACGTTTACTCCCATAGTCAAGGGCACAACATGAGCCCTCATCAGTCACGGGGCACAGCTCTACCTGCCTCACCCTGATGGGAGCCCCCCCACAAAAAAAGATCTAATCTATCACCTATGGCATTTGCTGACCCAACCAGGCCCTGGTGAAGTAAGGCCACACTCCCGCCCTTCTAAGTAAAAAATAATCATTAATCTGCTGATTGTCCAGCAACTGTTTTTGGTCAGTAGGGGTCAAACTGACCTCTGGCATCCAGCAAAGGGTCATCAAAGGGCAACTCAGTAGGAATGAAATAACTTGCAAAATAATGTGGGTGAGAGCGAGGGCTTGGATTATCTCCACCCAGTAATCATACCTACCTACTTAAATCTGCCCAACCTGTGTTTATCCTCTCAGGTGAATCACAAGAAAAATGAGCCAAACTCAAAGGTGCAGTTAAAATAAAATCCTCATTCTTGAGTTGGTAAGGGGGGCATGTAAATGGAGTATAGAAAAGGATCCAAAATAAATGGTATTGATATTTCGATTGTTATTGCTGAAATATTATCAGCTAAAATTAAAAAAGAAAGACTGGACATAAATAATAAGTCTTACTGGAGAGGGAAAAATTATAATAATTTAAAAACAAATAGAAACCTTAACTGTTGTTTTCCGAGCCAAAACTTTAAAACCTTCTGTTAAAAAAGCATTTTAGTGAACAGAGCATAGAGTGGATACGCGTAATGACATATGACATATACATATCAGTTAAAATGCTTATTAAACACCAAATGCTTATATCTGAGTACTTTCTAATCCTCAACGCAGCCCTTAGACTTTACTTTGTAGAATGCTAATGCTTGAAGCGGCAGAAGAAAAACGAAACCTTTACAGGCTCTTACTCACTTATCAAGGGAAAGAATGACTGTACCTGTTTGCTGCATGTATGGCATGACCTTACATGCAGGGCAAGAGGGGAAGGAGAGGTCAGAGGGGACAGGCCGAAAACAAGCAGATCCAGAGGAAAAGAATAAGGAAAAAATCATTGATTGATTCTAGGTTTTAGCTTTTAGAGCAAGATAAAAAATGATTTTTCTTCATGGTATATTCTAAGCGGCCAATGTGATGTGTTTAAAGTGAATAGCTACATATTCTTTACATTTGTTTAGAGTATGCAAATGTCCCCATGACTCCACGTTTGCAGGGTAAGTTAATGTTCACACGTATACATTCTGTGCAATTATTGTTTACAAAATTGTCCTTAAAAAAAACCCTGTTACTAGCTGGTAGCTTTACCATAACAGTTCAGATATAAGAATCTTGGTGGGAGCAGATATTAGTATTCAGCCTTCTTTGCTTGAGTGCCTTTTCCAAAAACTTTAAAACCCCCACAAGAAAAGATGAATAAATATGCAGTGCACTTTTTTTGCAAGACAAAGTTTCCCTTCTTTTATTTTTTGGCCTTTGTGGATTTCCTACCCACCAACCGAGTAACCTATGATCCCCCACTGTTTGATAACAATAAGGAAAAGCCGTGTCAAAAAATCCCAGTTTTATGGTATTTTCACGAATAATCGCAGAATGCCATTAAACATGCTTTTGTTGTATAGACCTTGATCCACATCAAAACGAAGTATAGTTTTTTATTTATGAATCATTTTATTTTACCCTAGGTCAACAAGTTTGAAAGGTCCTTACTGTAAAAGCGCCGTTTTAATATCATTAAAAACGAGAAGACTTCATTTATTCTCCTCTTCATCAATCTGTTTAGTTTTACAACGCAAAACTTTTTCTTTTTAACAAACATTTTGTGGGTCAGCCAAGCAGAACGTTTTGAATTGGAATATAGAAGAGGAAATGTGAAAGTGAGGCTCCCTGAGAACAGACGGGTTTAGTGTGTGGGGCCTTCCATAAAAATCATCTCCCTCTGATGCCAGCCAATTTATGTCGCTCTTTTATTGTGATCCGAGGAGCCTTTAGACTAAAGACGATTTGGTCCTGTAGTTCATAAATCTGGGTTCTGTCTCTTGCAGCGCTACCCTTCTCTGGGTCCCGCTCTATATCATATTCCGCAGGGCCACAGAGATGGCCGGGAATGGTCAGTCAGAGAAGGGGACACGGGCGGGTGGTCCACACACAAGGGTTAAATATGGTTCAAACCAAAGAACCGCTGCAGCCCCTGGCTGTTAAAATATAAGTTACGGAGGCTCTGCATCTTGTCTTTCGGCCTTCTGAAATGACAGGACTACTGGGGGTAATGCATTGCTGTCCCACGTCTGAACTTCATGCTTTAGTACTGATTTGACAACAGGGGGGAGGGGACTCCTTCTTGGGGTTGGTCAATATAATTTTGATATCACACAGCTTTTCACAAGTCATGCCTGTCTGTTTGAAGTCCATAAAGGCGGTAAATTTATTTTCTTTTCTTTGCAAAGAAAGATTTAACGACCAGGAGTTTGTTGGAGATGTTTCAGTTTTGAAATTTACAGAGCATTGGTTCCATTCTCACTAAGTGGATTTGTGAAACTATAACAGGACCAGCCTCCCTAATGATGAGTGAGTGAAACAGAAATGTGAAGAAAAAAAAAATGAATGACGAAAACTGACAAAAAATTAATTATGAAATATTTACAAGAATCAAACTTAAGTTTGCTTTCACAACTAAGCTTTCTCAACAGAGCTTAGCTCATACAGCTCTCTCTTTCTACACCCCCCAAACTGTAGGAAAATACCTATCAACTCCTGTGTCAGGTTTGTAAGCAAACAAACGTTGCATTTAGCATTTTTTATAAGATGTTTGTGACTGAATATTTCATTACTAACTGTATTGATGTTGAAAACAGCAGTACTAGGCCCTTGGGAACCAAAAACACAAACCAGGAAGTTGTAGCCGCAGACGTAAGTGGATCTAGCTGGGGTTAGCAACGGGCACATGATCCTATGTCAACTGGGTCCACCCACCAGCAGTACAGTAAAGTAGTATTTACATTGTTTTAAATAGAGAACAGAGTAGTGTGGAGAAAATGAGCAGCAATGGTACGGAAATAAAAATGTGACGTGCAAATTCAATCTGACATATGTTTAACTTCATAAAACTGAAATAACAAAGTCTAATAAAATAATGAACGAGGTGGTTACTGAAATCGCGGCCATTGTATTTAGATGGCGTGTGCAATCAATGTCTAAAATGTGCCCATTTGTGAACGGCCACATATACAGACTGCACAAATGTAAAAAGTCACAAATAGATGTTAAAGCCTTGTATATAATTGTGAATTTTTAATTTTTAATTGTATTTCTAGTAGTTTTATTGTAGTAAAATAATATATATCTATATTTGAAGGAGGAGTAGGCCGTAAACCGTTTGTTTGTCAAAACTTCAAAAAAGAACATGTGGTTCCTCACGTTCTAAGTGGGAATTTACCACACAGGTGTCTTCTAATGGAAGCAGCCAATAATGGTAAGAGAATGTCTCCAGAGATTTATCCCGGAAATATTGCAGAAGATTTTATATATCATATATTACACAAATATTACACAAATCTCTAGCTTTGAATCTCTGTCAGGAAAATGCCTATTGTCTTAAAGAGTGGCAGCACTTTCCTTGATCAGCCCATTGCTGAGTATGTGCCACTGTACTGTGAAGTTCCGACATCGATCTCGGGCTGACGTTTCCCTCCTCTGATCACGTCCCCATTGTTCAGCCGTCAAACGGAGCATCTTTCCCATTGATCGCGGCTACAAAGTGTCCCTCTGTCCTTTCTCACGTAGGCTGGACACATGGAAGGCCGCTGCAGCCAGGTACATCGCTATGGAGACGGCGGGACAGTCAAGAGGAGGCCCGCAGGGCTCCGAGGGGGCGGGGCAAGTTCCATGGGCGGCTTTAAAGCCTGGCTCTCACCTTTGACATGGCCCACTGAAAGGGAGTTTGTTTTCTGATTTCCACGGTTCATCCACATATCGCGGAAAACAAACACCAGTAAACAGGCCAGTGGAGGTTCAAAGAGAAAACGAAGGCAAGAGTCCTCCCTTCAGGCAGTGTTCACATGAGAATCAATCTGTTCTGAGTCTTTGAAGTGAAAGAGGGATAAAAGAATAATGGGAGTTGGGTTTTTATAAAGGAGACAGGAGACGAGGTTCAAAGAAACAGCAGAGGATTGTACAGTACCTATCGATCAGGGAACGCTCTTTAAACAATGGAATTATTTTGTTAATGCCAAATTCGTATCATTCTTTGAAAGCAACACTCATTTTCAACTAATCTTAATCGATTTCAGAATGAAGGACTGGGCAACATTTATAACGTTTTACAACGTTTTTTCCCTCTGTATTTTCATGTGCCAAAAAATCACTTACAGAAGAAATCTACAATAATTTATCTGACTAATTTTGCTTATACGTTGAAAAAAGAGATCAACTTTGCATGTATCATTTTTGTTTGTGATTACAGATCATTAAAACGTCAAATAACTGCAAAAATTGGATTTTGCAAGAACTTTTTGTTTATTTTAATTGATTTATTTTATATGGGAATACATAATATACTCTATTAAGTGTTGTATTGCAAGACTGGCAGGATCCATGAATTCATCTGAAGAGAAAGACTTTCCAGATCAGTTGTGTTTGCTTTGTACATTAGGCCACCAGTATTGTGTTAATTTGAGTGTTCATAATGCAAATCACTGTTTATTATTATTTTATATCACTTATAAATATTCACAGCTGAGATATACATGAAGAATAATTTGTTCCTTTCATAGACTTTACAAATCAGTATGACATAAACTAATTTATTCAAAAGCACAGTTTTACCTATTTTAACGATGACTCCCTGCAGAGAGAACTGCATTCCCTCACACCTTTTTGGAAGGGAAACAGAATTCCGTTTTATGGTTTGATTTTTTTATGGTATTAACATTGAACTGGGCCTAACTCTTTTTAAATGAAGTAACTTGGTCTTAGCAATTTATTAGTTCTTCTTTATCAGATATTTGAATAATAAATTACATACATCTGATTTTATCATATCTGATTCATAAAAAAATGCTAACTTTAGACTGATGTATTGGACTGTCATTTTTATGAAATATAATCTGCAAATTAACTTAAAACATATTTTAATAGTAATTTATTGCAGTGGTTGAGTGGTTTAAATAACTGCAGTATATTAAAATATAGAAATTATGCAAACACAAATGATTAAACATTTCCATATATCCAATAGAATTCATCAATAACTAACATATTTTTGTATAAACCTATAATTTGTTGTGTACAAAGTAAGGAAATGTAATGATATATAGATAACTATTTAAATGTGTCTAGTTTTATAATTATGTTTAATTTAACATTTTTTTTATTTTCCTCCAAATGAAATGGATCTACAACATCATGAATTTTACAGTATACATTTTAAAGAAGGAAACATATAATAAATAAATAAGAGAAATAAAGTGTTTTTTAAGATTAGAAATGGCTGGACCAGACGAGGAAACCCTTAAAGAGCTCTGTGAAATTTGTTGTCAGGCACTTAATTGCGACCGAAAGGAATGTTGTTGTATTTGAGTTCCCCACTGAAGAAAACCAAGATTTCTGACAAGAGACAACGAAAGGACAATGAGACGGGGAGACTGTGTTTTTCCTTTTCTTTTTTATTTCCAAACAAACATGCTCAGACAACGGTGGGCTTTCTGCTAATTAAGCTGTCCTAAAGGGAGCTGGTTTAACAGTGACATCTTGGTGGGAGAACAGTATGGTGTCAATGGGCTGACACTCAGGGAGAAACATTAACGGGGTGACTTTTGCCATTGTCCCCCCACAAAAAGATCTTTTCTACTTGGCCAGCTCTGCTGCAGTGACCCTGTACAATGAGAAGAATGCCAAACCCTAACCTCTTCACTCCCAAACAAAGAGGACAATCACCGAATAAAATTTCATGGTGCCCCGGTCGAGCTCCTATGTGCCAAGATTCCTCAGATTTCTTTCGGCTCCTCGGGACTGGAATTCCGTCCTCTGCAGCAACACGGTGCAGCGCACGGATACTGATAAGTTCCCTGATTCTTGAAGACGGGCGCGTTCGTATTCCTTATCCTACACGTCTTCGCACACTGCAGGTTATCAGAAGTTAAACCTAAAGGTGCAAATTAATGTGATTTGGCTTCCAAACCACTAGCATGCTGGAGAGTGCTGCTCCCTTGGCTTTTGAAGAGTTTGGAAAAATTACATATTCACTGGATTTTCCCCCCAATTATTTATTTTATTTGTGGTTTGTTTTTGAGTTGGCAATATTCTTAACAATATCACCCAGTAAATGCCAGGAATAAAAGCATTTACAGGCATTTCACAGACACAGCAATGCCACTAAACCATCTACATTTCGCCAACCCGTATACTGTTGCATTGCTTTATTCAATTTGACACTGATTCCATGCAAAAGG
>JAOYSI010000011.1:286590-303880 GCA_025775065.1 Hiodon alosoides
GTGTGTGTGTGTGTGTGTGTGTGTGTGTGTGTGTGTGTGTGTGTGTGTGTGTGTGTGTGTGTGTGTGTGTGTGAGAACAATATCAGTATTGCAGTAGATAACATTATATCCTTGAAGGAGCACTTCTGTTGCATGCTTGAGCTATATTAGAAACCTCAAAATCCAGCTGTTTACAACTGTAAATCTTCGGAAGTCGCTGCAGATATGAGTAAGTGTGCAAACATTTAGACCAATTTTAGTCATTGTCATTACATTTCGTCTCCTTTTCCAGACCTACAAGAAGCACGGCGCGTCACGAAGAAAAGAGTATCAGAATGGCAACGCGGCCTCGATGAACGGCCACTCACTGTCTACCACGGAAACGGTGAAGCACAGGAAACTGAGGGCAGACTGAGGCCCTGCCCCCTTGTCCATAAGTAACCGCTCCAATCTGCACATTCACTGCATTTCAGCACATGTTCCCGGGATGGTTCCTTCAAACGCCTTGAAAAATAAAGCAATTAGTAGAGTGTAATGTATCCACTTTAGACAAAAGCCATTCTAATCTTGATGAGATTACTATAGACGTTCTTCAAACCACAATTTGTTTATTATTCATATTGAATTAGCTCGCCATGCTTAAAGTAAAAACAGAAGTTACAACAGAGAGATATACAGGCCTTAGCGACAGTTAAATTGCAATATCTATGTAAGACCAGGGTATTTTTAGGTAGACTTTCTTTAGTGTGGTCTCACTTTGTCATTCAGCAAGTCACGCTTTGTTTGTCAGTCTGGTCTAGAATTGTAACATGCATTTCGTTCTTTATATGTACCATAATCTACATTGCATTTCACAGAATATGAACATGGAATACAAGAAATATGAAGTTACCTATGGTTAAATGAATTAAGAAACACACTAACTTTTACATATTCAAAACTATAACAAGAATATCTGAATTCAGAATGTTTTATTTTATTTAATTTTTTTATTCGTTCTGGCTGAATACTGTAAAATTCCTGAAGGTTTACCTTTCTGTGACTGCTAATTATGTATTTCTATAAACAGTCCACATTAACAATTCCACAAAACATTTGTTTCAAATGCTATGGACCACATATATCAGTATAATGTCTTTTAATCTTTTGTGAGTCTTAACGGATCATTCCTATTGTGTCTCAATGTGTCAATCATTGTCTCTTCTTGTCTAGATACCTTCACATACCTAACCAGCACTGACGTACTTATAGACAAATTTACTTCCTGTTTTATCATAGAAGCTTCCAAAAAAAGCCCAGCAGCTAAATTTTGGTTTGCTATTGACTGTTATTTGAAATGATTATTTTTCCAAACAAAAAGACAAAAAACAAACTTAATCATGAATGTTTACGTGATAGAATGTAATGTAATTATGTATTAGTAAGAATCAAGAAAAACATTCTCTCCACTATATTTTCTTAGAAGTTTAGAAATGTATTGTAAGGCTTGTTCGAAATCAAAAAACTGTCTGTACAGATACACTTTACGTACCATTGAGTATTGACACTCTCTAAGAGCTTTCTTGTGCTTAATCTTAACGTAAAATATATTTGACTTTTGACTTTTCACTCAGGAGACTGTTGTTTGATGGACACTAACTGTAACTGCCATATCCCATGTCTTTATCATTACATTTAGGGTACAATTAGGCTGAAAAACATCTCTAGGGTCAGAGTCCATGGGCCTTGAAAACAAAGGCATAATAAAACTCTATATTTAAAATATTAATGATTGAGGGAAAACATTGGTTAAGGTGGACATGCACTGTTTTTAGAAACCAATTAGCAATTTAATTTATTATTATTATTATTATTATTATTATTATTATTGGCTGAAGCACTATCGCTTTGTAGGTGCCATACTGTTTCTGTTCACAGTTTGAGTAAGCATTCCTTTAAATTATAACAAAAACCTTTCACAAAACCTTGGCTCGCACAGCGAACGGGAAAGTTCTCAAAGTGTGTTGATGGGCTTTTGTTCAAAAACCATGAACAGAATAAAAATGAAATACATTTGTTTTTTGTTTTTTGCAAAATCCCATTATAAGGAATAGATTTTTAAAAATGTAATATATTTGTAAACATCTCCCTCCTTTGCAAGTTATGTGAATTTGAGTGCGATTTGGCTGCAACGTATTCTTTTCTTTATTAAAGAATGTAATGGGGTTTTTTGCTAGTTTGCACAAAACCTGCATTGATGAATTCTCCATAAAGACTGTCAATTTGATCTGTGAAACGTCATGGCTGCCACAGGGTAATCAGATTTTGCCAATTTGCTTATAATTTCTATTAGAAGGGCTTTCGTGTAATAGTGAAAACTGTGTAATATATATTTTTACTATAGAATGGGTGCAGAAAGAGCAGTGAAACAAACGTCATGCTCTGTGTTTATTTTTTGCATTTGGTTACAAACATTGGCAGAGATATTGATTGGTCCTTAATAACGACAATGATACCAATGATGTTGGCAGCTCCCAGTTACTTCCCCTTTTTAAAAATTATTTTTGGACTGAAATTGGATGTTCAAATTCTGTGCAGACAGTCATTCGCACTAATTTTATTTTTTATCCATTGTTATCACAATTGACGCAATATTTAGGTCTCTCTGCCTGCGAAAGTTCCAAATAGCTACTGCTGTTTTCAATTGACGCAGTTGCTGTTAATGTAGAGGTTTATTTAAGAGGTTGGGTCAAAAAAAAAAAAATGTTTTACATGATGGGTAAGATTCCTTCCATTTCTGCGATTAACATCATGCTACGGTTTAATATTACAGTCATTGTTTTAAGATGACGCTGGGCCAAAATACATTTTTAATATGATCTAATACAAATTACACATAAAGAATTATTATGAATGAAAAATTATTTTACAGTAATCTATGTTTATTAGGCCCTGTTTTTTCAGTAAAAGCAGTGTTATTACCATATTACCACCTGTTTCGTTTGTCTTTATTTAATTTAAGCAAATAACTGCAATTAAATTATGTGTTATTTGTATATAATGTAGCATTTGTTTGAGTTTTAAATTGTAATATATTTCACATGAAAGTACTTTACACCCTAATGCACCCTCATGTTCCAAATGAAGTAATTTTAGATGAAACTACTTACTCCAAACCAAATTTGTGCATCATTTGTTTTTATTTTGAACTTGAGAGGTATTGCCTTAACAACTTTTGGTGTTTGTTCTTTTATTAATTTTTAGAGCACTGAAATGAAATGCTTTAGTCAAATTAAAATGTTAGTTGTTGCGTTACTTGAATGGTCATAGTTTATTGTAGTCCACGTATGCCTTCATTTTTAACTGCAGGGGCCAAATTACCACTTTGCACAGTATAAATTTGTCAAGCTTTTGAATTCTAGTAGCAGGTTTGTGTGGGTAGACGGTGCAGACGTTCTAATCCAGGATTAGCCTCATTTATGCAATATCACTTGATGCAAGTTCTGCCTGTTATCTCGAAACCCTTTAAAAAGTCACAGTGGTTTAAATGCATAGCTAGCTTGATGATCGGCATCAGGCAGTCGTCTCGAACCCTTTAATAGGGACAGTGGTTTACGTGTTGAGATTAGCTCATTAGCTATGCCAAAAAGAAACAGATACAGCGTCATGTTTAAAATCGAAACAAATCTGATTTTTTTACAAATCTAAAATTATGTTGTTTTTCCTCCCTTGAAAAAAAAACAAGTGGACCCTAAACCGATGTGTAGCATCCTAACGGTACTATAAAGAACCACAACTTTGCTGTATAATAATAATGTCAATGGAATTCCATAAATAAAAGAAGTTAACGTCTGTCTTAGTTGTCTTGTGATGGTTTTTGGGGACTTAAACATAAACTTCGGTTTGAGTTTAAAAACAGATTCAGTCTCCTCAGTCACAGCATGACACAGAAATTGAGTTTGGAGCAGATAGGGTAAAAAGTCCCATTTACCCACTTTTTTAGAATTTTGTGAAAAAAGCTTTATTTTATAGGTAAGCACTGAATTGAATTGAATTTAATTATTCCCCTTAGACAACTGGCCAAGGAAGTGTGCATGATACTGGAAAAACCCCACTCTTAATGTCATTGACTGGAGGATTTCTATAAAAGAAAATACTGAATTTTCAAAAGATTTCTTGAATAAATATTAAGTTAGTTAGTAAAATCCACAGATGTAAAATCAACTGGCATAGACAGTATGGACTAATGTTTGACAACAGCAAATATTGGTTTATCCACTTTTGTAAATTATATAATACGATGATAACCTAAATTCCAATTGGATACACTCTAACCCAATCTACATTAGGGCTATTAATGCTTGATAAATAGGCACTCTGGATAGTACCTGAGCCAGGTTTTCCATGGTCTGTCTGATAGTAATTTGAAACTTATTACATCTACTAGTTGTCTTTTGTTCAGGTATAGCAAGCTTGGACTAGGACTTCTGCTCGTCATAAGAGATCGTAATGCAATTTGGTAAAAATAGGAATATGACTATATATGTATATAAGCAATCATGTACTAGCCTTGATTGGCTGTGATGCTAATTTTACCGTCACCGCGTAAGTAATTGTACAATAAATGTAATATGGCATAGACTTTTTTAACCGTCTAGCAGTTACAAATGATCATGTTGTACTAGTAAGGCCAGTATAACCAGTTTAATTATATATAATCAGTTCATTCAATTGAACATAACTCATTTCCCCTGTAAACTGTAAATTGAATGTGGCAGAAGGGAACACCGTGTTAGAAAAGAGGAAAGATTAGCAGAGGGGTCCGACTTCTGTTTTACACTATTCTTCAGCAAGCTCTTAGCAGAAATAATGTCATACTTGTGCAACACAGTCATTTCACTGCATGCTATTGTTGCTGTCAGTAATGGTTGCTAGGCTGTGTTGCCAAATTCCGGTTTTATTACGGTATTAAAGCATAGAGCTTTACAGAGATTAGTTTCTCAGGAAGAGGGCCGGCTCAAGGATATTTCATTGAGAGACGTTTGGAGAAAATATTGCTAGATAGAAGCTATTTTGAATTTTAAATCTGCAAATTCCAGCCTGTAGAATGTGTGGGGAGTCACCCAGACTGCAGCATTGCAGATGTCAGTGGCAGATGCACCCTGGAACATCGCCCAGTGGAGTAGCCTGTACCCTTGTGTGATGGCCCATAACCTTAGGCAGAGGCAGCTTGCTGAGCTGATACACCGCTGTCTCCATGAGCAACTGGGGCACTCTCTGCTTAGACAGAGCTTGGACCTGTAACAGACAGTCAACTACTGACTGGCATAAGGTCTCAGTTCTCCCCACGTAGTACAGTGCTCTCACTGGCGTGTGGAGAACATGCTCTCTGTCAGATTTGAAAGGTGGGGGACAGAAAGGTCCCAGTTCTATTTACTGATTTATATTGAATAGTGAAATGGTTTTGGGGGAAAGGTAGGCTTAGGCTGCAAGGTAACCCTTAACCTACCATGTGAAAACAGCAAGCAAGCTCTGAACACAGGCAACTGAAACTTTCACTTCATGGAAGTGATTCCCAACAAAAAAAGATAAAAGCCTAAGCTCTGCTGAACACATGGGTGTAAAGGGAGGTTTTGTCTATGCTTGAAACACGATATTTAACCTCCACACGAACAAGGCTCTTCCTCTGCAGCCTGAGCCACTAGACCCCATTCAATAACTTGTGCCTGGAATTAACTCTAGAAGACACAGATGAACAGCCCAGAGTGAAAGGAGACAAACGTGTGACAAGAGCAGGATCTTGGTGACTAGATGCTGGAGACTGGGCAACTTTATGCCACCCTGGTGGGTTATATAAGAACTAATCGCTGCAATGTCCCACTGATCTCCTCTAAAAAGCAACACTGGCTCAAAATTCAGCCCGCAGCTCCAGGTTTATGTGGCGACTATTCCACCGAGGCCTCCATACACCCTGTCCCTGACCACAGTTGGAGACGTCTGTGGTGATCACTTCCCTTCTCGTCACCTCACACTTTGGGGTAAGTGGGTGAATTGTTTCTACCAGGACAGCACTCGAAGGCAGCTGCAAGAAACTGTAATCATGCAATTATGTTTCAACATGGGGTGTGAATCATACCTGTAGGTGGCACAAGTATAGGTGTCTGTGATGCTGTTGCCATCAGACTCAGACACCTCTGGAATGTGACCACAGAGTTTTGACAAGCTGAAAAAGGTCTAGGAAAGCTCCTATCCACATTACTCAGTTTTTTGGCAGAGTAGAGAGCATTGAACTTAACATCTGCCCCAGGCAGCTTGCTACCTGACCTGGCATCTGCTGGCTCTTTGCATGGTTGAATCTTAGACCTAGTTTAGAGAGGTGTTCGGTGATAAGCTGTGTTGCTCTGGAGATTCGACCCAAATGAGCCAGTCATCTGGGTAGTTCAGGACCTGGAGCAGTAACCCCTCTTCAGGAGGGTCTCCGTTACTCGACACTGCATCAATAGGGAACAGGGCCAGCGCTGGAATAAAGGTCCAAAGCCGACAGTGGGAGGCATCAGGTCTGGGATCAGGTCTGGCTGACACTGCAGAAGCTGGAGGCGACAGGCACTCCTCTATCCTCCTTTCTAGGTTAGAGATGGAGGCCTGCTATTATTCCAAAAGTTTGCACATCCAGTCCCACCAATGTTTATCAAAGGGTGCTCCTGCTTGCAGACTGCCCCGCCAAAGCAAGAGAGACAGAAGACAGAAGCCAGAAGCCGAGTTCCTGCCCAAGACAGTACACACAGTAGCCATGGCCATAAACTGATGGCACATTCTTGGGGCACCCCACACACTTGTGGAATGTCCTCTCCAAAATTGTTCCTTGTTACTAAGAATAAGCAACAATGTAAAAGACCAAATGGAAAGCTTCTCCTGAAAAACAGAGCATAAAAGACCAATATTTCCACACTTGGTTTACAAACAACACATACAGCTGCTGCTAAACTTATAAACTACAAAATAGATTTGTTAAAGGTGGAGTGTTTGCCAAGTCAAAACAGCAGGTTCTATCCTGGAAGCATACAAATATGCCATAGTGTCTGCAGGTTTATTTGTCATCTCTCATTAGCAGCTGAAATAATTTATAATCCAAATAATCAGTTCAATTAAATGAATAAGAGGGGAGGAGGAATGGAAACCTCCAGACACTTCGGTTCTAGAGGACCAGGGTTCCCTACACCTGTTCTAGGCAGTATCAAACCTTTAATTAATCAACTTCAAGCCAGGCTAAAATAGTAATTCATATTTTATCAACATTCCTTTAATAAGTTTCATGTCATTTATATTTAAAATGTAGAACATGGTGTCTAAAATGTATTGATGGTCATGGGGGGGAAAAAAAACAACAGGATTTGTTTCTTCTTACATTTATTAAACAATTACAGGTAAATTATGCCAATTTCCCTACATCGGAATTTAGATTAAACACTTTGCAAACAACAATGAGAAAAGACTTATTATAATTGTTTATTTTAATTGTGGAAAGATAGCTAATCTATGTCTTGCACATGTGATTCTGTTTTGTAGGAAAAGGGAAATTTAAGAAATTTAATTTTTTTTGTGCATAGGAAAAAATATTTAGATTATTCTTTTCACTTTAAACAATCCTACAACATCTTATTCCGGCATGTTAAGGGCATACTAAAATGAAAGTTAAAAAATGAAAGAGGAAGCAGATATAGCCACTCAATTATCGGTATACATTCAACAAACTGATAATCCAGCATTAAAAAGGGGGCAGCGTGATGTGCAGTTGCCTCAGTGCGTGTAAACTTGGGTGGATGCATACACGGTGAAATGACTCTCCCTACAGGGGCTTCTCTGAGAGGGCAGTGTAGCTCTTTACGCGCGCAAACAACAGAGGCGTGTACATCTTGTCCACGTCGAAAGCAGTGACAACCGTCTCGCCGGTAGATCTAAAAAGAGAAAATAAAATACATACCAATGGAGTGGTTGAAAAGAAAACAATGACCATTATGACTACGATCAGGTACAGTTCAATGGTAAGCTATATGACATGCACACGCACAGACACACACATTGCACTGCTTCTGTGCAGATAATATAAAACCAAAGATTTTATAAGTGTTTTACATCACATTAAATATCACGGTGCCATCTTTTGGGCCTTAGATTCATATTCCACAGATATGAATTTCAATGTCCTGATTACCACCACGAGGAACAACTACGGTTACCTGTAGGTGATGTGGCAGGAGTGGTGGATCCACACCAGCTTGTTGAAGCGCTGCTGCCCCCCAGAGGACAGCTGCAGCCCCACATGGAAGGTGCGCTCCGTCTCTGGTGCCAGGTTCCGCCGGCAGAACCGGTTTTTCTGATATTCCGCCACCTTCTGTAAAACACAAAAACTCTTACACATGCAATCTCACAACACCAGCATTAGAGCACAGCTCAGGATTGTAAATGAAACAGACTTTCTTCACTTGGTATCTATCAATCCAAATTCCCATGAGATTTCCCAAAATCATTACCTGAAACAAAATATCAAGGTAACAGACTCAAGGGGACAGACTCAAGTGTGGCCACAATGTTTACATTCCAAAGACCAGATGACCCAAGTGTAATGGTTGGCTGAACTAAGCTGGATAATGGCCACTGAAGTGGGGCCAATTCAGCATCAAACTCTAAAGTGGCTCAATAAAACCTTCCCAATTAGTCAGGCCAGGTTATTCGAGATCCTTTACTAGGAAGGGTAAAGAACAGTAAATGCACTGGAAAGACACCGGTGCCCAATTTACCTCCTCTTTTCTCTTGGAAACAACAACATAAACTTTGGTTTGATTGTCTGTGTCTTGGGACAGACGGTAGTGGCCAATCAGAACTGATTCCACCCTAGAGGGGGGGAAAGAAGAAATTACAGAAAACATCACCCCCCCAGAAAAATGTGCACAAGCAACAATACGGATTAAAAAAAAAATAATAAAAAAAATAAAAACACAAATTAGCAAGAATGTCCTGTTCCACACGTGCGACTGCCAGTTGCTAGGTGAAGTAATAGCACAATACCTGGAGTTCCTGCTACGCAAACGAGGAACCGTAACGAGAGGGTCTTCAGGCGTGGTCAGCATCATGACTTGGCCATCAGCGAAGAAGCGCAGGTACCTGTAAAATTCAACCTGGTGCCAAGCTCGGTAAAATCCATCCAGAGATTCCTCTCCTTGGCGGATATATGCAGTCTTGCTGATGTACACACCTGCAGGGTTTATCAGAGAACCGCTATAATAAGGCAAAGTAATAAATCAAAGGATGAGTTTTTTTTTTTTTGCTTCAGTAGCATCTTATAACTTAAACATTAATCAACTACCAACTACCTTATCATATATTTTTTATAAAGTTTACTGGCACCTCTACTGATATTAAATAAAGTCATGTTCAAAAGTCATGCATTTCCACAATTGAAATACAATCCACCAATCTAATAATTTTACAATAAGGAATGACGTAGCCACTATTTGAATAATTGAATTTACCATCGAAGCGCACACGTGGCCTCTCAAAAAACATCTCCCTCCAGGAACTGAAGGGCACCATTTTAGTACAGCTCCGTCCCCACACCCTCAGACAGGCAGAGCGCCAGATCTCGGGGTCCCTGTAGAGCACAGGCTGTTATTCTCCTGGACAACGGAGCGTGAAAGACATAAGTAAATGTCAAGGAGAAAACGGAAACGACAACCACAAAAAAGGTTAGTTTCCCTGCTGTGTTTCATTACAAACAGCGCCAGGCAGCATCAGTTAAACAGGCAACTTTTTATTGTATTACAATTCAATGTTCTCTTGTCTAACAAGTGCGTGCCATCGGTCATTCCATTTTTTTTGTTTAACCTCGTCTATAAAATAGAGCCTTTAACAGTGTCATCCTAAAGCAGTTTTCTTGTTTCTTTAACATGACTTCCTTTATTCATATAAGGATCAGATGACAGCTAACATCTGGGCTGTCTCGGACTGATGAGTTCCAGTTTCCAGGTGGATTTTCATCAAAATTTTCCCGGCTCAATCACTTCCCCTCTCCATGGGTTACCATTAATAAACTGAGATCAGAGAAACTTGCAGTAATAGTGCCCATTGGTGCGAGTATGAGGCATCCCTGTTTTGGCCAATAACAAAGACTTATTAGCATGGATTCTAGCCTGACCACTCAATCGGAATAGAGCGCATTGTCGCAAAGTTTTTCATTAAGTTTGCATAGGCAGCCTTAACACACAAAGCAGGTCAGTCTCCAATCTTGAACACTGCATGTTTGAGAACATGGTGTTTGCCGAAAGATCAAGCTTAGGCTCTGTGAGTCTCTTAGAAAGCAGAACAACCCTACCTGGCACAGATGTAAAAGCCTCGACAGACCAGGGAGAGTTGCTCTAGGGCACGCAGATCCAGGTCACTGGACACCGCCCAGCGAAAGATGTACATGATAACCTCCAGGGGCAAAGCTGTCAGCAAAAATGCAGATTAATCCCGCATTCCTCATTAGACGTGACTTAGTTTTGCATGTAATTCAAATAAATGGAATAACTGAAGTTAAGTCACTTTTAATTCAATAATTCAGTCTGATGGGAATATGACTTTGGTTTAATGTACAGTCAGTCTGCAGTAAATGCTTCACTTTACACAGCTACACTTCTTTAATGTCAAGTATTTAACACCATACATAGCCTGAAGTACAGAGTTCCATAGCCTCTTATCACCCAATCTTGGTGCACAATTAACTACTAAACAATCAATTTTAGACTTTAAATTATTCAAAATGTGTTATAAACTATAATTAAACATTAATATGGTTTTACACACACATGTACATGTATGCACCAAAAAAATCATTTTACTGAGTAAGTTTAGTTTTAAAAACAAATCTTAACAAATATCATCTTCCCTGCAATGTCATTCCTGAAGATTTGACATTATAGAATATTGCTAATATTAACTTGGGAACTAGGCAGCAGTGTGGAACAGTAGTCAAGGTTCAGGAAGTGTAACAGGAAGGGACACTGTGGTATTGAGCAGTATACTGAACCTAAATGGCTTCAGTAAACATACAGCTGTGTAACTGCATATAGAAGACGAAAAATAATTTCCTCTGTATCTATTGTATGGACGACACCAAAATAGACTGCCATTCTTAAATGTTTTAACATGTGTGAAATCTATAAATACATACGAGGCCATTTTGTAAAAATATTTGGCAGAATTCCAGCATTAAAAAAAGTGTCTGAATCTGCAATACACATGTATTTATATGCAATACTAAAAATACTGAAACAAGTCTGGTGTATATGGTATTTATTAGAAAACAAAAATGACATTCCCATACTTTTAAATGTAGCTAGAATCTTGCATACAGTGAAATATGAGAAATGCTTACACAAGGTTAATTTCAAGTGTTTTGGTTTATTACTGCTTGTATTGAAAGATGCATATTTTTAAATGCAAAGAATAACTTGTTGGAAATGTGTTTTTGTATTTGAATAAATATCATAAACATGTTTTGCTTCATTTCCAGATGTTTTATCTGTATTTTTTCCCCCCCGGATATGTGCAACCTGTGCTGCACACTGGAATTGTCCAAACTCAGCATTGCACGTGTAATCTGGGGTTAAATAGAAGCGTTTCCAAATCACCTTTGAGAGGTTGTATTAGAGCACCTGTGTGCCACACCAGCGCACTAAACGATTCAGGTCTAACTCGGAGAGGGAGGCTCGAACTTTACCCGATATGTGCATCTGGGTCACTTCGACTTCTGGCTCACATATCTTCAGAGACGTGTCCTGCAGTGTGAGCTGCTGCTGGAAGCAAGCAAGCAGATCGGTCATCTCTACATCCCTTTCGTTCTCTGAAATGCTGAGGTAAAAAAAAAAAAAAAAGAAGAGTACCTAATGTTAAACCAGAAAAGTAGTCTTACCATACAACAAAGTTGACATCAAGGTAGCAAACATGTCTTTTAGAACTTCATCACATCAATTACAACGTTAATCCATAACGTTAGAAAAGGACATGAAATTAAACGTTGCATTCTTCAAGTTTGCCTTCTAGTGTGTGAAAAGGGGATTAATTGTCAGTGCTTTCAGGTGATCCCAGAATCACATAAACTCTACACAAGTCAGGAGACCGAGACTTACTAGTTCCCACCAACACTGACAGGATCAGGGGTGCGACTGTAGTTGATTTTAAACTCAATGTCAGGAACAAGTTGCATTGCTGTGCGATAGTACTTGATCGCTGCAAATGAAAAATGCTTAAATTACTGAGACCTCACTTATCAGTTTTCTGGTTTATTTCTAATACACAAAATGATGTGCCTGCACAATGTACATTCCCAATAGCTTGTTATTTTAAGGGATTTTAGTATTCAACCAGGTCACAGAAAATAATTTCTTAATTTGGAAACCTGGCACATTTTTTGTGAAGTTATTACCATGTAAAGGAAGGAATATTCTGATTGAACAAGAAATTGGGATATTATTAGATGATTCTCTTCAGTGTGACTGGACATGTGCAAATGTCTCCAAATAAGCAAATTACATAAACCCTACATGTCTGCCCATTCCCCCTATTTTAAAGAGGCACAACTTGGCTGTCTTTGATAGTCACATGACTTCCCCCACCTACAGTAGACTCAAGGCATCAAATCCATGGTTAATATTTTCAAAAATAACCTATTGATATGAAGTCACATGGTGTATGAAACACACTTTATTAACCTTAGAGGTAATGAAACATTGCAGAACATGGAGGTTGATTAGCGCTTTCAATCTACGCAAAAACAACAAAAATGGAAATACAAGGTTTTTCCAGGGTACAGACAACATGATACGAGAGTCTTGCTTCTCACTCAATCAAGGCTACTGCAATGCTAAAGTTTCACAATAGAATTTCATTCAGGAAAGGTTTCTCATTTGCACTTTTTTGTGCCTACCTACGCTTCATGTAAAATTACTTTTTGCACTAAATATGTAAACTATTATTACAGCTTGAAATATACCCTTTTACAGTAAAAAGCCATCTTGATTTCAATAGTCACATTTGGGGCATGTTTTTGTATCTACTGTTGAATGAAAAATGTCTGATCTGAGAAGAGCGACTTACTGACCAAAATGCATCAAATCATAAGTACGTTTAAATATAAGAATCCTTTCCGTCATAAAATACAACCCACCTTCATAGACCGCTCCATTTTGTTCCTTTTCTACTGCTTTCAAGAACCACTCTCTGGCCTAAAACAGACTCACAATCATCATACATCAACATCAATGTTTTAAACAACCACTTTAATAAGAATGCAGATTTAGAGTTTCAACACATTTGTTTTACATCCCAGTAATACATTTTGTTATCACAGAAATCAAATTAGTATGGTTCATACCCATCACAGCCGTTTTCCTGCTTCTATCATTCTCACTCATACAAGATTAAGTACAACAATGAATACTTGAAAGTTGAAACACAATTAAGTTATTTCTTACCTTTTCCTCTTTTGCCAGATCCTGTTTTCTTTTCAGGTCTGCATATTGTGAGAATCCTTTCCGAGCAGCACTGGACCCTGAGTAGGGCATCAGTTCAGACATCCACTGAGCCCGGAACACATTAAGCTCCAGCTGATCCAATGGAGAGGAAAGAAAGATAACCCTTTAGTTTCACAGTATTTGCTTAATCAAATTACCCAAAACTTAATACTTAATATTAGTGGTTGAAATTTCCATATTTGTTGAATTCATTATTCTGGTAATATTAAAAACAAACACTAACTTTGTTAACTTACTTGAAGGTTGGAATCATCTGCGTTTTCATTTTCTTCCTGTTCTAAAACACCAGCTAAATTGTTATGGCCCTCCGCCTATTGAAATAAGTACAACACAATTTTAAGTGTCAGGATACAATCCATATTCGTTGAGCATACTGAAAACCAGTTTGTTCCGAATATGTCATACAATATGTGTAATCTTAAGCATAAACTTTATTCCAAAAACATTTGATATGGCTAAAAGTAAGTTTAATAACCATTACAAAATCTTAAAATTGCTAAGTGTTCAACTTCACATATCCAAACCACAACTAACACGTATGGCCGCCTGTTTACTACAAGCCAATTTCAGCTGCGTTTACGAGCAAAACTAGCAATTCGTGGAACTTACTAACAAGCTATTCATGTCATCCATAGATTTTTGCTGTTGTTGTTCATTTATTCAGTAAATGCATAATAAATGCTGATTAATTAACCTAGAAAATAAACCTCTCTACTACAACAGGTAAGCTTGCCAAGTAGCGAGCACAATTAAACGCATCAAGTAAGTCAGGTAAACAGATTGGTTTATCATTTAATACACCAAAAACCAGAACCCACATAGTCAGCTAGCAAAATATATTTAGAATAGCAAAATACATTCAACGTGACTTAGTGGGGACGCCAGGTTGTAAATACCGTTAATAGTTAGCTAGTTAGCCAGTGTACGCGTTTTGGCTGACAAGAAAGCTAACAAGACCTGTCGTGACATTCAACTAGTTGGCGTTGCCAATTTTAAAATAGCTACCATTATAGAATCTCTGTAAAAATCTGTTTTAGTTCCGTCAACAAATATTTAAATTTAGTTCAGTTCTCGGTCGGAAAAGCGGACGACGCAGCGGGTGAAATTACGGGCTCTCCAAACAGCAGCCATGTCGGACATTCGGTCAGCAAGGCTGCAATGACGAGATATAACATACAGATTCTCAAACAAGCCCAGAAGTGTTTCTGGAGAAACCGGAACTGACTTATATGGTATATTTTAATTGGCTGGTTCTCGTTTTGTTCCGAAGAAGCGGAACTTGAACCTCCACAGTAGCAAAGCGGATGCACTGAGAAGCAAGCATGACAAGTTCATAGTGAAAACTAAATATTTTAAGTTGTCACAGACTTCTCCGGTTTCCATGGTGACGGTCCCAGCATGTTCTAGAGCACGATGGCTGGGGAAGCAGTTTCTACCAAAGGCGAGATTGAAAACTTGAACTCCTAGTTCTGCGTCGCTATAATGGGCGTTAATCCGTTTTGCCACTGCATGCTAGAATCACACACACAACCGTAACAGCAGGCGTGCTCTCTTCTTTGCCCTCCCCATGAACATTACGCAAGGAGACATACCTGTGGTGGTTAAACAAAGTTCGCCAGTGACGGTGCGTATTCGCTATCCAGTTTAAAGATAAATACTCGTTGAACCGGGATCGGCAGATTTTATGCAAATCCATTATATACGCACGTCTGAAATATGTATAAATGTGTATTTTTGCTGTTTATTTCCGCTGTGTTATGCAATTAATAAAGATCAATAAATCTGTCCAGGGGGTTGTAATTTTAAGGTCTACTTTAAATTAAATTATTTTGGAAAATTAACAATTTGTGGGCATCTAAGATATCAACAGTTAATTTTCGGTTGGTTGTCCGACCTAATTTTAAGTAATCTATAAAAACCATAATAAGGTTCTGTATTTTGGTTGTGAATGAAATCTGGGACTAAACACTGTAACATGGCCTGCACTGGCTAGCTTTTGCTATTGCCAAATACTTTAAAAGTATGCTATCAACAAAAATGAATAAATTTAACAATTAATTTAATGATACACATATCCAAAAAAATACTAATCATAAACTAACATGCAAAAATAACTGTTGTCAGGGATTGGTGATTAACTACTGCAGCGTTCAGTACAACTGGGAAATATGATCTCCGAGATGGAAAAAGCCCGTATGAACAACTCTCAAACCCGGAATTACAAGTTGTAGACTCCGATTTGAAGATTGCGATTGGGAACAAGCGAATAACCTTAAACATGGAGACAAACGTATTTTTTTCAATATGCAGTTTTTAGAATGTTCCAACACTGGGTCTCGCGCGGTGCAGTAATACATGCATATATTTTTTTCCTATCGAAAATAAAAGGAATACCAAAAGTTTTATCTCTTAACATTTTAGCATGTAACATCTTTGCAGCGTCTTGGTCATTGATGTTGTTCGGAGTGTCAAATATATTATTGCGTGAAACAGAACTCAGTTCTGAGATCGCTGGAAAGAATAACTGCGTCTTTCTTTTTCCCAGCGTAGTTAAAAGTACGCCCACTAACCTCCAAGAGCATTCTACAACGCTCCCGTTGACTAGCGTAAATTTGCAGCTATTGCGTGTTTCTTTAAAAGTTACCGTGGATTTTCCATTAAATTACAATCTTACAATTAATCACCTGTATCACACAGTAATTGTATCTACCCACCTCTTAAATAGATTACTGCTATCAAGTACGGTACAAAATGAATACAAAATAAAGATGCTTTTTGACTCTTGCAAATAAATTGATATTGAAGCGTGTACAATTTTTTAATAACATTCAATTTGAATTCCGTAATAGGGACAGACTCTTGCGATTGCTCTTACAATCCACAATAATTGGGCAAATAAATGCAAATGTGGGTGTATGAAATCAATAACTCGTTAAATGAAACATAGCATAACAAGACTATGCAAATAACGAATCAAGTTATTTAACCTTATTCATAACGTACACGGCAGCCATGTTTTGGCTTTCGCATACAAATAGCAAACCAATCGCTGATCTCCAGTGAGTGAGACAACGCTAGCAATTTAGAACTTCAATCTGAGTAACTGGCGTGGTTACGATTTAACTGCGTTGAACGAAAGAAAAGACGCATTTTAACAGTTTTTTAAGAAAAAATAATATCCTTCTGTGATTTCCCATATGGTTGATACGTCATGAAAAAACAGTGAACTTTCGAACAGTCAAATCTTTTTTTTTAAATGAAATCACTGATTCTACATATTATGGCCATATACAATCATAGATTATTTTTGTTTCTGGTACCAGCGCGTCACACCAAGACTTCGCGATCACCACGATGTAGTCCTTGAAGAGAGTTAGCATTTATTTACTTCCGGTTCAAGTCTTCTAGTGCATCTTCTAGTGCATAATGAGAGTTCAAACTCACACTGCCCACCACCAACACTCCAGTAGACGGTCATATTTGCAATTAATATAATATAATATAAAAACAGTAATGCTTAACATTCTTAACAGTAGACTCATGAATATATTACTAGTCAACCTCAATTGTGGAAACATCATATATATATATATATATATATATATATATATCCCATATATATATATGGGAAGCAGCGCCTCCTCCGCCAATGGCGTTCTGTTATTAATGTGATAGCTTGTTGAAGGTTCCATATTTTAATGACAGTATTGTGTTGTAGTTTAGTTTGTTAGTTGTCTCGTTTGGTGTTTATATTAGTTAAG
>JAOYSI010000011.1:303980-324095 GCA_025775065.1 Hiodon alosoides
ATAAAGAATAATTTTCGCTTCTATTCATGTTGCCATGTACCGTATCCTGGAGCTAAGGACATCCTGTCTCACTAGGTCGAGGATTCTGCAGTATTAACTTTGAAATAGTGGTTACAATTTTAATTAAACATCGTAGTTCTGGCGTTATGGTTCTCTAAAGTTAAATAACGTTTTAAGAGCAGATGTTGTGGTCCAGGGACAGTGCCGCATTAGTCATTAATTACAAATATATTATTTATATATGTGTGTGTGTATTTCTCACAAAAAACATGAGCTGCGAGAATACAATGGAATCGAACTATCAATCCTCTGTTTTGTTCCCCAAAAATTCATTGTTATTCTTTCTTTGTTTTTAGGTACTTTAAATTAATGTTGGCAATAGGGCATTTCATTTAGCCTCGTCTTACAAATGTGTCGGCTTCAACTTTGTGCCGCTTTGGATCGAGTGTGGATAACCAGTAATGTTCTGCCATGTTACTGATACGTTGGAGCCACTGACTACACACTTCGTTCCGATTTTTGAATTTCGAACAACTGTGCTCATCTGCGCTTAGCTTCGTGTCGCAGCGAATAGTGACCTGTAGTCAATTCGTTACGCTACTCTTTGACTTGTTTGCCGTAATGAAGTACTTCTGATCTTTAAAAAATGTATCAAAAGCCGCAGAAACTTGGTTTTTCATATTCTCTATGCTAATATACCACTATTTATTTTTTTAATTCAGCGGCTCCCTTAATCAAAAACCTAGATGGAGCCAATTTAATCCAGCCAGGAGACAAATTCTATTGCATTGCTGAAATTAAGGTTGAGTGGTGATCACAGCATGGAACTACACAGGTATCATCAAGGGTTATCCTCTTGTGTTGCCAGGGATACCACTGGAATGAGATGACCCCTAGCGAGGGCACAGGGTCAGAGGTCATCCTATATGTCCTTTTCCCCACTGCCTCCTTCCTCGTCATCTGCCTCCTGGCCTTCCTGATCTACAAGAGTCGCGCCTGCGGAAAGCAGGGCCTGGCCAATGTAATTGCACTGGGGCTTCAGGACAGCGGGAAGAATGGCAAGTTCCTGTCCTCCCTGACCTGGGATGGAGAGCAGTTCCCCAGCACCAGCTCCAATCTCTCTGACGGTGTCTTCCTCATGGTCTACCTGCCACCACCCTACGAGGAGACGCTCACCAGGATTACCCGTGCAGCCAGCACCTCCAGTTCCAAAGACGTGGACTGTGCCAGCCATGTGACCATTGACGATTTTGGAGCCAAGCTGTAGCCTCGCTCAAGGCCAGATCGATTGACCTTTAAATCAGGCATGCCAGGAGACACCAAGCCATGGGTCCTAGAGGTTTGATTGACATATCAATGGAGAGTTCTATGAAGTGGCTAGTGGGACGCTAGAAACAGTCAGTCCTCTTACGCTGAACAAGAAACGTATTCTACGGGCATAGTTCCTTTAACCTTTTCCCCTCATTGAAAATGGATTTGTCCTTCTGTTTCATGACAGACATTTAATGTCAGTAGAAACAAAAACTTGGATAGAAACCAGTATTTACAAGACAATAATCCCTGTTGAGGTATACATAGGTTTTTTACACTCTGATCAACAGGTCTGTTCACTATCTCAGAGCTAACCTTGTTTCAGCTACAACGGGAATATACTAAAGAAATATTACTAAATACACACAGTAATCAATTTTATGGCTCAGTTTTTGGATGAAACAAAACTATGATTTCTCCAAGAAGATGGTGACATAGTCCTAGAATTAAAATACTTATACAGCATTTAAACACATGGTCTTACAGAGTTGTAAATACTTATTAACAGGAAACAGAATCTCAGGGCATACCTCTCTGCACACCCATTGGCTGTAAAAAAATATATTTTAAAAGAAACTTGCCTGGTTGAAGTATAAAACCTCAAGAGAATGTAAATTTCCTTAATTCCTTCATTGTATAATACATTACTGAACTTTTGCACTTCTGCCACATTTAGAAATATTTCATTAAAATGATTTTATTTTATTTTTTACTTGCCATTTCTATCAAGCTATTCTGTTATTTCTCTTAATTTCCCTAATGTTGCGTTGGCAGCAACATGAGGTGTGAAATAAGTATGAAAACATGATTTGTTTTACTTAAGGAACCATTTATTTGGAGATTGGCTTTTGGGGATAAAAATGAGAATTTAAGCCCTGTGTACTAATCTTAATAGAGTTGATACAATACTTTATTATAAAATGCATTTTATACAGTGTTCTAGTTCTTGTGTACACAGAGCAAATGTGTACATTTGTATTTTCTGCAGTAGTCGTTTTAAATAAATATATATAAAATTACTTGAATACTATGACGATTAGAAAAAGAAAGAAAACTTGCAGGTTCAGATCGAACACGTCGCGTGGTAGTATTTCTGAAAATCAAACACACTTAATTTAGGAATTAGCGACACCTGGTGGACAATTACAACTAAGCCATGATGGTTGATGGCAGTAGCCTACCTGAGATGCTGCTATGTTATCATTTTATTCAACTTATCGACAAAAACACATCCCCTTGTTTCGGTTTTATTTCTTTAAACGGATCAGATTAAGTTATATTTGTATCTAATACAATCGCAGTGTACAGCCATATCTGTCAAATCAATCAGGTAATATTTCAACACACACTAGCACGCACACAGTCCATGAACAGATTTTATTCGATAATAAACCATATTCAGACAAATGTGTCCGTAAGTCAATAAATACAATCTGTAAAATTAAAGACAAAACATGTTTGAATATAACAGGTATGGAGATTTTTTGACACGGGGGGAACATTTTATTAGTCACGTGCCCCCCTCTGCACCTCTTTTCTGTTTCCGGGAAGGGTCCAGGCTTGTGCCTTCGTACATCACTTTGTTTTTTATTCCTTCGTCGATCAATTTCTGTTGTATGCGTAGCTTGGCATTGTTGTACCTGCAGTAGAACCTTTAAATCACAATAAAAAAAGTTTTCAGTGTAAAACACTTTACATTTAACAACTGTCATACCTTGTCAGTCCACTCGAAAACTACAGCTACGTTTCTTCAAAACTTGAAGTAAATATTTAAGTAATTAAATAACTAAATAACTGAATTAAACTAACATGATATCAAAGCTTATTCTGCAGAAATACGCCAAACATTAGCTACGACAACAACTACATCGCTAATGACCAATTTTAGTAAGCATTTTACCAAGATCCCAACGTCGTCAGCATGAATCCTAGAACACCGAAGTCAAACGATCTCTTTACTCTACCTGCAAGTTAAAGACAAAGCACAACACTGCTTAGTCTAGACAAACCACCGCACTAAACATGGATTTTCATGAAAACATCGATTCATAAAACTAACAATTTAAATAAATTAAGGTAATTAACCTACATTTGTGCATTGTACAACCTCACTGACTTACTTGTTGCTAAAAAGTGTCCCAGTCCTGCAACTACGGACCCCCCTGTGCCATGCAGAATCGCCTCTCTGGCACAAGGAGTGTTCTGAACGTCTAGGATGCCCAGCAACTTGAAGGACTGTAATTCAGGGAACCATAGAAACGACAATAAATAAATAAAATTCTAGTCACCCAAGAAATAAGCCTGCATTCTGAGATATATAGAGCAACCATTTCTGTATGGACCTTGCTTTGTGCACGAGGGCAGTGGCATGCTAAAACGGACCTTCCCCAAATATATATAGAAGCACAGGATCATCTAGAATGTCACTGTATAGTTTAACGTTTTAATTTCCCTTCACTGGAACAAAGGGGCCTAACCCAAACCATGCAAAACAGCCCCAGATCATTAATGTTCCTCAACGAAACTTTTCCGTTGGCACTATGCATACATTTGGCCATGTAGTGAATGTACAACCTGTCGAAGTACAAGAAAGTTTCGGCTGCCGAGTTGTTTTGGTCACATGTTTCGCGGATACGGTCAGAGAGGTGACAATGCAATGGACATACCAATTACCATTTCAGCTAATAGAAATACGTTACAAGCAGCAGTAAAGTAATACTAGATAGATTTGGTGCTACAGTAGGGAATATTACATATAAACACCCGTTAATTCGCACGCGAATGAGACTAAAGAGGCTAAACGAGAATTGAATCAAACTTGCAAAACACAGGAACTGTTAGCCTGACCTTCTGAAACCAATATTCCAGAGTAAGACTGACGCCCCATATCCATCCAAACTGCAAATAAAATGACATCTATCTAGAGCTCACCTTTTCTTTGGCGTCCTCTTCTTTATCTTCCATTGTACCTGTTACAGTTTGGTCAGTACAACATAAAACAGACCCCTGTCCTTCGGTTACATAGCTCAGAAGACTCGAGTAGAGCTTATAATGTGAGGTTACTTCCGGATCCAGAAAACAGCAAAAACATTACAATAAAAGTCTATTTGGCAGGACGCCTCAAAAATGCTAATTAATAACCGACATAAATATTGTTTATTTTACAGCACATATTTTTAAATATTAAGTTTATTATGAAGGTACACTAAATAAAAACACCATTGAAGAAACCCCCACTTTTGTAGACTGTATGGTGTATGCATATTGCTTCGTAAAAACTGAAAATTGTGGTTAAGTAAAAGGGGTGTCTACAATCAAAATCAATTGAGTTTGAACAGTGTAGTGCGTCCAACTGATATTTTTGAGGTCTTTAGCGCAACCCATATTGTAAAATTATTTTTGTCAACATACAACTGTAGTAATTGTTTACAATGTTGATTCATTTTTTACTTTTAGAATCGTGTAAAAAATCCTGTGTGTACATACAGTTCTGAAGTACTTGACTGGCTATAAAATACTGTTTTTAATCAAATATAATTTTATTACATTTTACACTGCTTTTTTGGTGCACGATATTTCATCTGAATTTTGGACTTAACCACATTTAAAATAGTATTTAAACCGTTGTATTTCTTCTGCTTAAGGGCTTTAGGGACTTTTATTTTGATCAAAACCGGAAATCAAACTGTTGCTGAAAAATTGTTACTCCGGAGCCACTATAAGCACACGTTGTCCTTCGGAGATTATCAACCGTGTGTAAAATTGGAGATGATTTTGAATTCCTTAGGTTTAGATTTCGGGTGGCTCTAACAAAGAGTGGTAAAATTACAATACGTCGTTAGGGTATACATCAGGTGTGAAATTATTGTTCAACCATTAAATGACAGTGAAAATAATTGGATCCGATTTCTTTTACGTACACGTATCCGTGGTTGCAGATATTACGTTATTTGACTGAAAAGCAAATTTAACCGCACTCTCAATGTGACATAAGTGTATTTGTATTACTCAAAATAGGAACATTTGCGCAATGTTATAATGTTTCCCTACCTACCCGCTCAACGCCGCGTGTGTTTCTGTTCTTGAGCATTCTCTCCATACCTATCCTCTCATCATCCATCATCAGCATCAACTAGCTCTCCACCACCCCTGTGACCCGCCCATCACATCATGCTCCATATTATCTATATATCTATATTTGTTATAACTGTATATTTGATGTTTTTGTTTTTGTTTTTTTTTATTGTTTATTGCGATCTGAGCCGAAAAAATGGAGTGACGTGATTGGTCGAAAAATCGGAGCGATGTGATTGGTCGAAAATTTTGGAAAATTGGTCAGAAATTTGAATTTTAAAACATTACGCTTTTAATCTACAGACAACTGTGTGGTTTGTAGTAGGCCTTTTTATACTCGGCATTGTTCATTTCATTTTTTAAATGGTATTGGAACATTTTACTTCCTAGTATTTTAATTGTGTGTGTATATATATATATATATATATATATATATATATATATTGCTTAAATAACATTTTAAATAAAAGCTACTTTAATGGTGGGTTAAATCTGATTTATACTGAACAATAGGTGGTTAAATGCCTACATTTAAACCTGCATGTGAGAACATTTTAAAGTGAGGAAACTGATCTCTTAAAAATATTACGTTAATAGAATGGTTATTGCTACTAGATGTATTTTATATCTCACAGTATATTTGATGTTTAGGTTTTTTTTTAAATTATTGTTGATGGTGACGTACGACTTTTAACCGTACATGGAATTGTATTGGAATTATTTAAAGTATTATAGTTATATCCCAGTTCACACATCATGCATGCTTTTCAACCAATTTCAACCTTTTCTATTCATTTCAGAAGTATTAGAAAATAAAAAATAACTTTTGATATTTCTTTGAAAGCAATGATGCAATTGTAAAGACAGGTCTCACTCTTTGGGGCTTGGAAAATTATTTTGTTCCATGATGTTTTCCACTTATTCCACTTAAGATGCTTGGATTTCTTCTTCTTCACATTCTGCAACCGTATCGAGTAGTTCTGAAAAATCAGTCACAATCCCGTTACATGTTCTAGGTTTTCTGTAAAAACCCACCAACTTTTTTGTGTCTCTGACCTGACACCTGTAGGTGGAGCACCCTCAGGATTTCATACATTTCAACTATTCTAACTTTTAACGAATCCAGAATCCAGGTTGCTGCTAAGAACCCATGCAAACCCATGCTTCTTCACTTTTTCCACCCTACTAAACCCACTTGACAAACCACAAGCCCCTTCTCTCTCTCAGCAGATAATTTTGACGGATACTTTCAGCAGAAAATAGATAACTCGAGTTTCACTCAACTGACGATGCTCTCCACACACAACCATCCACAACATGATTACTCCTGATCACTCAAGCTTGTGTGTATGCTTTTTCAAAAATTTAACCGGAAGCTCAGATTCATCCTCAGTATCTTCAGAAGGATCTAGCTATTTTTATCAGAACAACACAGCTTCTGGTCTAGGCCATAGGGATCTCCTACTTGGACGACTGAAACTCACTCCTGGCTGGGCTTCGGGCCTACTCAGCTAGACCACTCAAATTCATTGAGAAGGCACACCACCAGAAAACGGTTCTCTTGTTATGTTTCACTCACTTTGTGTAATTGGTTGGATTTGACTGTAAAGACTGTTAAGTCAATTCACCTCAGTTCCAAGGCAATGCTTTTAAGCTTTGAGGTGCAGTCCTTGGAAGATTGACACATAGTTGTTGTTTCTTTTTTATATCCCAAACCTTGGACCGAAGGCCAAGAGAAGAAGTCAAACAATCCCAGGTGCCCAATGAACCTTAAATGTCCACACAGATTTTCGAACAATGCTTTGTGCCTCTGTGAAATACTATCCCATTCTAAACATTGATAATCCTAGGCCCTTAAATTAACTTTTAACTTTGCTACCCATCTCTTTGACCATTATGTATCGATAGCAAATGCATTCCCTTCCATTTTGTCTCAGAAGCAAACAGCCCTGAGCTGTGGGACACCAGTCATTGTGTTTGTGACTGGTGTGGACTGGATGAAGAGCTAGCGAGGGGTGGGGGTGGGGGGTCTTTTTTATTCTAAATAGAAGGTGATTGTCATCAGCGCAATTCCCTATACAGCTTGTACAAAGCAAATGGCAGGAAGGAAGTTACCATGTCAAAGTGCTTGCTTTTAATCCATGGTGGGATTGACTTTAAGCTCAGAGCAGTGGTGTAAGGACACAGCGTGGGTCGAGAAGCACAGCCCTGACATTGATCTCCTGCTATATAATGGCTCAGAGAAACCCACTCAGGACACAGTTTCACCGTAGCCTGCTGAGCCAATGGAATAGATCCTGTGAGGTGAGCCAGATAAATAAAGATAAATCACAATTGGAAAAACCATTGCGGTCTGAAGACAATATTTTTGCTTTGAGTGTTCTTCACCAAAGAATATCCTCCTGCTGTTTAAAATGTAGTCTAATCAGAGCTTCGGCATCTTAAGAAGATATATTGACTTAATATGGTACTAAAAGCTATATATTATTAATTTGTTTAATTTATTTTACTATCAATTACTACCAAGGAACCTTATCCGTTAGAACATTTTCTGCTCTTCATCTATAATGTTAAATAAAAAACTGCTCTTGTTGCAATTGATATTTTTGCATTTTAGACATTTTCCGTTAAAAAAAGAGACATCTTCTTTAAATGTTTTAAAATATCTCTCTACATATATAGACATTCTTAGATATTTTTAGATAAATAATTATTGTTATAATTATTAATTTTTCGTAAAACTAAATAATAATTTTAAAAATCTATAACAATGTAAAGAATCTCAAGAACTAACAGAATCAAGGTCAGTACACTTAGCCTGCTGTAAATAACAATGGCACTGTTGCCTTTGATAGTGGTGTCTTTGTGCTGAGGTTCAAAATATAAGGTTTGGTTCCCACATCTGCAAACCGTTTCTTTTGCAGGATGTCTATCATACCAGCATGCACCTTGCTCCTCTTGCCCTCGCTGTGTCAGCTCCTGGCCCTGACCAGCACTCTGCACCTGCAGCCTTGTGAGCCAATCAACGAGACCGTCTCTGTGGAGAAGGAAGGCTGCCCACAGTGCTTGGTTTTTCAGACGTCCATCTGCAGCGGTCACTGCCTTACCAAGGTAGGTCGCCACCTGGTGGTCTTCTGTGTATCTGTATAAAACTGAGCAGGGTACTTATAGGCGCAGCCCATGAAAACTTTTCACACGTGATATTATTTTCCCAGGCCTAGGAAATTAGACAAAAAGAAATGATGAATTTCGCAGCCCTGAAATCCCAACCCTGTTCTGTTTTCAGAACATTTCCCATAGCTTCCCTTTCGTGAGATTGTATTAGAATTCGAAAGATGTTATTGTAGATTAAAAGAACATGCGATGTGGTGTATTGACCCCGTCGGTATATCTGTGGTCCAGGAGCCGGTGTACAAGAGTCCTCTCTCCACCGTGTACCAGCACGTTTGCACGTACCGGGATGTCCGGTACGAGACGATCCGCCTGCCAGGCTGCCCCCCTGGGGTGGACCCCCATGTGACCTACCCGGTGGCCCTCAGCTGCGACTGCAGTCTCTGCACCATGGACACCTCCGACTGCACCATTGAGAGCCTGAGGCCCGACTTCTGCATGACCCAGCGGGCCTCCCTCCCCGCTTATTAGGTGAACTGCCGGCACAGTAAGAGCCTTTGTACATGCAGTCTCCACGTCCTGCAACGTTTCCACGTCACCCCACTGTCCTTGATTTCAATCATCTGCCTACATAGAGGGGTGCTTAAATATCACAACAATGCCTCACAAGGCTGACGCACATGAGCATTAATAAAAGGCTTTCTGAACATGAAAAGCTGTCTTATGTTTCGTTTGAATGCAATGGGATATCTCAGCCTTTGAAACACGATCAAGCATTGTGCCGAGGGTTGAACAATGCTGCACATTGTGATTTTCCATTGATCCCGACTGTGGTGTTAGATTTGAGTCCGCCCTAGCTTACCTGAAAGGATGGACCTGAGAGAGCAGCGGCGATTGAGCAGAGTAAAACTGAGGTACATTCACACATAGGTATGAGGCCATTAACTCACCCCGTATGCCACTTGCTTTCCCAATACAAATGTTAAGATGGGGGATCAATGTGGCACATACGTCTTTGTTCAGTTAATGTAGCAGCCAAAGTTCATTTCAGGCATCATCACTGCCTATCACTGCCTAGAGCATACAGCAAAGTCAGTCATATGTGCAACTAATGCACAATCAATAATCTAATTAATGGACACATCCATCTTATGACTTATACAACAAACAAACACCTTTGTGTCGGAACACAGTGTAAGAGAGAGTGGGGGGCCTTGGTGTCAGCGTAAAACACAGCTCTTTTTTCTTCATAAGATAATGTTGAAAATCTTTTAAAGTATTGACTATCCATGCTGAGAACCGTTGAGCTATCTGCACTGCACTGCTAGCCAACGCTAACTGCTAGGTGCTACCAAGAAGCGTGGAGTGAATGAGAGGGAGTGGATATCACGTGACATGAGGCACAGTCGGTCGCTGCCTCAACGTTGATAATTCAATACAGTATGAGAACTGATTGATGCGCAAATCTACGTAAACTTTGGTGGCCTATGGACCAAACTGTAGAGGCACAACTAGCCTCTGACTCAAACCATGGCAAAAAGAGTATATAATACTTTTAAAGCAAATACTCCGACTACTTTACTGGAGTATGTGTATTCCTGAGAAAAAAATCTAACAATGAATATTTTAAATAAAACAAATACAATTAATAAACATATGAATTGAATTATGAATAAATATTATTATTATGAATATGAATAAATGATTAATTAATAAAACTCTCATGTAATATCAACATTTCTTTTAGTGAGGCACTGCCTACCCTGCCTACCCTGACCGCAAATCACTGATTTAAACCATGTCCTCTATTAAGATATGGTCATGAAGGGAGGATTTATAATAATTTCCATAGAAGATAATTCATTGCATAAAATAAGACACAACTCTCACAGCATACACAAAGCCATGCCTGTTTCCGGGGTGACTACACCCAGCTGACTAATGTTAATGAGTAGTCTTGTTTGCATTAAAGTTTTATTCTGATGTCTGTGGTTCTTGACTGGCAATCAGGTCATATTTAAGATTTATTTCTTTGCTGGAGCCAGCATTGCAGCCTGGGTCCAAAGTCTAAAGTGTCGAGAAGGCTAGTGAGCTGATTCTCTGAGCCAGCCTGATATTTTTTGCCAGTGTGGTGAGGCTACAACACATTACACTCATGGCACAGCAAAACAGCAATTGACGCCTCAGCGCCTGTTTCTCACAAAACAACCACAGGAGCACAAACAACCACATTTTTTGCCTACTCCAGGTATGCCTCAAGCAGCCCTGCTGGTCCTGACGTCGGTGCACCCAGTCATAATCTCACACAGCCAATTGGAGTCACACTCCTTCCTCACCCTCTGCAGTGACTAACATTAAGCATTAAGACATCTACACTTCCATATGTCTGAATAATTTCATGCCGTTTATCATTGCCATCGTTCTCTGCTGTTAACTAAGATTCAGCTTGGTTTAATGAAGTCGTATGTAAAGCCCTTTGATATATTATTGGGCTACACAAATAAATATCATTATTATGATTATTACTATTGTTATTATTAGTGGTAGTGGAAGCAGTAGTAGTAATAGTGTTTCATTTTGTTTAATTGAGAATTGAAGACGGAAGGAAGTTCCGCTCTCTCCGACATGTCTCACTGCACAGAGACTTGATCGATTTTGTATTGTGAACCATTTCCTAATGTAGCCATGCTAGTAAGGGATAAACAATCTTTCGTAAGTATGAAACAAACTGGTTACTGATGCATGGTTTATCCAGGATTGCTTTTCAGCATTTTGTTTTACTCTCTGCTTACAAAGGGAGTCAGCCATGTAGAGAATTACTGTCCATTCTTTCTCTGATTAAATGTTTAATGAGTTTATTTTAAGAACAACCCAAAATGTGTGTAAAGTTGAACAGTTTCGGTCCATGGCATCATCACCAAGGAAGTGAATTGATGTTAGAAGTCACCCAGGTTATTTAAAGAATACAAATCCTTTTTTTCTATGCTGTTTTATTTTCAGAGAAAATCAGATTGTATATGCCATACAGATAGGATTGGATATGCCATACAGATAGGATTGGATATGCCATACAGATAGGATTGTATATGCCATACAGATAGGATTGTATATGCCATACATATAGGATTGTATATGCCATACAACACAATTCAGAGAGTCCTAGTGAGCTACAGCAACAGTACATTAATGGATTGGTTACATATTAGTTGGATGACGGGCCATACAACTTTATATGGTAATGAAGGACATGTGGCATTGGGGGGTTGTGGCAATCCAGGCTGGCCAGGAAAGAAAGGCTTACTGTTACTAGTTTGTGCGTATATTTGACAAATCAAACAAAGAATTAGGTTGCACACTATGAGCTTAACACCCAGAGAAGTATACAGTGGGTATAATGTTGGCGCATTCAGTTGGGAGCGGTAGACTTTTCCTGTCGAAAAACAAAAAAGAACAAATCTTTATTGCATACGTATACATCAAACAATTATGCAATTATTTGTGTTTAGAAATGGCTTTACAAGACAAGGTGAGCACCAGCCTTATCAATAAGACAAAAGGATCAGTTCTTGTGAAAATGTATTTGTTAAGGCAGCAAGACTGTCAAGTGCTATTGTTATCGCTAGGAAAACTTTTTTTTAAAAGTGATCATTCATGCAGAAGTTCACCTACATGGTTTTTAGTATCTTTCTGGCATCCTCGTCCATCCTGGTCACGTTCCTTTTACAGGAAACACACACAAAGGCGTTGAGTCAAAGACTGCCTGTCTGTCAATAAATCTGAAAATCCTATGTATCAGGGAATTTTTTTTCTGATTCTGTCCATTGCATTCTGTCATTTTCAGATACTCACCTCAGATCCACAGTTCTGATAGACCCCATGCAGGCGATGTCATCTTCAATGTTGTCATCGATAAGACCTTAATAATAATAATAATAATAATAATAATAATAATAATAATAATAATAATAATAATAATAATAATAATATTTGTTTCGTTTGTGCAAGGTGTGTATGGAAACGCATGTCTTGAAGATTGAAAAAATAAGTTTAATAACAGTGTGAAATCTATCACAGTCTGCAGTCCTGGTAGCTATCATAAACTACGTTTCCATCCAAGGGTTTTTTTGCGACAAGAAGCGTATCGCATCAAAATGTTTACCGATATAGCGGATGGAAACGCAAATTATCGCTAAAATCTCACAAGTGTAGACATAACTATCTTTTTTTTAACTCTAGCGCATAAACTCTATGTCGACACTATATTTTTTCGGGAAAAACTAGTTTCGAAACACTTTTTGTCGAGAAAATAGGCATTAACGCAAAAAATGTATATATAATTCCGGTACCCAATTTCATTGGCCCCCACTACATTTGGCCGCCTGATATAACACCGCATCAATTTTTCTTTAAAAGCTGTACATACACCATATACGCACCGATGGACGGACATTTTAACTAACTCTGGACGTTTCTCCTACTACTCTGTACTCTGCGCAGGTTTAGCCAGTTTAGACAGGGCAATGGCTATCGGCGATGGGCGCAACATCAGGAATCAATTGGCACAGCATTTCAAACGTCGGCCGTGACATCCTAAAATGTTGCAGCCAGAGACTTTCTGCGAAGTGTCTCTCGACCACAGCTTCCCACAACGTCCTACTGCGTGGTCTCTCTCAGACCTATGGGCGTCGTCGCATAAGGGCAGGTACTACCAGACTATTAGGTGCTTTTTGATGTCGTTTTCTGATATTTCCTAATATAGCAAATATTTTTTTATTATTAAAATTAAAGTAAGCTGGCCAAAATGAGTTAACTGTCTCAATACTCTCTCCATTTTAAAAAAGATGGGAAAAAAAATTAGCGGACGCAAAAGGTGCACAATTTACGATAAACACAAAAATCTGTACCGAAACGCCTAAAGCTCAGATTTCTGTAGCGCTAAACCAAAACTTAATGTGTTTTTTTCAAGGTTGACGTCATTACGAACACAACTTTATCGGCAAAAGGCCAGTTGAATGGAAACGAGGAAGAAACAGAAAACTTCGCCACATTTCTTACGTATTTTCCGCTTTGTCGAAATACAGAATAGCCCAAAATGTCGATGGAAACTAGGTTATATTTGTTTCCTCGATGTTTTGTTCCTCGTTCATTGCTCAATGCAGAGAGTATTAGTTGTAATTAGTTGTTCATGCACCATATTAGTCGCCAAAGGGCAGCCGGGTGGCTAAGACAGCTGTGCATTAACTATCAGCTTTGTAACCAATAGCTTACCACATTGAACCTTGCCTCTGCATTTCAACCCTGGAGTAGACGGCTGGAGATAGTACTTACTGCTGCAGTTAATGTGGCAGAAGTTGGGAGAGGGCTTGGTGCCGCTGCTGCAGGCCAGGCGGTTGCTCAGCTGGAAGATCCCGAACAACTTCCCGGTGCCTCTTTGGTCCTTGTTGTCTTCGTGTGAGTCGTCCCTGGGCCGCAAGCTTCGTCCATGCCTGCTTGGCCCTGGCCCTTTGTCTTTTGGGGGCGGTTTCATGTTGTCCGGCTTCTTGACTGGCGGGGTGGAGTCAGTGACAAGGCTGGTGTTGAAGCCAGACGTCCACTCAACCTTACAGACGACTGGGTGATGCAGGGAGAAAGAAAGCAGTAAGAAGGCAACCCTAAATGTCTGTTCCTTGAACCCAGAAAGCTCCTACATCCTAAGGCAGCCAGGCTGGTGCTTTTGCATGTTCACCCCAGTGGTTTGCTGAGTTGAGATTTGTGGTGAGAATACCAGCTCGTGCACAGGATCAGCAGTGATTTGCATTATAAATATGCATTCAGATCACATTCTGAGCGTCACTCATTAAAAACACTGTTACTGGTACTCACTCTGTGCCAACTGCTGCTCGGACATGGGTCCTGTCACGTTACTGCTCAACTCGAGACTCGCCTTCAAATCACATTTGGTGAGCACCAGCCCCACGGCATGATGGGAGGGGAGCCCCAGAAGGCCGAGAAGAACCACCACCGTCTGTATCATCATCCCAGCTCTCCTCATATTGTCTAACTGTTGTCTTTTTCTTTCTACTGGAACTGCGGAGGAAGTATTCTCCCTACGTATATATACACATACTGCCTCTCTCACCCGCCCCCCCCCCCTAGCATGTTGTTCAATGCTTCATGTGACAATTGCTCAGTAATGATTTACCATCTGAAAGACATTTAAGGTCTGTAGTATCTGTTCAACACAAAAGAAGCAGTTTGTGACTTTTGAGCATGACAACATAAAAGAATGCTGATTGTTCTCAGTCACGCATGTTGAGGAAAGTACGTCAGTACAGCTGTGTAAATATGCCACTGAAACTTGACATTCTATTTTGTTAGGCAAGTCACACCAGACATATGACACCAACCTTTGTCTATCACTGAAATTGGCGGATAAAAAGACTAAGAGACAGCATAGTAGTCTGGGGCGTCTAGCCTTTTGGGAGGAAATACAACAAAAAACAAGCAAATGTGCATCTGTAAGAATATCGAACAATGTCAGTTTGAGCTCATAACTCTTTCACTTATTTTTAATGTTGTGCCACTATGAAAATATTATATAAAAAACAAGATAAATATCAATTTTTCCAAACCCAAAGCTGACTGTCTGATGTGATTCAAGTAGAAGTTGAAGCTTAAACAATATGAATCTTATTAAAATTTGGCAAAAAAAAAAACAATTCAATTATACCCAGTATTGTGCTTGCACATCGTTGGCACCTTAAACAGGATGATAATATATTGCAAGTGAGACAGCCAGAAATGTACAGGAAAATGGGCTTTCACTACACAGCCTATTTGATTGCTGCATATTTTGTGTTTAATTCACAACCTAGAGTGTATCCATGGAAAATCTCATGAATATGACAACTGAGTATCTCAAGAAAGGAAAAAGGGACTTGGTAATGAATGGGAAAAAAGTAATAAACCTTACCAATATAAACTTATATAAATAAGTTAAAAAATCAACAACTAGTTATTAGAATACAAAGAAAGAAAAGATACATTTGGTTGAACAGTACAATTTTTGCTCAATTAAAATCAGAAGGTATCTCTCCAGGGCAATGCACACCATGAAGCCAATATTGGCAGAAATACCTAAGTTGAAAATCAAGTTAAATCTGTATGAACCTAACGGATAATGCATCAAATGTAAGAAAACTGGTCTGGCAATGAACTGGATGATGTCTGACAGGAGCAGGTTTATGACAAACACGTAGGTTACATGGCCAGCTCTGAACTGACAATACATGACGCAAAAACTGAAGCAGACTAAAGGTAGCCCAATGGCGAAAGTTCCCAAGGCTACGATTTCTGTAGCTTTTATCAAAGTCACGTTTGGTGGAATTGATAACCTGTAGTAATAAGTGTCATTGTAAGTGGATATGCTGAGGTTCATATCTTCTCAAGGTGGTCGGTTTCTCTGCTGATGATCAAATGGAAATGCTGTTGACTTCAGTACTTGTGGCTTTTTGTATGTCTTGCCATCCAGGCACCCTGAAATAATTGCAAAAAAAAACATGCTTATAAAACTAGTTTGATATGAGGCTGGGTGGCACACGCCCAAGCACCGACTGCCCGATAAGATGGATTTCACAGGTTCAAATCCAGTTCTCAGTAAGTGTCTTAGTAAAGTTTTGGGCCACCATGACCTGTCAGAAGAACTTAAAATTGCCTTAGCATAGATTCTACGACTCTCTGGAACTCTACTGGAAGGATGGAAATGTTTCACCATAGAATAAAGGAGATCACTCAGTATACATTTGTAATAAGTGCAAGATAAATACACAAACAGAAGATCACCAAAAAAAAAAACTATTGCATCATTAACATTGTAATTTTAGTTTAGATGTTACACACTGTCTCTGCTCTCTTCATCTGCCTTCATGTAGACAATCCACAGTAAAACAAAGCACAGTTTTCTGTTTCTGCTTTTAGCAACTTGGTCAGTTTAACCTATGGGTAATTCAGACCCTAAGGACGAAAACATTTTCTGAATTATAAAGTAAAGGTTCAACTTTATGTTAAAAGCATTGTGTAAACGGTAAATCTATGTCACCATACCCAACAGAATAACTCAATCATGCATCAAATGTTTAGGCTTAGTCTGAATGCCTTCAGTTAAATCAAAAATTTTGATTACTTTGATTTGGCTAATATTAAAACATAATTTCTTTAAAATATTCTCTCATCTACTGCACTTACTAGACCTATAAATATTTTACAAACATATGAATTGCTCCTTCTCGCAAGGTTCCAGTCTTTCATTGCCACTGGTTCATGGTCATACCTGCAGAAGGAGTGAGGTCAGTGCTGCAGTGCTGTCGTCTGAGTATTGAAGTCCAAATTTCTACCCTAATTATATATGCAGTTCCTTTCAGCTAAAGTGGAACATCATTGTGTTATCTTGGAAGATCAAATGTGGCAAATCACATTGCCTTCCCACTCATTGTTACATTGTGTCTAGTAACTGGGAAAAAGGACGGCCTTTGAAATTGCTATTTATTTTATATTTGGAATCTCCAATTATTTTTTGTGTTTTCTTCCCAAATATCACCATGCAAACATAAGATCAGTGAACTAGTTTATCGATAAATATATAAATAAATATGGGTTGTTATACTTAAGGGACAATCTTTATTTAACCATCTTAAATTTTAGAATGGGATTGCTTTGGCTCACGTTTTAGATACAGGCCTACTAATAGTGAAAGAGATCAGGTTCCAGATTCATAGTCATAGCCGTGTCTCTATGGGTTGATCCAGATATCAAACAGTAACACCCTGTTTTGACCCCATAGAAGGGTACAGATGCATGCCAGGAAAAAATGTGACATACTGAGTGGTCATGCATGAAAAAGATAGCGCTAAGTTATGCAAATTTATGGTCTGTTTGTGCCACAACAATGTTTTATCTTTCTTGGTATTTCATCAATGTTATTTTGCAAGGTAACAAAGACTTTTTTGACTCGCATTTTGGACAAAAAGTGACAATATGCAATGTACATTTAGTCTTGTTTATTTTGTTTGTTTATTATGTGCATTAAAAAGTTGTTTGCTGTACGGTGCAAAAATTTTGTAGGTGCAATGTTTCACGTCTTTCATGGATACATTCAAATCGGGTATTACAGCCTTCAAATATAAAAACACAAATTGAATGCATTCATAGGAATTATCCAGTCGATATAATTGTTTTTCTATTGTAGTGTTTGAAAGCATTTTATCAGTTTTATCCAAAATCCGGAAACCCTACACATGAATGAACATTAGGCAATCTAAATCAAATGGAAATATTGTAATACAGTTATATCACACAAAACGTATGATTCTGTTAGTATTCATAGTGGCAGTAGTGTGGTGTTCACACACAGGACTACTGATGAATATATAGTACCCCTTTAACAATACTATTGTTGAGGATTCTTCTTTTCCATGCCTGTTGCATATGCTCCATAACAATCTGTAGAGCAAAGCACTTGGAACAGTTTACCCTCTAAAAAAGGTCACATTTTTAGATGGAAGAAAGCCTTGAAAACAGGATAGAGATGAAATCGGGCCAGTCAAGTGCCAGGAGAACATTTCCTGCCTGACTGCATTGTGTAAAGTTTGATGGAGGAGGGATAATGCTATAGGGTTGTTTTTCTAGGGTTGGCCTAGGCCCCTTTGTTCCACTGAAGGGAAATGTTAATGCCTCAGCTTACCAAGGACATTTTGGAAAAATCTATGCTTCCAACTTTTCTGGAAACATTTTGGGGAAGGCCCTTTTCTGTTCCAGCATGACTGTGCCCAAGTGCATAAAGCAAGGTCAATAAAGACATGGTTGGATGAGTTTGGTGTGGAAGAACTTGACTGGCCCTCACAGAGCCCTGACCCTATCAAACACCTTTGGGATGAACTAGAACAGAGATTGCGAGCCAGGCCCTCTCATCCAACATCAGTGTCTGACCTCACAAATGCTCTTCTGGAAGAATGGGCAAAACTTCCAACAGACACACTCCAAATTCTTTTAGAAAGCCTTCCCAGAAGAGTAGAAGCTACTTTAGTTGCAAAGGGGGGACCAACTCGATATTAATGCATGTGGATATAGAATGGGATATCATAAAAGCTCCTGTAGGTGTAATGTGTAGGTGTACGAAGACTTTTTTCCATATAATGTAGGTCAGCAACTTATCTTGTGATGCCTCGAATGTGGAAAGATCTGCTGATGGCAGGAATATTCAGCCATTCTGCCACCAAATTTATTCCACTGTATATTTCTCATAAAGAGACTTTTTACCAATAGTTTTAGTTTCCAGTTTTGCCAATATAGGATATTACATTAGAATAAACATGAATTTAAAAAGTCAGCCCTTTGCTTACATAGCATATATTTTAAGATTTTAACATTATTTGCAAACTATGTAACTGTTAAGGCACAATAAGAGTGTTTTAATCTTGCCCATGCTCCTCTTATTTACATTAAGAACAGTAAACACATTTTAATTTGCTGATAATAGAGCATATGTTCATATCATCTACTCCTACTCAACATTCATCTCAAATTACGATTAATGTTAGCTGACGAATACATATTTTAGAAACCTTAAGAATCTCTTCTGACTCGCATTACTAGGTTCACCATCGGAACTCATTCATGGTCATGCCTAGTGAGGCCAGTGCAATGAAAATGTCCCCCTCATTGAATGTCTAACTTTCACACTAATTATATGTACAGTGAGTGTCCTTTTGCAAAAGAGTAACCAGGCTAGATTATAGGACAATAAACGGAGAGACAAATCTGTTATCAATAGAATTACGTGACTTCCTGCTCAGTGTGACGAGCAGAAGAAACCAACAGAGCAGAAGTTGATCATTAAGGTCCAAAATGTAAAACATTCCTTCAGAACTACTTTTCAAATGAAGTCATCAGGTATACGCATGTTAACGGTAATATTTTATTGAACAATAACTCCGTTTGGTGCCTTAGTCTCATCCTAAGCGACGTTGATAAAGAAAATCCAACTAGTCATCCATGTCATCTTTAAAAATGGGAATTTATACAAATACTATCACTCCTACGATCACAACAACGCACGCGTTAGCCCTAAATTAACTGGCGTGCTTTCCGTTTCGACCTGGCGACGAATTAATGAAGTTCAGAAATGTTTTTGAAACTTGGTATCAAAGCAGTATCGTTATTTGCGTCTCATAAAAGCAATGCTGTTAACTTTGTAGTGTAGTCTACAATTTAACCAAATATGTAAAAAAAATCTTAAAGATATGCCGCTAAAAATTTTATTAAATAGGGATTACTGTTGTATATTCAACTCAAAACAAACCCGAGTTGTTTAAAACTCATTGAAAAAAAAAAAACCCACATATATAATATGTAAAATAAGTATTGAACACGTCACCATTTTTCTCAGTAAATAGATTTACAAAGGTGCTATTGACATTAAATTTTCACCAGATGTTGGTAACAGCCCAAGTAATCCATACATACAAAGAAATCAAAACAAATGAGCTCAGCAAATTAAGTTGTGTACAATAATGTGAAATGACACAGGGAAAAAGTATTGAACACGCTTACTGATATTTATTTAATACTTTGTACAAAAGCCTT
>JAOYSI010000011.1:333167-350146 GCA_025775065.1 Hiodon alosoides
GTGTGTGTGTGTGTGTGTGTGTGTGTGTGTGTGTGTGTGTGTGTGTGTGTGTGTGTGTGTGTGTGTGTGTGTTGGGGTGTCGTTCTTCCTATGTGAATTAATCCCCGTCGGTTTTCTTTGACTATCAATAACCAGTGACCCTCCCTCTCTCCTTAAAAAAAAGTATACCTTATGGTTGCATTTTTACTGGTTCCATTTTGAAATCAGACTGTATAGAAGGTTTGTTACCCATAAGTTTTTCCCATTCCCCAGACCATGATGAGAGAAAGTTGAAGGGGGTCATCTACTTCCAGGCAATAGAGGAGGTTTACTACGACCACCTGCGCACAGCCACCACGGTGAGTGCTCATTCAGAAATATGATCAAACAGAGGACGCTAATCATCATTTGCTTGTCCAGTCAAGTGTTCACAGCTACTCTTCCATGCAAAAATGTTCTGATAAAGCAACTCTGAGTCTCAGGACCTGGTATAGGTGGTAAACCAACAGTGGTTGTTAGCGATTCTACACACATGTACAAACACTCACTCACTCTACTTGGTCTGTCGTTCAGTCTCCCCGACCCAGGCTGACGTTCTGCGTGAAGACATATGAGCGACTCTTCTTCCTGGTGGCGCCCAGTGCCGAGACCATGAGAATCTGGATGGACGTCGTAGTCACAGCAACAGACGAGCACAACCGCTACTGACCAAAACCCAGCTGAACCCCTCTGAAAACCAAAAAGCAGAGGCTTCAGTGTGGAAGCTTTTTCAGAAACACTTTTGCAATGAGGCTGTACAAAATGGACATACCAGATACACTGACTGGCGTGATGACAGGCCTTTTGCTTCTTCAGCTGTTTTTACCACCTCTCTGTGGTGGCCATGCAGTACTACATATTTCACTGCAAATACAATAAAAATACACGGGCATACCTCTGTCTTCCACTAATGGTCAAAAGGGCTATGCTAATGTACTGCACAAATTTGACATTTTAATAAATATGTCATATTACTATTATGTTATTATTGTTTTGTTGATTTAATTAAAAATCTATAGAAACCAGTTTCAGTTCAGTTCTGTTTTGAGAAAAACTTTTCTATTTTTCCCTCACAGATTGAATCTTCCTTTACAAATATTTTTGGATTTTTTTTTTTTTTTTTTTTTTTAGGGAAGCACATGTTCTGTATCATGATCACAACCTTTTATTTCCAGCCAGCTTGACTTTCAAATTAAGAGCCCCTTTGTTGACTGAGTGCCCTTTTGTTAAATGACAGTGTTCACCACACTGTGTAAGTTTTAACTGAACTACCAAAGATCACTTTGTCTTGAATATAACACGCGGGATCTACACTATATCAAACTATGACTGTAATATAACATTTAAATTGATAAAAATAGACATTTCCTTTGTTACTATAATAATGGAAACACAAAGTGAGATAATTTCTAATTCCAATATTGACTTTAATAAAACAATTAAGAAGCAAGGTGAAATAAAAACTGGACTGACCATTGAGCAGATTCCCCAATTACTTTCACACAAGTGCCTCCAAACACAAGAGGAGGACATACACGGTCAATGAGTGTCCGGACTGTCATTCCAACTATCATCCCAAAGAAAATCGGTAAATCCTTCGGGACTTAACGCGGATGCTACAATATATATAAAGAAAAACACGGTTTTGGGAAAAACTAAAATAAAACAGTTTAAAAAATAATTTACTAACCTAATACCTTAAAAAAACACTAAGCACACTAGGCGCCAAACAGCCTTTCCCAGTTTGAACCCTCTCTTCTTGAGCAAACACTGCCAGCTCTTTTAAAGTACCTAATTGTTGATCCCTGATTGCAGTCACCATTAGTGGAACTACACTGAGGTGCTCAGCGAGGTGCTTTTACTATGCGCTTCCTATTCTGGGAGTTTTCCTACGGCTCTAAGGTGTGGCCCCAAACTGCCTGCCACAATGATACCTTGATACCGACAATTGACTTCGGTGTCTATTTTCGTCGATAAGTCTTACTATAATGTTTTGCTTTTGTTTCAGCTTTAGAGAAAAATGCCAAACTGCGCGAGACTCTAAACAAAATGTGTGTGAAATGGCGCGGCAGTGGACGTCAGGACCTTTCTGTTAATGTACTACTGGTCCTGCAGATTTGAGAATGGAAAGTGGAAACGAAACTGATTGCTTTTTTTATAAAGCAGCCATTACATAATGGAGGAAGAACTTTCCTGTTCTGTGTGCTGTGGCATCTTCAGAAACCCTGTTCTTCTGTCTTGTAGTCACAGTTTTTTCAAAAAATGCCTGGATGATGTTTGGGTACAGAACAGCAATCGAGAATGTCCATTATGCAGGAGAAGATCATCGAAAGCCAATCCTCCGTTTAACCTGGCGCTGAAGCACGTTTGCGAGTTGTTTCTGAAAGACAAATCTGTTCCTATAGATCCAGGGAGGCTCGATACTCTTTGCACGCTACACAATGAAGAACTTAAACTTTTTTGCAAGGATGACCAGAAGTCTATCTGTATAGAGTGTGTTGGGTCAGGGAAGCATGAAAGGAAAGAACTGGCGTGATGACAGGCCCGCGGCTATTAAAACCCTCGAGGTAACAATTGATTTCGCAATGTTGTACAGATTGTCTATCGATAACCTAAAAACTGGAACATATCGGTTGACAAAAGGTCGATAGTAATCGTGATATATTGACGTTTATTAGTATTTTCACATTGTTTTATCGCGGTGTGGCTTGAAAGCCTTATGAAGTGCTGACAAACATAACCGGAGAATCGCTGTTGAATGTTCATGTGACTCGGATACTGAATGGAAACCCGTATGTTGATCTTGTTCACTATTGACTTTCTTTGTATTTTTAGGAGGAACTAAAACATGCATTAAAACCCTTGAAGATGAAGCTGGAATGCCTAAGTAAAGTGAAACACTCATATGATCAGGCTGGAGAACACATAAAGGTATTGCTTGCATCTAGGCACTACTGTGGTGAATAATCAGATTATTATCAATAAATAAGAAATTAATTGTAATTCGTCAACGTCAATGCCTTTCTCTGTGTTGTTAGTCGTTATTTCAATAGAATTTGTACTCATCATTTTGATACAAATTGTGGACTTTATTGATGTAATTTCTGCACACTTAGTATTGTTAATTTATATTGTATATTTTATTAACGGGGTATATAAAAGATATACAAACTAAATGTAACTGGTTATGTTTGTGTTAAACATTAAACACATTTGTGTTCCATGTGGTGCTCTGTTAAGGTCAGACATGATTAACTTCCCCACAATATTATTGCTGCCCCTCGCAGAACCAGGCAAAGCAAACCGAGAATGAGATAAAGCAGGAATTTGAGAAACTGCACCGGTTCCTGTGGGACGAGGAGGCCGCCAGGATAGCAACTCTCAAGGAGGAGGCGAGGGAGAAGACCCGTGCGCTGGAGCACAGCATTGAGGACATTGTCAAGGCTCAGGCATCACTCTGCGAAACCATAGAGGGCATAGAGCAGGAGATGGAAATGAAGAACATCTCATTCCTACAGGTATAAACCATATCTATTCTGGCAAAAAATGTGATGCACGCTCATTAGATGTAACAGTTCATGTTTGGTCTCATTCCGATGGGCAATTTTTCACAAAGAGCAGGTTGCTTTTTTTATTGAAAAAAATACCACCGTTCTGTTTTCATAGTCCACACAAATGGATACAAAATGTACATTCCACAACAAAAATCTGTTAAGTACATTTAGAAGTCAGCATTCATTGTATGCATGTTGGTTTTTTTTTTTTAGAACTTCACCAACTTGAAGTAAAGGTATGTACTTTATTAATCCTACATGGGGAAATTCCAGCACTACAGCAGTAATGACAGAATTACACAAAAACATATAAATAAATCATACAACAACAAGTAGTACATACATACGGTAGGGTTAAACACAAGACAATGGCCATATGGAAGTGCAAAGTAAAAAACAGTGCAAAAAGAAGAATGCGGAGCAGTGAGGCATTGATGGCAGGAAGGACTTCCGATAACACTCCTTCCGACACCGTGGGGTAATCAGTCTACCAAAAAGGTACATAAGCTGTAGTCTGTCCTCCAATGCTCCTAAATTTGGTCCTCGGGTTTTTGACCGTTGATATGTTTGTTGGTTAATCTAAATGATTTAGTACTTTGCTTGAAAGAGTGAAATTATGCAGCACCTTTTTTTAATGGGCCCCGATGGATGTCACTGTGCCAATTCACTGCCTGGCCTGCGTGGTCCCATTGCATTTGAGATGATACTCGTTGAAGCACTCACCCATGAATGCCGTCCCAGGGTTCAATGCACACTGGAGGATCCTGAACCCAGCCCAGCGACCCTGATAGACGTTGTCAAACACCTGGGCTCCCTGAAGTACTGTGTCTGGAGGAAAATGCTCAACCTTGTCCAATATGGTGATTATACGAGATGGCCTAAAAGTGCAATGTCTTTATAAATTATTTAAATGCAGGGATCATAAGATATTTAGAAGGAATTCACTGACATTTTGGACAGTGACATTCACATTAGAGACACATTTTGTGTGCTTTTACTTACCTCAAGGGAGGAGCACTATTTTTTAAATTACCTATAAGTATTTCACTCCAGTGGTTTATTTAGAAAAGGTAGAGTAATTGTGTCTGGTATTCAGTCTTTATACATGTTTCTCTTGTTTGTTGTTGCATTAGGCTAAATGGTGCTATTTATGGGACTTTGTGTAGATGTCTGATAGATGTCTGTCTCTTGTCCTCAGTTCCGCTGACTTTAGAGCCACTCACTGCCCACCCGCAGCTTTCCCTGTCCGATGAGCTGACCAGCGTGCGGTACACTTTCAGGGGGAGGTCCCTGCCGGACAACCCGGAGCGGTTTGACCTATACGTCTTCATCCTGGGCTCGGTGGGCTACACCCAGGGGATCCACAGCTGGGACGTGGATGTGGGGAACAAGCCCAACTCTCGGCTGGGTGTGGTGCTGGGGTCCGTGAAGAGGAAGGGAAACTTTGTGGTGTGCCCAGAGGAAGGGTTTTACACTATAGCCATGCGGAACCGGCAGTACAGGGCCGGGACATCCCCTGAGATACCTCTCGCTCTCTCGAAGAGACCACAGAGGGTCAGGGTGCTGCTGGACTGTGATGGGGGTGAGGTTTCTTTCCTGGACCCTGCCGATGGGACCCCCATCTTCTCCTTCAAAGACAACTTCAAAGAGAAGGTGTACCCATTCTTTGGCCCTGCAAAGGATTCTGCACCTCTGCAAATTTGCCAAATTAAAGTCTCCATAAAAATAGAACAGAAATGCAGTGACAACCCTCTACAATGCGAGTAAATCGCTCGCATATGCGACCAAATTTCACGCTAGGCGAGTAAAAAATGTCTTTAATTAACCAATGGATAGTAAATTGTCCTATTTCACTCGCCTGTGATTGAGTTAGAGGCAAAGAATAATATAATTAAAATATTTAACAATTGACATAATATAAAAGTATAACACTTGCTGGACGACGTGTTTTTTATGGCACTCGTCACATACACAAACACCTGCACATTTGTCTGCTTTTACAAAGATGGATGCAAAAAAGCGCCGGCGAACCCCAGCCAAGCATGTCAAATGTGGCGGAAAAGATTGTGCATTCTGAATCAAAAAGTGTCATGGAAAAGTGAAAGTTCCAGACTCATTGGCTGTCGGACTTTGATTGGCTGTTGTCTGATGAGGAGGAAGATGTGATGATATGCAGGTATTGCAATAGAAAACCTAGCTTAGCTGGTAAAACTGACTTTGTATCAGGGTCGCGGAGTTTCAAATGTGAAACTCTTGCAGCGCACTCAAACAGCAAATGACATGCAGCGTGCCATGATAGTTTGATGGCTTCAAGCAAACACCCTGAGGAATCTGCAATCGCAAATTCGTTTCAAACTCAAAATAAAGAGAAAGACAGAGAGATGTGAGCTTTCTGTGAAAATGAATACAGCATATCATATCGCAAAGAAGGAATTGAGTTTCAATGTATGATAACGATGTCCGTTGCGCTGAACTCATTTCAAACATTGCCGCAGATTTACAGGATGTAGAGGCAAATAAAGCGAGTGTCTAATGATCTTCATGGTAAGTTCTGCCAATCAGCTCTGCCAACTGCGAAAGAGCCTTCAGTGCCCAAAAGAGAACAAAATGAGATGTCTGCAGCAGTCTCGCATCCTCACGCCTTTCAGACCTGATCCTCATTTCAACAGAAGACCCAGAGCTTCAGCAGTATGACCCATCGTCAGCTGTGGAGAGGTGGCTGAAGTCAAGTGGCAAGAGAAAGCCGTTTGCTAAGAAATGGTAGATTAAATCCATGCAACCATAATGAATAATTCAGACAGATAAAGTATGTTTTGTTTAATATATATATTTTTCAGTTGCATTGTTCATGCATTCCATGTAAAAAGTCTGGTGAGTAAAATAAATAAAAAATTACTAGCCAACGGCGACTCGAGCTTTATTGTGTCCATAGAGCGCTGAGTGAGACAAGTTGGAAGGCCCACCTCTGCCCTGGGGATTGTACATACTCCTGACCATCCTTAACATATAAACATATCTGTCAGCGATATGCCTAAACAATCCATGTTCAGTTCTCCCAGATAAGGTCAGCTCCAACATGTGTCCCTGGTCCCAACAGTCGTGTTATATATACCTATGCAGACAGGCCAGCCCCCCTACCGCTCTTGCTTGCAATGGAGCAAGCTACAAGGCTCATTTAGATACAGACATTGACAAGGCAGGAATCAGAGAACACTATAAAACCTAACCAAAGTTCAGGGGCCTAATATTAATACATATCTTACCATTGGTTATATAAGATTTATTGTGATGCTGAGGTCAGAATGTACCCTTGAGAAAAGCACTTGACCTGTCGTGGAGAGCCCCTATCGAGTGGATTTAATACACTGTCCTGAATCGCTTATGTATGTAGCGTATTAGAGACACCTGGTATTACTGACAATTAAAACCAGACCATTGTTTAAGAGGGCTGACATGATTTAATAGTAATTATATGGTAGGGTTTAATCATCTTTAGACCTCAAAAATCCTGAATCAATTTCCAATCTTCTTACTTATAAATGTGTTAATGTGATTAAACCAGTCATTAACAGGTAATTATGATCATATATACAAATGTAATTTATAAGCAGACATTTTAAAATGAGTTAAAATCATATATTTTGTGTTTGTGTTTGTTTGTTCTTGTGTCAATAAACACCTATAGGACTGAATGAAAGCAATGTAAAAAAGTGACTGAAGGGATTGAACAGGATCTAAAATTTAGTTTACAGCTCAAGGGGAAAAAAACAGCATTCAGAAGGTCCGGGATTACCGGTCTAATACCATAAATTAGATTAGCCTTGTTAGTATAAAGGAGCCATGTAATTGTTTCATTTTTTATTTCCATGCTTACCTGAGTCTCTAGAAAAAATTGCCCTTGCCTCCACCATTCGTTGTAATGTCACACTGTGTGCATGGTGGTGTTGGTGTTAAATACGCAATCACTAGTTTGACCCTTATTGGAAGCCTCTTCGCTCCCTCAAAATGACATCACTCATGAAAAGTACTAGCTAACTATTGTTTATATATTTGCGTTTTACTTACCTTTTTAGCCAGAATGTCTGACATCAAACAATGAGTTATAGATAAAACTGCAATATTTGTTTGAATAGATCTGATGCATCAACTGCTATATCTTTAGAACATGGCAAGAACTGAAATATCTATAGTCAGCTCGGTACAGAAACATTCATATTACGAAAAGTAAATACTGAGGATGCTGCTGCCGCACTAAATACTAGCTAGCTTACATGTTAGAAAACTAGTTTACTAGCTTAGTTAGCAGCAGTATTATGTAGCTAGCAATTTCAAGAACAAGAGCATTATGTTAAATGTATTCTGTCATGGCTAAATGCATTTGTTTTGTATTGTCTGTCATGGCCTATCCTGTATACAACCCCTGGATCTCCACGTGGTGAATGTAAATAAACCCACACTCTGTGTGGCCTGCTGTCCAGAGCAGAAAACTAGTTTGGCCTACTGGTTGTCGGACATTATTCTGTAGGCTATTTATGTTGTAGTTTCAACACTCAAGCACATAATGTCCCATTTTCATAACTCAGAGCATGACGTCCTGCTAAAATAAATTGAGTTTTTTTTGTTGTTGTTAAAATACGTATTCAAGGTTAGGATTAGTAAATCTGCACAATTTAAACCGTTTTAAAACTCTCTCTTCTGCATTGTATGTTAGTCACAAGCATAAAGTTGGTTATAGGTTTGACCCCAAATTACAGCCATCTTTACTCCTTACTTGTTTCTTCTTTATAAAACTAGTGAACAGTGAAATATTCTACATGACCTCTCCAAAAATGAGGACCGGCAAAAGCAGCTGAATAAGGGGGGGAAAGCAAACAATAGATCAACTGTCATTGGAGTATTAAAACATCTCTTGAGGATACTAAGTTATAACCACCAAACGCAACTTTTCAAACTTCAGCAAAAGTGACTAATGGAAAATTGTGCTATTCAGTATTTCTCAGTTTTCTTCAATCTCACAGTGTGCAAATGCCATACAAAGTTATTAATGCATTGTCACTACATGGCAGCCACAAGGGGGTGATAGGGTAATAGTTTATGGTAGTCATTAAAAAATGAATGTAATTTCCTCACATTGATGAATTGCCACAAATTGTGTTATATGTGAATGCTGTTTTATATATAAACTCCCCTGTTTGCATATGTGTACTGGCTAAATTAATTGAAATCCAGAACATGTCCTTCAGGACCCATCTCACTCACACATGTGGAAACCTTGTGAACGCATGCAACTAGCAAAACACTATTCATTATACATACCTAAGATAGCTAGCATGTAAAATCAAATCAGTTTTTGAATCAACCATCTTCTCCACTCCAGAAAAGCAACTCGTACATAACCTTAAGATCAGAAAGAAACCGATGGAGTGTCAACATCCATGCATATTCATCTGTACGAAGACAATTTAACTGGTCGCTTTATATACTCCACCCTTTTCACCGGAAATCGTCTAATACGGGCAAAATAATAATCAGATTCCACTATTTTAACTAAATAAATTATTATTCATTCATAGTAATCTACACCATTCTAGTCTAGCTTTGAACTGACATCACAAATTCAACACCCTATCTATTTACCTGAATATTTCTTTAAAGCATCCACTTTACGAGCAATTCCTGGAGAAAGGATTTCCACTGGGAGTGTGCATTCAAAGACATCCATGAATATAGGACGATTTATTAATTTGTTGTTTTTTATATTCTTTAAAAAAAAAAAAACCTTGCCTTGTAGTTGGCCCAATATAGTATTTAACCTTATCATAAGTCTCCATCAAAGACCGGCCATGTAACTACCTCATCCGGATCTGATCCACCCACTAAGCCTGATCCACCCACTCGTTTTTCTGTTAAGAAGGAAGGCAAACTAATTAAAGCAGTAAAACCTGGGTTTTGTTTTTCACCCTGTGCCTACTTTAGGTACTACTATTCATCATATTCTCTATATAAGGTAGGGTCTTTAAACTCTATATTCCCCTTCTTATTAGGGAAGATCTAAATTAATAGCGAGAGCAACTATGTAAGATCACCGTGCAGCTTTGCAAGCCACTGAGTCTGCTGGTTTTCGGTCGCCTTCTTAGTTTGCTCAGGTGGAAGTGCCTGGTAAGATCGTTATTAACACAAATAAACCTGCAAAGACTGTGAGTGTGAGACCTTTTGATATAAATAACATTACAACTGTTAACTGCACAGCTTAACCCTTGTATTATGTTGAAAAAAACACCCATTATGTTATGGGTCAAATTGACCCGCACAGTTTATATACACTCAAAAACAGCAAAGAACCAGGTTTAAATAGTAAAACTTCATTATGGCTTGTCAGAGACTACAAAAATGATTTTGTAAACTATTTATTAAACATTTTCTTTCTCAGAAACGGTGCCATTTTGATTTTACTGTGTTGCATAATGTAAAGATTTTTAATTTCCCTTTATGTTCCCTCAGTAGGTTTTTATATTTTATTATATTATATGTATACATTAAGTAAGTGTGTGTTTTCTGCAGATGTGTTTCCTGCAGTGTACACACGTGGTGCGGGGGGGGGGTTAGACCTTTCATATTTTCTGCTTCTTGCCAACACCTGTATCCACTGGATCCATTTCTTGTTTATTGACTGTGGGTCTGGATACGCCAGCGCAAACTTTCTGGACAGCATCTGCAGCCGTTGTGGTCGAGGTGGTGGGGAGCGCCTCTGGATATTGGGAGTGATGAGTGCTTTGCCAAGCTCCTCCATGAAAAGCCGTAGTCTTTACAATTTGACCTCCTTCCATTTATGTTTTATTTCAGTCCACAGGATGAAGGCATTGTAAGCGGACACATCTATAATGTTATAAAAAATCACCAAAGGCCAACGGGCAGTCATGCGCAGAGTTCTGCCCTGCAGCTTCACAAGCTCACTGGAAATTTCAGGCTTGTTTTTTTAAATTGTTCCTTCTATGGTCAGCTTTCGCCTCTGTAGTCTGCGGTAGGATGTGAAGAAGATGTCCCATGTTGTGTTACGACCTTTCGGCCCTGCACTCATATCAAGCACATCCCCGATTCACTGCATCCACTGATTCTTCTCGAGTGCTCCTCCATGTGGCTTCCCAAAGTAAAACTGCATATTCCATGAAACCATATTTTGCAAGCTTGTTGTGCATGTATTGACAAAAAGGACAGCGCCCTCTAAATGGAACAAGGTGTTCATCCACTGTAGCATGAGGTCCAGGATTGTACAGAATAGGTAAAATGCCCACCCATGTATCCCATACATCCCTAATTGCAGCTAGTTTGTCTCCGTCATGCAGACTGGGTCTGGTATCATGGCTATCAAAGCGAATGACCCGAGAAATTATGTGAAATACTTCTGGTCATTGCTGCCAGGAATATTGGCCTTCCATTCTCTTCATTCCATAGACTGGCAGTTGCTTCTGCATTTAACCTGTACACCCCAGCTAATATAAGCAATCTAATGTGCGCGTGCAATACAATACGATCCAGTGGCTTCCAATTCTCACAAAACTCACGGCTCCCCTCCAAATTGGTCATGTCCAGTATAATCTTCTCTATTGGTTGTGTTATAAAGAGCTCAAAAGCTTATTGTATGTCCTGGACTCGAGTGGCAGTGAATCATGTTGGGCCTGGAAACATTTTGATTACACTGTAGGCTGACAATCTGCCTTGGCTTTGTTGTGGTGCAGGTGACCATTCTATATTACCATCTTTAGATTTCCACAGCCCCACTCTCCTTGATGGTTGCTGTGTTCCATCATTTCCTTCTGATTGAGCAGAGGATATGGCAAACTAATCCTCTGAATCCTATTCATCCAAGGAAAATTCATCATTTGGATCTTAAAATAAACTGTCCTCTGTCTCTGAAGCATCCTCTGACCCTGAAAACTCCTTCATCAATTTTTGTATCACTGTTCCAAAACTGTCATAGGACCTCTTGGAATGTCAATCTTTTGGCACTCATTTTTACCATGGGTGACTGATAAAGTCTGCTGCAACACTGAGAAGAAATATTGGAAAGCTCATTTTTATCCTCACAGGGCAACAACAACACATCAAATAAATATTTTTATTTTGGGTCTGTGCAACTACCGGTGAACATGAAATTGTCTGGGTCAAAATGTCTGGGTCAAAATTGTCACTACATGGCAGCCACAAGGGGGTGATAGGGTAATAGTTTATGGTAGTCATTAAAAAATGAATGTAATTTCCTCACATTGATGAATTGCCACAAATTGTGTTATATGTGAATGCTGTTTTATATATAAACTCCCCTGTTTGCATATGTGTACTGGCTAAATTAATTGAAATCCAGAACATGTCCTTCAGGACCCATCTCACTCACACATGTGGAAACCTTGTGAACGCATGCAACTAGCAAAACACTATTCATTATACATACCTAAGATAGCTAGCATGTAAAATCAAATCAGTTTTTGAATCAACCATCTTCTCCACTCCAGAAAAGCAACTCGTACATAACCTTAAGATCAGAAAGAAACCGATGGAGTGTCAACATCCATGCATATTCATCTGTACGAAGACAATTTAACTGGTCGCTTTATATACTCCACCCTTTTCACCGGAAATCGTCTAATACGGGCAAAATAATAATCAGATTCCACTATTTTAACTAAATAAATTATTATTCATTCATAGTAATCTACACCATTCTAGTCTAGCTTTGAACTGACATCACAAATTCAACACCCTATCTATTTACCTGAATATTTCTTTAAAGCATCCACTTTACGAGCAATTCCTGGAGAAAGGATTTCCACTGGGAGTGTGCATTCAAAGACATCCATGAATATAGGACGATTTATTAATTTGTTGTTTTTTATATTCTTTAAAAAAAAAAAAACCTTGCCTTGTAGTTGGCCCAATATAGTATTTAACCTTATCATAAGTCTCCATCAAAGACCGGCCATGTAACTACCTCATCCGGATCTGATCCACCCACTAAGCCTGATCCACCCACTCGTTTTTCTGTTAAGAAGGAAGGCAAACTAATTAAAGCAGTAAAACCTGGGTTTTGTTTTTCACCCTGTGCCTACTTTAGGTACTACTATTCATCATATTCTCTATATAAGGTAGGGTCTTTAAACTCTATATTCCCCTTCTTATTAGGGAAGATCTAAATTAATAGCGAGAGCAACTATGTAAGATCACCGTGCAGCTTTGCAAGCCACTGAGTCTGCTGGTTTTCGGTCGCCTTCTTAGTTTGCTCAGGTGGAAGTGCCTGGTAAGATCGTTATTAACACAAATAAACCTGCAAAGACTGTGAGTGTGAGACCTTTTGATATAAATAACATTACAACTGTTAACTGCACAGCTTAACCCTTGTATTATGTTGAAAAAAACACCCATTATGTTATGGGTCAAATTGACCCGCACAGTTTATATACACTCAAAAACAGCAAAGAACCAGGTTTAAATAGTAAAACTTCATTATGGCTTGTCAGAGACTACAAAAATGATTTTGTAAACTATTTATTAAACATTTTCTTTCTCAGAAACGGTGCCATTTTGATTTTACTGTGTTGCATAATGTAAAGATTTTTAATTTCCCTTTATGTTCCCTCAGTAGGTTTTTATATTTTATTATATTATATGTATACATTAAGTAAGTGTGTGTTTTCTGCAGATGTGTTTCCTGCAGTGTACACACGTGGTGCGGGGGGGGGGTTAGACCTTTCATATTTTCTGCTTCTTGCCAACACCTGTATCCACTGGATCCATTTCTTGTTTATTGACTGTGGGTCTGGATACGCCAGCGCAAACTTTCTGGACAGCATCTGCAGCCGTTGTGGTCGAGGTGGTGGGGAGCGCCTCTGGATATTGGGAGTGATGAGTGCTTTGCCAAGCTCCTCCATGAAAAGCCGTAGTCTTTACAATTTGACCTCCTTCCATTTATGTTTTATTTCAGTCCACAGGATGAAGGCATTGTAAGCGGACACATCTATAATGTTATAAAAAATCACCAAAGGCCAACGGGCAGTCATGCGCAGAGTTCTGCCCTGCAGCTTCACAAGCTCACTGGAAATTTCAGGCTTGTTTTTTTAAATTGTTCCTTCTATGGTCAGCTTTCGCCTCTGTAGTCTGCGGTAGGATGTGAAGAAGATGTCCCATGTTGTGTTACGACCTTTCGGCCCTGCACTCATATCAAGCACATCCCCGATTCACTGCATCCACTGATTCTTCTCGAGTGCTCCTCCATGTGGCTTCCCAAAGTAAAACTGCATATTCCATGAAACCATATTTTGCAAGCTTGTTGTGCATGTATTGACAAAAAGGACAGCGCCCTCTAAATGGAACAAGGTGTTCATCCACTGTAGCATGAGGTCCAGGATTGTACAGAATAGGTAAAATGCCCACCCATGTATCCCATACATCCCTAATTGCAGCTAGTTTGTCTCCGTCATGCAGACTGGGTCTGGTATCATGGCTATCAAAGCGAATGACCCGAGAAATTATGTGAAATACTTCTGGTCATTGCTGCCAGGAATATTGGCCTTCCATTCTCTTCATTCCATAGACTGGCAGTTGCTTCTGCATTTAACCTGTACACCCCAGCTAATATAAGCAATCTAATGTGCGCGTGCAATACAATACGATCCAGTGGCTTCCAATTCTCACAAAACTCACGGCTCCCCTCCAAATTGGTCATGTCCAGTATAATCTTCTCTATTGGTTGTGTTATAAAGAGCTCAAAAGCTTATTGTATGTCCTGGACTCGAGTGGCAGTGAATCATGTTGGGCCTGGAAACATTTTGATTACACTGTAGGCTGACAATCTGCCTTGGCTTTGTTGTGGTGCAGGTGACCATTCTATATTACCATCTTTAGATTTCCACAGCCCCACTCTCCTTGATGGTTGCTGTGTTCCATCATTTCCTTCTGATTGAGCAGAGGATATGGCAAACTAATCCTCTGAATCCTATTCATCCAAGGAAAATTCATCATTTGGATCTTAAAATAAACTGTCCTCTGTCTCTGAAGCATCCTCTGACCCTGAAAACTCCTTCATCAATTTTTGTATCACTGTTCCAAAACTGTCATAGGACCTCTTGGAATGTCAATCTTTTGGCACTCATTTTTACCATGGGTGACTGATAAAGTCTGCTGCAACACTGAGAAGAAATATTGGAAAGCTCATTTTTATCCTCACAGGGCAACAACAACACATCAAATAAATATTTTTATTTTGGGTCTGTGCAACTACCGGTGAACATGAAATTGTCTGGGTCAAAATGACCCACAACATCATCTTTGTATACAAATTATATAAAGACTTTCCACAACACATCAGCGTGCCCACACTTGGCATGTATGTTCATGACCCTAAATGAGGAAAAGTAAAAATCAAGTAGAGAAAGTGGAAGCAGGTCAAATTGACCCGCTACATAATAGGAGGGTTAAAGGCTGCGTGGTGTTTTGAAATTAGCAGAAATGCTGCCAAACACTTGTCAGCTCGGCGGTGTGGAAAAAGGAAATGTCACTATCTCCATCACTTCCTTAACCGGCTTCGCGTCTCCGGTCTATTTCACTTCTGTTTTAGCACCTCCAGCCTCATGATGCCTCTTGATGTCTTTGCAGTCAGAGTGAGAGAAAACGAGAGAAAGAATGGAGAAGTTCCTTGCACTAATCTTTTGCAGCTTACTTACTCTGTGCAAGTTTGTACTTGCCTGCAGGGCTATTATTGCTGACTTCTCCCACCTTCACTTCTTTGTAATTGATCAGTGCATTCAGAATTATCTTCCCCCTTATTATTAGGTGTGAAACTTACTCCAATCTGACTAAAGACTGAAAAAAGGAAAATCGTGGAATAGAAAACAGAATCGGTTTGAGTTTTTCGATACCTGGGATACAAAGAAATGCCGATGACCTTCTAGGAAATGGTCAAGTGAACGACCAAAACAGCTCCGTGGACTATTACAGATCTCTGTTTAAGTCTGTCTGGTCTTTCCCCTTCGTATTTGATCTTGTGGTTGTGCAAAAAAAAGTTCAGTTTCAGGAAGTTTAGAAGCATAACCTGTGTTGATATTGCTGTGTAGGATGTGGTTTGTTTTCTTCTCTGCCTGTTCCCAAATGTGAAGACATTCACATCTCCCTCAGAGAAATTTTGCCTTTTGTCAAACGAGGATAATGTCTATATTTGTCACTTCAAAGAAACACCCCATCTCATGTTTTTTGTGGAAGGGGGTAAACAACGCACTCAAAAAAGGGAACTAAAAGTTAGGAACAGACTGATGGTGACAGAAATAAAAACAGAAATGGCTTTGCAACCAGGCTTGATTTAGGTAGAATGGAAATGGAAAGAGGAATTGCATTTCCGTAAATAGCTAGATAAACAAAACAAAAAAAAAGCTTTTGTCTTGTGGTTTTCCATGTCTCTGCCTTTCTAAGTTCTGGATCAGGCTTTTGGTGCAATCATATTTGAACTAACTAAATTACTTCTTTGAGCCTTGCTTGGGACCATTATGTCAGGTTGCTAAATTTTTTATTTATGTTTTTCAGCCACAACCAGCCCCCACCCCTTCAACCTCTGCAGCAATGCTGGCAGCACTCATACGTCTACTTCCCAAAGACAACCTCTGGATATGACGCTGAGCACGTGCACTCAACTTCTTTGGTCGACCATGGCAAGGCCTGTTCTGAGTGGAACCTGTCCTGTTAAACCGCTGTATGGTCTTGGCCACCGTGCTGCAGCTCAGTTTCAGGGTCTTGGCAATCTTCTTATAGCCTAGGCCATCTTTATGTAGAACAACAATTATTTTTTTCAGATTCTCAGAGAGTTCTTTGCCATGAGGTGCCATGCTGAACTTCCAGTGACCAGTTTGAGGGAGTGTGAGAGCGATGACACCAAATTTAACACACCTACTCCCCATTCACACCTGAGACCTTGTAACACTTACGAGTCACATGACACCAGGGAGGGAAAATGACTAACTGGGCACCAATTTGGACATTATCGCTATCACTACAGGGGTGTACTCACTTTTGTTGCCAGCGGTTTCGACATTAATGGCTGTGTGTTGAGTTATTTTGAGGGGACAGCAAATTTACACTGTTATACAAGCTGTGCACTCATTACTTCACATTGCAGTGAAGTGTCAATTCTTCAGTGTTGTCACATGAAAAGATTTACTCAAATATTTACAAAAATGTGAGGGCTGTTCTCACTTTTGTGAGATACTGTATTACTTCGCTCACAAGAGGCTGGGAATCTATATACACCAAGAATAACCAAATCTAAATCTGGAGGAAGAGCATTAGCACATAGAGCTCCACAACTATGGAATAGCCTCCCAAAATTTGTGCGGGAATCTGACACAGTCTCTATATTTAAAGCAAGAT
>JAOYSI010000011.1:351941-374290 GCA_025775065.1 Hiodon alosoides
CAGCCTACGTCAGACAGCAGTACTTTTTCCACCAGGACTTGGAAAGTTTCTTCATCTTGTCGGGAGTCCGTTTTTTCAGGCGCTGCTGCATCTGGATGTCGGCGTGCTGGATGCCAGCCACGATAGCGGCGTCAAACACCTCCTTGAGGTTCTTCTGTGTCAGCGCTGAGCACTCCATGTAGGAGACGGCCCTGACGTCCTGGGCACAGAGCTCGGCCTCCTGAAGGTCCACGGGCCGCTCCTTGAACCTGGCCAGCTCGATCAACACCTTGACGTCCTCGCGCAGGTCCGACTGGGTGCCCACCAGCACCAGCGGTGCCCGGGGGCAGTGCCGGCGGATCTCGGGCACCCACTTCTCTGTCACATTCTGGAAGGAGGAGGGGCTGACCACGCTGAAGCAGAGCAGGAAGATGTCAGCGTTGGTGTAGCAGAGTGGCCGCAGCTTGTCAAACTCATCCTGGGTGGGGGACAAAGACACCAGACTTATTATACACACACAGGCTTAAGGTACATTTTCATGCTGAAACTGGACCTTGAACTGACAACAAAATTCACTAGATCAAGCATAGAGTAGGCCTTACTAACTACTAAGTTTTGATTGCTCATTAAGACTCTCACCATTATCTAAACTTCAAAACTTTTATCGAAAAAGGAGCTATTACAATCAAATCCAGTGTGATTACGGGCTGTCTTTCAAGGGCCCAGATGAGTCGTATCCTTGGCCTTGGACTATGTAGTATTACTTAATGTTACCTATTTCTGCACAGAAACTAAGCCTTATAGTACAAAACCACTGCTTATTAAAAGAGGCAGGTTATTTTATGGAAAAATAACCCGCCACAGATGGTATCACTGATATTTCTTCCAGCTGCTTATCTAATTCCTATGATGGGTAGCACAAGGCTCATGAGCAAACCAAAACGTGACAGTTCATTCTTTGCAAAGGGCCGTGGAGGAGACGTCACATGATATCTACATCACATACGCTTTCTACCGCAAAACATCTTTAGTTTTATACATGTAAGGCCAAGTTCAAGCTACTAGGTAAAACTGTATATTTATTTTTTTAAAGATTGAAAGTGAGAAAGGAATGCTTGTCAAGAGTCAAATGTGTAACATAGCAATTTGCATGTGTCATACAGATAGCATGAGATAAGAGTACATAAGTGGCATAATTCTGTAGGGTCTTCTTGTTGCAAGGAATTTTTGATAATTATCATAAGGGATCATATTGAACAAGAAAAGTATACAATCTGTACATCATTGCAAACGAAAGAACAAAAACAAAGATGGAACAGGTAAATAAAAGCCGTGCAGAAAATTGGCATGCATGAGGATAGGTGAACTTCAAAGGCTGAGTGCTTCAGCGAAGAGCTGTGATATCAGCAAACGGATGTAAGCGGCTACGTTGCAGTGGTTTGCCCTGGTAACCACTCAAGCCACGGGCCACCGACGCCAACAAGTGTACTTATCGGCAGTAATGTGTCTCTAATCCTTTCATCAGGTAGGTTATGCAACATTATGGCCATATCTTACCTCTGTCTCGACTGACAGAAAAGGCAAGATAACTCAGGCACGCCACAGTAAAAAGCACAGCTTATTGAACAAACATTCCAGCTCTCTCGCTTATTCTCTCTTTCTCCCTGTCACTCCCATCTTCAACCCCATCGTGCTACTTCCTGAAAAAAGTTAATTAAGCACTCCCCCACCCACTGAGGAAAACGGACAGTTTGCAATCCAGTTATTAAAGGCTGGGACATTAATTAGAACCCACAGCAGACAACTCAGCTTGGAATTGTCAGGGACGATGTCACTCACACCGAGCCAGTTCTTGTATAGGCCCAGTATTCTAAATACTTAGCAGCAGCCCGGCCCACTCCCATCAGTAGATAGTAGGGTGACATTGAGGCTGGAAAAACAAATCACTGTTATTTTCCAGTAAAAGCCCATCCATTGTTTTACGTTCTTTTGACAATGCAAAAAAGAGCATCAAGGCCATTTATGGGTCTGCGGCGCTTTATGGGTTTTGAAAGTAGTTTATTCCTCAACACCTGTTCCATTGTGGCTCTGGGTAGATTCCTGACTATATGTATAACTATATGTGACTATATGTACAATGTCGTTGAGGTTATGTCCGATTGCCTTATTAGTGTTTTATTATTTTGCACTGATATTCTGGCTAAATAATCCTGAATGACCTTATATTTTTATTATTGTTGAAATTATTTAGTAAATCATGTTCATTTGCAATTGATCTTATTACTAAAGTGCTAGCTTATTATTTCTTATGTTGCCTGCAGCACCTATTAAAAGGTTGCCAGGGTCTTGCACAGTACTCCTTACCCTAATTTTATTCCTCTGCTTCACTCAAAGAAGCAACTCCAGCAGCCCAGGAACTAATTCTCCCACAGAAACTGGGCCTTTGCTGTGTCTAGACGCCAACTCTTTTTCATAGGTCTTTCCAGCTTCCTCCACTTCTCCAAAAACATACTCATCCTGCATTTCTTGCGACCACTGACTGTGCCACGAATCAAATGGCTGCTCTCGACATTTGTTTTCTGGGAGCAAACCTAACGCATAACTGCTCCAAGTGATTTCAAGTTATAGTATTTCCACTTTTCACTATCAGAGCTACCTCATCTCTCCCGTCTACCTTGGCAACACTAGCAGTGATAACGTTTTCATCAGTACACTAAGCGTTGCTGTAGGTATTAAAGTATAAGCAGGGGTATTGTTTGACCAACCTGGCCAGCCGTGTCACAGAGTTGAAGTTTCACTGGCTTTCCATCAACTGCCACGATTGCTGGATAAAAAGAAAGAAACGATTCGATTAGGAGTACTGCTGGTCTCACAGCAGTATAATAAACGACATAGGACTGAATCAAGGCCATTTATTTGTATATGACTACTGTCCCTTTTAACTGCCATTATATTCAAGAGCATCCATGGTAATGATTTGGGAAAATCAGATCTAGATAGGCGAAAAAATGTATAAGAGTTTTTCATTCGGATCCCCAAACAGGTGTTATGAGTGGCACGTAAGCTAACCTTTACTTCAACAAGCATATATTAATCTTCCCAAGTTCGAATAAAATTAGATGAACAATCTAGCAAGCATTTATTTACGAAAACATAACATGCAAAGAAGTAAACTTTTGAGCATATAATGGGGAACTGAATTCCGATTTAATATCTTGAATTTAAAGAAACGTACTTAAGACATGAATAGATCTATACTGCATTTACGTAGGTTTCTTCAACAAAAAAAAAAACAATCGTGTAGGCTACTCATCTGAAATGCCCCAGATATATAACCGTTGTATTGTTTTTGACATTCTTAAATTTGAAGGACATGTAGCCTAACCCTTGACATGCATATATTGCCACAATATAATAGGTTACACAGGCATAATCTTTGTTAAATACTCAACTTCAGTCATAGTCTCCAAATGAAAGGATTAGTTTATACATATTCCTAGTTACCTGCGAAGTTATCAAAAGCAGTTGGGACGTATTCCGTTGGGTATCCATTTGTAGTGTAGCTAACTATAAGACTTGTCTTGCCAACGGCTCCGTCGCCGACAAGGACACACTTAACCTTGCGCTCAGATGCAGACCCGGGCTGACACCTATCACCCGAGGGAAGTCGTCTGTTGCGAACCCGCCGTGGGGGGACCGGGGGAACATTCGTAACTGCAACTTGCTTATACTCTCCCACACCCTGCGGAGGCATCGCAATATAGTACCGCAAGAGAATCCGACCGAATTAATCCAACTTTCCCAAACCCATTTGGTTCCCGTACTCTATCATCAGCGGGGGTTCTATTGGGAGATTTGCTTACAAGGCTCCGGTTTCTGTTGCGCTTGGCTGGTTGGAAAAAGATTTATCTATCAGACGAATAGACAAGCAGCTTGTGATTAAAACCCATTCAAAAGAACAAAATCAATCCCGACAGCGGAAAATCCAAGCGAAGTGAAATATTTCAGCCCCCCTTAAGTCCAGCTTCCAGTAACATAGTTGGTTGTTCATATCGCCATAGTCTCAGCTCACAATGCTCCCCTACTCCAGCCTCACCGTGCTACCCTACAGCAGCATGACATCATTGTAAATCTTCAACGAAAAAAATTGTTTCACGCCCGCTGACCAATTGCCACCAAGCGGTAAAGGGCGAGTTTCTTTGCTTCTAGTAAGAATTCTATATGGTGCATACTAGTTTACTTAATGTAGCAATTTCAGGAATTATTATTTGTGCCTTTTTAATTGGAAAAATATAGTATACATTCCTCATTTAGTGCTTTTGTAAATGTTGAGAGGAAAAATAATTTATCTCATTGAGTGGAAAATCTAACTTTTATCCATATGGCTATCCTGACTATCCAAATCCTAACTAAATGTGTTTTTGAACAATATGTAATGAATGTGCATGTATTAAAAATATATATTTTCTGGTCTTAAAATCTTGGTTAATAAACTGTGCCATCTGGTGGACAAAATGCACATGGCTACAGGTGAAGGCGAATTCAACTACGATACTAGCTCACTGACAATTCCTACTTCGGCAAGTATTAACTTTAGCATTACAAACTGTCCTGTAATTAACTACAATACAATTAACTTACGTATTCACGTCAATAAGTGTTTCCAAAAACAAAGCAAGTAATTTTGCAAGGGCCTACAACACTCCGGATAAAGTCATAAACCCCAGAAAAATGTCCCTTCACAATGGGTCAAGGTTCAGGCCTACTGGTCGGTAAAAGAGATGGAAAAGAGCTGGAAGTTTTTGTGTGAAGTTGCAAATTTGCAGGTATCTGAAAAAAGTGTCTGCTGTGCTCTCTCACCTGTTGTTCAAATGGGATATACACACATTCATGAAAAAATGTATTTTACATTTCACAATCTTTTATAAAACCACACTTGAAATGCTAACTTCATGAGAGAGGGCTTATCTTAGGGGTATATAATAGGGGTGGATGAGAAGGCTCATTTCTGTCCAAAGTGTATCCTACACTGAGACCAAATCCTGAGGGGATGTTGGTTGACATGAGTAACTTCCCCCCCCCATAACTGTAGAGACCCAAAATGTTATCTTGTGAATATTGGCAGCCAGTAGTAATGAAATGCAGAAATGACCTATACAGTGGAGAAATCTTACTATTTCAAATAAAAGTAGGCCTTTGAAAAACGACTCGGCTATAAAGAAATAAATAAAGGAATCTTGGCATGATGATCTTAACCGCTCTGCCAGCGATTGAGATGGGAAGTGTTGACTAATGATTAAGGTCCTGTTTAGCTTTCTCCAAGGCTGGCTCGAAAATTTTAATAAAAGAGATCTTTGTGTTTTTGTGTCGCACAGACTCCTAGATATGTGAAAGTATTGGGAGCTACCATGGACTGGGAATGAATCACAAGACAGATCCTGTGCTTGCGGATCAATTTGAGAAAATAAGCTTTTTGTGAAATTTATTTAGTAGCCTGAAACATTACTAAATCTGGAAATTATACCGAGAACAGTTGGGGTAGATGTATTAGGGTTTGAATTGTAAAAGAGCTTGTTGACCTATCTTCCTCGTCTTTTACCATAAAAAGTCCAAATTTTTCAAGAGCAGTGGAAAGGTATTCAAATGTAATATGATCAAAGGAATTTGGGGCATCCAAGGAGATCAAGGCTTCAGGGATGGATGTCAGATTCGAGAAGTAAAGTATCTTAAATAGGTATCATAAATTACTGAATCATTGCCTACCAGCCTGACTGATCAGGATGTGTTATTATGGGCATAACTGTTTCAAGTCTGATAACCAGGGCCTTTGTAGGTATCTGATATTCGCAGCAAAGCAAACAGATAGTCTGGAAAGGATTTCAGCAGGTCCTTTCCTTTTTAGGAGTGCTGTTATTATGGATTGGAACATGGCTTGGGGGTGTAAACCCTGCCAAAAAGTGTCTCAGCATAGACATCACATAGCAAGGGTGTCAGCTTATGAGAGATTTAAAAAAATAAAATCATTGGAACCAAGGGCTTTACCACTTTTTATTGATTTTATTGCCTAATCAATCTCTGCCAGAGGGGATTCTTGAGATCTGACTTGCATTCTGGTTCCAGCCCATGATTCTCAAGTTGTCTGGTTAGAGAGCTATTATTTACTTCTAATGAATAATGGTCATATAATTTTTTATATATGAGGGAAAAGAGTACTGTTTTGATAGAAGTTTTTTAATCTCCATGGCTCTATTACACCATAGGCCTGGAAAAGGGAGTTAATAACAAGTTCTGATTTAGAACGCTCTAGAACAATCTAACAAGAGGTACAGGGTGAAATGTAAATCTCTCCTTGAGTATAAGTTGGTGAGGGCTCGAATCTGGGAGTGGCGAGAAAGTCACTGAAAAATTGATCATCATCCCAGTTAGGAGCACAGACACCGGCATAAACTGGCATGTTGAATAGCCTACCCTGTACAATAACCAAACGGCCATTTTTGTCTGATATCACTTTTGATTCTGCAAATCATCATTGACCAAAATTGTAGAGGCATGGCACTCGCCATGAAATTTGGACAGGAATATCTGTCAGAAACCTTCCCTGCCAAAGTTGAGGATGATCCATTATGTGTAAATTAATTTCCTACTATGTCGGCTTACAATTTTCTTAAATGGGAAAATACCCAAATACGCTTGATGGAGTGATTCCATCCCCTTATGTTCCAACTTACAAATTTAGTTTTAGCAGTTCTGTTTGACAATTCCATGGCTAATAATGAGGACTGTCTGACAAACAAACAGAGAAAAGAAAGGAAAGGCAACAGTCAACAGGCCTGTGCCGTAAAGTACCTTTGTCTGCAGTAAGCCACACGACCGAAGTAGGAATATTGTGTCTGGTATCAAAGATCAGCTCGCTCTCACTAGGATATCCAGGACCATTGCCATTCATTTGGCTCACGCACCCCCTTGTGGATAAAGGCCTAGTTAATGCTTCCTGTGTTCTTAGTGAATATCCCCCAAGGCAAACTGGTTAAAGACCCGAGGTTCATAGAGTCCGTAGTTATGGTAATTAAACCAGGAGCCAATGAGCCAGGTGTGGCGATAGTCACCCCTTACTTTACTGTCTTGATTTTGCAGTGCTCAGCACTCAGAGGTGGGCCATGGGGGGGCAGCAATTGCCGTCCTGTGCGACAGCTGGGGCCAGCCAGGAGGATTGCTGGAAAAAGGGAGGGACCTACCTGGTTTGGCATCCATTGACGTGAGGGCCAATTTTACACTGGCCACAACTAGAAATGTGGTTGGAAATTGTCTTTGATGTTCATTGATTTCAAGAATTGGCTGACCCTCTTCTGAAATAAATTAGCTATATACTGCTTTCTCTGTATGGTCAGTTGGGTTGGTAGGTAGATTGGCCAGTCATGACAGGTTCATTTAATAAAATTTTTATGTGAAACCAAAATAGCGATGGCATGGTGGGTGCTGAGCCCCGGAGCATCCACAAAGTAAATGCCTATGAAACTTGGACACCACTTGTCATTTAATATTGCTGATAAGAAATTCAAACAACTGAAGCTATGGTTACAAAGACAAAGAGAGAATCCTCGTGAAACAACAGTTAACCTTCAGTATAGTTAGGATAATTAGCCCAAAGTAATTAAAATCACAATCCAATTGGGTGGTATTTCAAAGTTTTACTGGATGATACATTCTTGACTTCATAAATAGTCACTAAAATTAACTAGTGAACAATCTGCCAAATGCACAGGTTAAATAAATATTCCATTTAGTATTTATAGCAGAATTTGAACATTTAACTTTCATGTTAAGGAAGACGAACAGTGGAATACTGTATGATATAATATTGCAATTCTTCCATATGTGTTTGTGTATGTGTCATTTGTTATTAGTGGATACATTTTACTTATTTTCTAATCGGCACATACATATATAGTTTTGGTAAAACAAAAAACTCCGAATTATAACCATGGTTTGTAAAAAAACAAAGCGGAACGTCTAGGTCCTGACTTTGTTTACTAGGGGGACCGTATATTGCGGGGAATCTGCTACATGTGTGTAGGGCGGTGGGTTCTGTGAATAGAAACCTAATTCATTTTATATTAACGGGGCCTATTATATTCCGGTATCGCTGTAATAGTTTAGGACTAATATGGCGGGGAACGAGACAGACGACACTACGACAGAACCCGTTGTTCTCGGTATTTTGGAGGAAGCGGAGCACTGGCAGCTTCAAAGTTCCCAATTTCCCAGTAAAGTCGGGGGGAAGCCAGCTTGGCTATGTCAGTCAGGCTTGCCTTGCCTTCCAGATTTAGAGTGTGAAAAATGCCGTCTTCCCACAGCCTTCCTTATGCAGGTCTACGCACCGATTGTTGGGCTGGACAGAAGTTTTCACAGAACACTGTTTGTGTTTTGCTGCAAGACACCCGCCTGTTATTCCCTCAACGACAATCGCTGCTTTAAAGGTAAGTTACCTAGACAGTCGTAAATGTTCGCCGGGACCTACAGTCATTTTAATATACTTGTGCACCAGAACTGGTCCGAGTAATGTTGTTATTTGCGCATAACAAATACGAATTCATCCTCTCAGTCTACAGAAGTCAGTTACCAAGGAAAAATGATTTTTACCCGTATGAGCCCCCACCCGACGAAGAGCCGACTGGAAATGAAAGAGACACCGATATTTTGGAATCAGGAATCAAACTGTGCCGGTTGTGCGGCTGTCCTGGTCCGAAGACTTGCTCGCGCTGTCACGCCGTCAGTTACTGCTGTAAAGAACACCAGACCTTGGACTGGAAAACCAGTCACAAGAACGAGTGTCGCAGTGATGGTACGTTGATGTGAAGAAGAGTATCCTGTCATTATGAACTTCAAAATTAACTTTAAAATAATTTCCTTTGTTCGTTTAGCACCATCTAGCTCAGCTGGCAGGAATAACAAATTCCTCTTCCCTGAGTTCGAATTGGTCACAGAGCCTGAAGAGCTTGGGTTACAGGATGAGCAAAGTGAAACAGTAGAACCGGTGCAGAAGAATCCGCAATGCGGCTCATTGGAGAGTGGCAGTAAGATCTCTGTTAACCTTGATATAACCAAATACTGTGGTTTAATATAATAATAATAATATTAATAATAAATTATTATTATATATGAACTCTTGCATAAAAAGAAACTGTAAGACAACTTAGTAGTCTTCAATTATATTGTATTTCCTCCACAGTTTTGGAGGAAAAGGAACTAGAAGACATGGCCATGCATGAAACCGAGGAAAGCAAAATGTTTAATAAATTCAAACTAAGGGTAGCACTGGAACCTCAACAGGCAAGTATTCTATTACAAAATAATTTATTTATATTGAGTATCATTTCTGTTTTGAATGGATCCATAAGGAATTTAAACATTCACCATACAAATGGGTAACCAATTAACGGAAAAAACCAACATGAAGTGTCTCTGGAAGGAGTTGGGCCAGCACAAGCTACCTGAACAGCTTCAATGTGCCTTGGCATAGATTCAGAGAAGGCCCTAGAACTCTACTGGAGGGATGGAACACAATTCTTCAAAAAGATTTTTGATGATGGTGGTGGAGAGCACTGTCCAAAATCTCCCATAGATGTTCAATTGGGTTGAGATTTGGTGACTGCGAAGGCCATAGCATATTATTCACATAATTTTCACACTCATCAAACCATTCAGTGTCCCCTCGTTCCCTGTGGATGGGGGCATTCTCATCCTGGAAGAGACTGCTCCCATCAGGATAGAAATGTTTCACTGTATCCTACTTAAAGATTCTAGGTAGGTGCTGATGTGAAAGTAGAACTTTATTCTGACTGAACTTCTCTGTGGCAGTGGGTGCAGCTGTTGTCCCATTCCCTTAATTTTCACAGACCATCTTAATGCCGAAAGATTGGCTGATGCACTCCTTCCCTTCCATGCAGGTTTTGCGCTACTGCAGAAATGGTTCTCCCATTTGGGTCTCAGCCAAACACATTCCTAAAGCAGAGGATATCCCCAACTGTGCATGTGGAGCAAAACGGATCTTTGAATTTCAGGTATTCACTATGCTTCAACCATAAACAATGGAAGATGGATCATTTTCCTGGGTGTCGGCACTCAATGTAGTTTTTTAAAAACGTGTATGCGACATCTCTTCCTAGATCATGCCCCAGCTCCTAAACCACCTGAAAGTGGACAGTCTGGATGCCAGCGTGGACTGGGGAACGATGGCAGTGTATACATGTAAGAACAGTTGTGATCAAGGCAACAGATATTCTCCAGAGTTCCTCTGGAAACAGGACTTAGGAGGGAGTTGTGAAATGCAGCCAATGGCCAACGGGAGTGAATCTGGAATTTGACCGCTTCAGTCAGACCCTTATTCTTGTATCATAGATATAGTCCTTCAATTCAGGGTAATAAATATTAAAAGTTCTTAGACAAAACTTGCTTGTGGTCTATAAAAGTAATGTTACAGAGATGCCAGACCTTTATTTTCTGTAAATTTCTGCAAAACTTAAGTATATTAACAAGGCAATGATTTTGCATGACGACAACTAAATGAACTAAGTGTACTGATGAACCAAAGAAAATGGATTAGAGTGAGCCCGAACTTGCACATGTATGAGATTGTCACAGCAAGATTAGCATACACTTGAAGTCTAAAGCCTAAAATTTTACTTGAGTAGGAATGGAAGTAGCAAGTAGTTCAGTAGTTAACCATATAAATCTTTTAATAAGCTTCTGGATTGTTTTTCTGCTCAGAACGTAACCAAAAATGTCAGAAGTGATTATACGGGATGTATAAAGGCAAGTTGCAGTCCCCAATTCCTGATCTTCTATTATTTCATTTGATGGGTTTTTAAAGTTTAGGAAAATGGGGCCCTTTAGGACAGAGAACTGATTCAAAATCTAGTTTCTGAAGACAGTTCCAGCCCATGAGTCCATTAATTTAAGTGATAGATTTGCCCTGTATACAAGTTGAGCCGACATGGGCCACAGGACAGCCTCCAAACATACGAGGTGTAGCAGGAGAAAAAAAAAACAAGCACACGCAACCCCTTGATGCCCACTTTTCAAGTTGAGGCATATTGGACCTTAGGCATCCTTATACTTATTAAAAACACTATAAACAAATAATTCTGGAATTATAAATGAAATGCCAAAGTCAATTCATGGTCGGGACTCCCTCTCAGCTTAGCCTTTCAGGAGTTTTGAACTTGCAGGGCAGAGGAAAGACAAAACTTTTTTTTTTTTGCGTATACACACTTTATAAACTGTACAGTTCCCTTGTCAATTGTAGAGATAAAACAGGTATTAGGATAGATTAGGAAAGAAAGTACTTGTTCACAATATTGTACAGTCACATATATACTAGGGTCAGCCAAGTCCAATTCCTGGTCTTCATAAAGTCAACGCAATTGCTTAAAATTGCCATTTGGCTAATTAACCACATTGGTCCAAATCAGTCGCTTGCCCAAAACGAACTCAAGAAGACCCAAGGGTTGGAGCTGGCCACCCTGTCAAACCTGGACAAACCAAAGGAGATGAAAATTAAATGAAAGTGCTTTTTAAAAAAGGGGGTTTTCATGGAAGACCAAACACCTTCAGGCGAATAATAGTTTCCATGGAGACCAGTTGAGCCTGAAGTAAAAGGATACTTGACTAATTATTCGGGAATTCTGTTCATAGGCTTACGTAACCACATTTCTTCTACGTAATCCTTTTCACTCATTTCTACAATTTAGGTTTTTCCCCTTACCACGAGTGCCAAAGAACCCTGCATTTAAAAAACTTAAAAAAATAGATTGACTGCATAATACAGAAACTAAAAACTGCAATATTTAACACTGTACCTTCACTAGACTTACCAGTTAACACTAGCGTGGAATATTTTTTTTGCAGGAAACAAAATTAACCATTGAATCAAATGACTTTGCAATGACGCGTCTGCTAATTAGGAATGTATATAAAAACTAACGGATCAAAAAACACTGTACACTATACTGATGAATAAGAATTAAAATGAACTTTCTACATTTAAAAGCAACATTTTAAAATGTAGTTTAAAAAACCCAAAATAAAAACAACCTCTTGGGGGTGTAAAACATTCTCGGGGAGTAACAGGCAGGATCAGCCGTTTAAAAGCATCTTCATTATAAACCATATAAAAGAAAAAAGGAGGTGCTTCAGTCTGATTTCTTGGGCTACTCAAAGTCCCCAAGAGACGGGTCACGACAAACCAGTTCATCGCGACTCAAAACAGTAACGCAGTCCAGCAGCAAACGGATTACGTCGTCTTCCTGAATCCTTTTAAGATGGGATAGATGTTTTCAAACGCTTCGTAGATTTCCGCTCTGACCTTTGCACCTAGAAACACAAAATGAAAGATTCAGGCAGTAAATACAGAATCAAATACCCAATTATTCAAGCTCCATGTACTGTATCCAAAGACTAAAAGCTTATTTTAGTAAATGCTTGCTTTTTGCCACGGATTGTTATAGAGGCTAAGGAATTACATAATTTCAGCTGTTTAACAAAGGCAGATGAAGTCAGGATTCAGAAATGACATCTAGGGAATTTTATGTTGGATCAAAATAAAACAATCAAGTACGTGTCCATGATAGCTATAGTAATTCCAATTCTACATTTATTCGAGTCAACAGATCACTTAAACGACAAAGAAAATACTAGATACAGAAAAAAAAAATGGTTATGTTAGGATAATAGTAGAACAATAAGTATAATTTGTATAAATTATATATTATATATATATACACATACATACAAGTCTGGAAACGCTGTTTCAGCAAAAACAAAAAGTCACTTACCCGTTAATACAACTTTACCCGACACAAATATTAAGAGGACAATTCTGGGTTTGATCATTCTGTAGATTAAACCAGGGAACAATTCAGGTTCGTAACTGCGGTTGGGAAGAAGAAAAATGATGTACCCAATTAGTTTTGTGTTTGCAGAAAACATGTTTTTCACACCCGGATTCAACAAGGATAGGACAATCCCCACCCAGGACTAAAATGATATAATGGTTATATAGTGGGTTATCATTGGTCTTGCCCATGTTAGTCAAAATATGGGTTATTGTTATCCAGACATACTAAGCCTAGTGGACTTTAAAATTCATTACATTCCAAATTCTTCATAGGCACTCTGTCATCTAAAAGTACAAAAAGTTCACGTTTTCTGGAAACCGGCTTCCTGCGCACCTGCTGAACTGCTGATGTGTAAGCACCAGGCCCTCCAGCCGAATGGGGAACTTGACGTCGCAGCTTCCCACCATGTTCTGAATCTTGAAGTCCAGGAATTTGGCTGGGAAGCCCAACTTCTGGACCACCCTGGCATACTTTCTGGCAGCCAAACGGGACTGCTCCTCACTGTGTGGACAAGAGGACACAAAGACCTGTAGTACATTCACATACACAGGAGATGCTGCAAGTATGAAGAACAATCCAACTGACCTCTTGGCACCGGTGCAAACCATTTTCCCTGAACTGAAGATGAGGGCAGTTGTCCTCGGCTCCCGTATTCTCATAATAACGGCAGCAAAGCGCTATGATGCAAAAAGTAGTGAAAAGGGCAGCTTTGCAATAGCAATTTTACCAACAAAATTACATCACCATAATAAAGAGTGAACAAAATTTCAGACGCTCTCCAGTTACATAAATAGGCATTTAAACCACAAATGAGTTGGTGACATCATAGCAGATGGCATTTGAAAAAACATATCATGGTACAGTTTTAAAAAATGGTATTAAATATTATCTTACCTTGGGATTGTACTCTGCATTTCTGGCTCGTAGTGCTATCGTCTTAAGGTCGAGTTTACAACCCAAATTCACAGTTGAAACAATATTCCTTAGGGGAGAAAAACAAAAATAATTGCAACCCCAGGCAAATCGGCCAAGGGAAAAGTGTTTAGACTCTCATTCCAAAAGTATTCAAGTGACAATCTGGTTATGCTCACTTGAACAAAAATGTTGCAACCATTATACTTGCCCCGTTTAAATCCTAAAGCGGCTGTTTTTATTCAATATGCTTTGTACTTGCTAGTTCAGATTAAATACAGCACGTTATTCCGAATGTTAATGGCAGCCTACCATTTGGTAATCAAGACAGCATAACTAAACAAACAAATGGAAGGCAAAAGATGAAACATCTTAATCAAATTGCGGCTGTAATAGTTCATTTTAAGTGTCATACACGGATTAATTTGTAATCAAATGCGGACATGCTTGAATGAAGCAAGCGTCCTTTTAGTCTGAAAGGATACATTTTCCTAAAAGCCTAGACCACAATCTAGGTGGAAAAGATCAGTAATTTTAAATAAACAAATCAGTCTGCTTCGTAACAAATTTAAATATTTCCCTCCCAATCCAGGTTAGTCAAGTTAGACGAAAGGCTTAATGAAAGACTTGCGATCAACAGTTTTCAGTTTCCACAAATGAGGGCTCAGAATGACAGAGGAGGACACTCACTGCAGCTGTGGGACAATCCCAGAGCTCTCTGAGGCAGGTGTGGCAGGAGTGACTGGGGTCATGGGAGTGAGCGGTGTGGTGTACAGCGGCGTGTTGCCTGGCAGCGCAGTGGTGGTGGTGACAGTCTGGGAATGGTAAAGCTGTGGGGTCTGCCCAGAAACCCCAGGCAACCCTCCCTGCTGGGCTGTGGCCTGTGGTGGCTGCTGCTGCTGCTGCTGCTGCTGCTGGTGTTGTTGCTGCTGCTGCTGCTGCTGCTGCTGCTGCCGCTGCTGCTCCTCCAGTAGGGAGAGACTGTTTGTGTTCTGCACAGGCTGAGGGGTCAGCCCTGTGCCATAGGGCATCATGGGGCTAAACATGGGGATACCAGGCGTCATGGCACCCTGGCGGAGAGACATGGCATACCGTCAGACCACGGCTGCGGTTACAGCAAACAGGACAACCCATTTCAGTACAGGTGCAGTATTCACACAATCAATAAATTCACAACTCATGGCTAATTAAATACAAAGATGCTCAAAATATTCCAGAACAGGAACTGCTACAATACTTCAGAACAAGTTCAAAATTGAGGGATGAGGTTATACGCCATGCTTTGCAAACAAGGTACTCCTTAAATAAACATTTTGATGAAGTACAGTAGATATTCAGACATTTAGCAGACTTCCTAAACCTGCAACAATACTTGTTTCAAGAAAGAAGTCAAAGCGTTATAGCACAAAAATATAAGGTAAGCAATGGGAAATTCAATTATTCCTCTTCATAGCACGTTTGACTACTGATAAATATGGATCTATGGCTCACCGGAGGCGATGCTAGTCCCTGGGCAAAGGGAGGACAGCTGTTGTTCTGCTCCATGTCTTCACGCAATGAAGGCTGAAACCAGTAGTATCCTCAGGAACTCTTGTCTTGGTTATTAAGTGCAAGATAAAGTTGGCAAAAGCTAACGCAAGTCATCGGTTAGAGCAGCAGAATATGACCCAGAAATTAAAATGGTAAGTAACATTTCCGCTCAAACGTAAATAAGGCAGAAGGTCTTTGACGAGGTAGTAAATGACATAACAAGCATCTCTTGTCGCATATCACGGACAGCAAGAAAGATCATATTCGACGCTGTGTGCTTTGTTGTCAGGTGCCTTATTGAATTAAGTTACCCCATAGCCACCTAGCCGTTTAACATAATACTATTCCATTCAAAATATCACTGCTATCCTGCTAGCAAGCTAAAACGCTAAACAAACACCAAACCCTCGATTGTTAAGTAATACAGTAACGTACGTTTGCAAGTGTCACTTCATGCCTGTACAAATCTCGAACATTTAGAAAAAGCCCGCCATGCAAGTTCTTCACTTTCTCATATTTGCATTGCTAGCCAGCTAGTTAGCTAGCTAGCTACATACTTCATCATGACCATGGCTGCCGGTTAGAACATTGTCTTTTAATTTATGATGCATTCCATTTGTTTAAATCAATTTAAATGCAAGATCTACATACCTCAGTTTTAGTGTGTTTTTTTTTGTTTTCACCCCAAGACCGATTTCTTATTTTTGCGTACACGAAACCAGCAAATATCTTATCGTCCCATAAAGCAGCGCGCAATAATGCAAGTACGTCTGAACTTTAAAGAACACAATTTTGTGCTTCCGGTGTCACCAGAAAACGTTTATATAAATGGGATGTTAGCAACGTGTAATTATTGCGTTATTTTAATGATTTACTGTACCAAGTGATACCGTACAAATCCGTTTTCTGTATTTAATTGTTTGTGTTTAATAGATTCCAATACTAAAAATACCGCATGTGCCTACCGTCTACATCCTACTGGTTGTATGTGAGTTATGCGAATTTTTATTGCAATGCTACTAGGAAAATCTCATTTATTAACATTCTTCTGGAAATTGATAGTCGTAATTACCGTTTCAAAAATAATTGAGTTGCACTAGAAGACGACGATCAGGAGAACAGTTTTTCTGTACTATTCAAATTACTATTTTTTTTTTTACTACAACCGTTAACTGACTTAATTAATGCACGTCTGGTGACCCGTGTTGTTAAAGCTGTAAAGACAAAATTAAACAGATCCCGAAATCCGTTTATTATTTATTACGAAAATCAATACGGGTAACCTATGTGAAATAAAAATAGTCATTACAAAATAGTAACGCATGTAACGTTCATGGAAAATCCCACTCACCTGAATTCCGTTAACTCGATAAATATCGAGAATTACAATGATTTATCTGAGACATTTTAAATGTTAAGTCGTCTCTAATCAGATTTGAGCTTGCAACCTAAATCACGCCCTATTAATGGATCATACACAAGTTGTAGGTTAGATCTGAATTATCAAAAAAAATCATGCCTTCCATCTGCTATTCTTCTGCAATGATAGCCAGCCAGCCAGCCAGCCACACACACACACACAGAGCTCCAAAATCATAAGCAATAAAGACAACGATTCAATTAAACATAGTTTTATTGACCTCATTTAAATCAGTAAAAAGAACAGGGAATTCATTGCAAGTGCACATCTGAAAAACAAGATTTAGTGGATAACAGAGGGGGGTTTCAGTCCTTCCTGAGTGGGATGGTCTCCTCCTTGATGCCCTCCTTGGTAATAATGCAGAGTTTCAGCGCGTCCCCAGTGTACACATCCCTCTCAGCTGCCGAGATGAAGACATCCTTAATCAGCTGCACTGCCTTCTCCAGTGTCAGGGGCAGCTGCTCCACATTCTCCATGTTTTTGAACCCAATCTGTGCGAGACAGCGAGAGAGAAAGACTGGTACATAGGAAAAGCAGGGCTTCGAGACACACTGACACTTCAAAACTCAAAATAATTCACTGATCTGAGATATGGATATGCATCCCCCCACCCCCAATTCCTTAAGTGGTCACATGCAAGCATTTCAGGGGGGAAAACAATGTTTAACATCGACAGGCTTCATTTTTTTGCAACACCACACACTCTGAAAACCTTTCTATGGCAAGTTTATTTCTATTCTTAATACCAAGAAAACCTTGCTTGTTTTCCCCTTTAACCTGGTCTGAAAATTACCACAAATTAAACACACTTTCTTTTAATCATATAACTTGACTTTTGCTGCCCTCCAGTGGTATATCCCATTATAAATCTGGGGCAATGAAAATCTAGAGGAAGGTTATTATATTTGATGTTTTGAGGAAATGTGTAAAATTATTGTAACATACACATGCATATACACATATATATATTCTCTCTTTTTCTTTAATTGATAAATGTGAAAACACTAATCACAAAGTGCTCTCATAGTCAGCATAATATCATCCAACACTGAAGAACCATTCATGGTGCTGCCCAATTCAGAATTACAGGTCGTAAACCCAAATTAATATATATATATAATTAATCACACGCTTTAACGCGTTAACTTTGACAGCCCATATACATACATACATACATATATATATATATACACACATACATATACATATACACATACATACACACACGTTCATCAGAGACGTTTCACAAGAAAACAATGTCAACACATCCATCAGTAAATTGTGAACTTTTTTTCATTATATATTTTTTATGTGTGTATTATTTATTATTTATTGGGTTTGCTTTATAAGTTGTCCTTTAGATTTACGTGCCCATATAGGCAGCTAGCTATTTTTGATCGTTGTCAAAAAAGGGCAAATAAATGAAGACTGGGTGCCTGGCATTGCATGCAATCCAACACCTGTGGACAATTCAGCCAGTTTTTGTGAATACAATCTTTTCTCCCTCCGTGTCTGCATTTAAGGCATAGCGGCAGCCACAGCTATTTAATGATGAGGAAACCCTGACCCGATGACATTTCAAATAAATATTATACACCATATTCACCTGGTTGTCAAGGAGTGGCTGAAGCATGGCACTAGCAGACCCTCCTGCCTTGTAGGTGTCCCTCTGGTAGGACCCGACTGGGTCAAAACTGTACACTGCTCCCCGACCTGGATAGAAAAGGCATTGTCAGAGCACAGTATCCATTTATGCAGCCTTGAGCAAATACCTGATCTCCAATTACACTTATGATCGCAGTATACTGGTGCCGTGGATGTTCATAGGTGTAATTAAGACATTCGATTTACATGTCCTTGCGATCGTCACTAGAGAGATGTGTGGCAGTTGTAATCAATTTTGAACTTTTGCTCCAACATCTGCAAAAACTATGTGCTATGGCTCAAGTGGCTGAGTCAGTAAATAATTCTGCTACACCGCTACAAAAGGTGGGATAGTCAATGAGTGTTTGTTGTGTGAAGCATAGTTGTGCCTTTGGTTTAATATAACGGAAAATTGCGTGGCAAATCACAGTAGAATGTAAAAAGCCAGGAAGATGAAATTGTGCTTATTTTGATCCCCACCCTTATGGTCATTGCTTTACAGTTGAAAACATACCCTCCTCGTCCAGACCGCCGATGATGTTGTAAACGTAATAGGGAAAGAACCGTCTTCCATAAAGAATGGTGGAGAGCATCGCTGCTATTGCCCCACTTGTCATGGACTTGTTGTTCGAGTGCTTGTACATCTGAGAGACAGACAAGGACAATTAATAAACCTCCACGCCCACAGCTAGGTAAACAATGATTAAGAGAGTTCCATACATGATAGCTTCACACAACTACACCAAGTTAGGGATTTTTGGTTCAAATGACCAAACAACCAGATGGAGTTAGCTACCCTGTAGGAAACAAAAAGTGATACTACATTAAAGCTAAACCTGACAGAAGTGTAATATAATATGCTTGATGCATAGATGCCAACTGTAGGATACAGCTTCCTTAAGTCAACACTCAAAGTGCAGTGGAAAAATTCAATATAATATTCATATCCATGCTATGAAAGCCTATATAAACTCTAGTTTCTCAATGTTCTCAATTGGTGGTTAGTATGTCCATACCTTCTAACATCTGTGGCCTGCATTTAAACAGGGGACTATGAAAAGAAAATTGTACCTTAAGCCTCGCATCAATGATTTTGGTTAGAGTTAGGCAGTCTCCATGGAACCCACTGCAGCCAATGACGGTTGTGTCTGTCCTGCACGAGAATAATCATGATGCACATTAAAGGGCTGTGTTTTCTATATACCATTGGGAAATTAATTTACTTTAATACAATTAAAATGTGTAATTAGTGAGACTTAACATGAACAAATAAAGATAATCTCACACTTCAAATGTGTTAAATGAAATGATACATTAGTAGAAAAAAATACACAATAAAATAAAAATCATTAAATATTTTTCATATTTTTAAAGGACTACCACACAAATAAAACTGGTATTTGCTAATAGCACGACATTTAGAGGCTGAAAGTGGTTAAGTTACAGGCTTGTAACTAAAGGTTGGCCGGTTTAAGCTCCACCACAGCCGTTGTATCCTTGAGCAAGGTATTTAACCTGAATTGCTTCAGTAAATACCCAGCTGTACAAGTGGATGAATGTAGAAGTTGTAAGCTGTGCAAGTCGCGTTTGCCAAGCAACTAAATTGTTCATTTCAGCTATAAAATGGAACAGTAGCCTAAGGACAGGATATTGTATGATCAGTCTTTCGAAAACTTCCCCAGGAAAATGTGCCATGTCGGTGCATGGTTAGACATCACTCTGAACTGAATCTACAAATGCCACTTACAGTTTGTAGCACTTGGGGGAATCACGACTGTGGATTGAGTAGCCCTCGCTCAGTCGTGTGTCGGAGGCCACAATAGCGAAGTCTTCACCGGCAACTGCCAGCACAGTCCTGTCAAAAAGTAAAAAAATAAGTAAATAAATCAGCTAGTTTGAGGTAAACATGATCAGTTGATAACCACATATAAAATAAATACATGTTTATTACAGCAGTATAAATGCGAAGTCTCCAGCAGTCGAAAACGAAACCTATCTAGCTAATAGCTATCTGGCTAAACTGCCCAGTTTATTCGTATATTTTGCTTATACAAATTTAGATACAGTAAATTAATACTGAAGTCTGCTTTGACCCCTCGTATTCAATTCACGAGGCTATCACAACTTACTCCGCGCGTTTATAAAGTTTACCAACAACTTTCCATAGCAAATATGGTCGCTAGCTACACTAACGTTCAACAATGCCTCTGCTTTCTGTTTTTCACTTACCCTCCGTTAAATGAATAAGGCGAAAATTTGTGCTCTACTGGTCCTGTATAGTGATACTCCTTCATCTTTCCATTTTCTCCATATATCTGTGAGGACATCATTGTGTCTACTACAGAAACACCCAAGCAGCTAACAGATTCAATAAAGTCAACAGAAATACCGAAAGGAAACTCGCTGTCTCACTGCAGTATGGCGGAACGGAACCAGAAGTGGAAAAAAAATTCCTTGATAGCGGATTTTACATTTACTGCCATCTAGTGGTTGGATTGTCAAGTCTCGTCATTTACTGTTATCGTCTTTAATAATCCCGTTACAAACAACGTACCTTGGCTTTATATTTCCAGAATAAGAGTTCACCAGGTTTCGTGTTTGTTTTTTTTTGTCTGTCTGCCTTACAAGTGCTTGACACTTGAGGGTTTATTACTTCAGGATCTCAACCACGCACAATATGGTACAGAAATAACTGCTGGACTTGTTTCACGATACAGCATGAAACACAACACAATCCCTGGGCGTGGCTGTTATCTTGGATTTACCCATATTTATTAAAACGTAGTACTGAAAAAAGAGTGAGCAGTGGGTTAAAGGGAAAGATGGCGAAACAAAGAAAAGAACATTCCAGTGTTGGACATGTTGTGGTGTCATGAATAACTTCATGCCTGGTCATAGTTGCCATTCAGTGTTCCCCAGAAAAACAAAACAAAAAATAATCAGAAAAGCCTCTAGATCTTTATTTACAGAGAATAAAACATAAATATGTAATTTTGGAAATAGCCTGTGGATTTCTGAACTTCAGTTAAACAGGCTGTAGAATCCAGGCCCTTAACTCAGGGGCAGGTACAGTGGCCAAGGAAGATAAAGCTAATTTGCCTAAAACAAATTAGTATGCAGAGCATGCCTGGACTTTGCGCACTAACAGTTACAAATCTAAAATTAATGAGGAGGAGGATGACACCATGCATGACATCCGTTAAATCAAAGACATGTGCCCCCCACCCAATGTTGTCAGACTGGCAACATGCCAGGTGGCATTTGTTATGTCTCTATCTTGAACCAAGAGAAAAAAAACGTTTAATCAGTTATTTATTTGCGACTCACATTAAATAGTCTAAAATTTAAATATATACAGCAATGCAGAGGATGGACATATAAAATACTTTGCATGCTTTTCATCTATAATATTTGACTACTGTAATGAATTGCACTACCATTAATCATGATCAATTATTCAGTTTTCCATGTACTGCACCCCATGATAAAGTAGTCTGGTAATGTCTGACTGCAGAGAATACCCAGGTATGGCAGAGTTGCTAAGGAACCACCAGCACTGAGGGATTCACTCACAGCCTCAAGTTCCTCTGCTGACTGTGATTTCATACATAGTGGGTGTGCGCTTTTGACCTGCGCTTTTCCATCTGTTCAAAAAATCTTCAGGTTCTCTGGACAAGAAGTTATTTCGGAACCACAGGCTGAGAAAATCTCAGGTTTAAGGGTGGGAAACAACTGTATGACCCAAAGTTGGCAATGCCTGTATCTAGCTGGTTTGCAATTGAATGATGAAGTGCTGAAATACAACGGCAAGCAGGCCAAGTTCTTCCTCCACGCCTTCTGTTCTTATGGGGTTAATCATGAGACCAAAGCTGGAATGTGCCAAACCCAGGAAACATCAAAATGAACACAATGGCCACCAAGCTCATCCACATTGGCACTCTTTTGCAAAATCTGAAAAGGAAAGTGGC
>JAOYSI010000011.1:374390-397679 GCA_025775065.1 Hiodon alosoides
ACCAATTCAACAAGAAAAAAACATTTTACCTTTTATCACCTAGATCTACTATTTGACGATTCATGGACCTTTTTTACTGTTTTTAATGAGCCTTTTCTTTATAAAATCAGAGAAAACCACACCATCTAATCTCCTAGAATCCAGAGTATCCCTAGCTTTTAAAAAGCCCACATAAAAAAAAACGTAAACATTTAAACCCATTAATGTGACAGAATCTCAACATTCGTACTTCACCCATTACCCCTTCCCTATGTGAACGATCGATATCCACAGTCAACCCACAAATCTCCCACAGCAGGTTTTTCACTGCTGTGGGTTGAGAAGATGGGGGTCCCTGCTGTGAGTGACATTCTGAAAGGGGCTGGTCCAGATGGAGAGGTGTGAGAACCCAGCTCCGAGCGAGGGAGCTCAGGGGGTGGGTGGGAACCCCCCCTCCAACTGCTGAGTCACATGGGGGCTCTTTGTTCGAGAGACCCCGTGAGTGTCAACACGGGGACCGTGCCCTCGGACCGTGGGACGGATGGTTCGACTGGACAGCAGAAAGGTATGAGGAATATTGCGAGTAACATTAATGATAATGGTGCTGATGGTGAAGAGCAGATTCAGGTGCCAGGAAGAGCCTACATCTGGGAATGTCTCCTGTTCTCCCATGCTATATCCCAACCAGCTGCTCCGAAATGCAACAACCCCCCCCCCCCCCACCACCACCAAATCAGCCCACTTGTCTGTCTCTTATTATTCATTGCCCCCCCCCCACACATTGCCCCCAGCTGATAAGAAAGATGTCTAATCAGCATTTCGGAAAGAGGTTTCCAAAAAATATATTTACGTAATTTTGGGGATTAGGAGTGAACAAGGGTCCCTCTCTCCCACCGTCTCGTTTTTTTCTATATTGTTGACGTGATCAGCTGATGACACAGAGATGCAGTATCCACAGGGGATTAGGGCTCAGGCTCTATGGCTATGGAACACCACCATCTGCCACTGGCCACATTCATATACTCAGCAGAAGGCCGCAGCATTTGTTTATTTAAATGGAGAACTTAACTTTCCCAGGACAGTATGACCCCGGCAGCCCCCTACGAAAGAAATACTGTCTGCACGTGAGGCAGTGAACCAGAAAAACCCAAGGCGAATGTTAATTGCCACGTAGTGAGCCATCCTTACATACAATAAAGGATCTGCTCCCAGCCACCGAGGGTCCCATCGGTAGGCCAGGCTGGGCCGGATGGGTGTGGAGCGGGAGGGGCAGCCTCTGATTGGCCGGGCACTAATAAAGAGGGAGCGGGGAGGCGTCCACACGCTGCCGCGGCTGCTTGGTTAACATGCGTGTGCCTGGATGTCGCCCGCACGACCATGCCTGCTGTCACGCTCCTGAGGGGCTGATATTGTTTAGAATGGGCCTCTTCACAAGGAAAGGGGGTGGGGGTGGGGGGCGCGGCTTAGGAGCCCCGATGCCATGGTGTGTTCACAGGGCACTACAACAGTTTGAAGACATGTGCCGTAAATTCCGGGGCCTTAAATTATGTCGCGCTTTTGAGCGCTCGTCTAAACAGGACCAGTGAGCCCTTCGCCGGCGAGGTCTTATATAAACGCTGGCACAAAGCATGTGGTAGGCAGAGACTACGCATGTTTGATGAATGCATTTGTGATGTGTGAACCTTCTTGTTTGGCCCCCAAAAGTTTTTTTTATTTTTTATTTGCCTCGGCTTGCTGCCTGTTTTCCAGTTTGTAAAGGACATAAATTTCTTCCAGAAACCTTTGGCCGTCTGTGCCCAAATCCCTCTCAATCTGAACCCCATGCAAAATCGCCCATGATTTATAACTGGAATCACCATATGGGACTTTCAGTATTCCTTCAGTCTTTTCACTATTCACAGACACCAAAGTACTGTCAGTATAATTTAAAACTAAATTCCTTTAAACAAGGACCCATTAAATGTATTAGTTATGTTTCCTATTGCATATTTATGGTATGACAAATTTGGTAAGGGCAATTGTGATAAAACTGATAAAATTGATAAAATGTTTGAACCCATTGGTGTGAATGAGATATATGGCTTAACAACAAATAACAGTACAACTTCTTGCAATTTTTCAAATGACTTCATTTATATTTTCACCTGCCCAGGTTGATCATGGAATAAATACTGTGGTGTTAGTAAACAAACTAACCGCTTAAATTTCTTTACTATTGAATACATTCATTTTATTTGTAAGAATGTATACTCATAATGGTCATTTACAATCTGAAAGACACAATTTATGAAACACTAAAAGCTAAATTAATTCAAAAGTTGAAGAGGGAAATTCACTTAACCAACCTCCAAAAAACAACAACAATAAACTAATTTAATTGTCAATAATTAATTGATAATCTCTTCTCATTTAATTATTCAACTTATTAATTTAACAATGTTTACAGTCAATACCCTGTACTCCACAGGTTGCCAGGTTTTACTTTAACCCTTGCTGAAGGCACAGAAATCGCAACGTGAACCTCAACCTCGACAATATAAAACACATCTCCACGCTGGCGCCATTGATCCTGTTGCTGCCTAGGAACGTTTACACAAACAAAGTACCCTAAAGGAGAAATTTGAAGTAGTGTCACTCTTAAGCAGAAAACTGCAGACGTACGCAGCCATTTGTGGAAGCCCTTTCGACAGACACCGGCACGCTCAAGGCCTTTGTCCACTACCACCAGCTGCCCCAAAGCAGTGTGAAGGAGGAGAGTCATCAGCTCACACGCATTTCAGCGCTTTATGCTAATAAAGCTTGGGTATAAATCAAATTCAATATGTAACATGTGTTCGTCCGCCTTGCTGACCTTAGGTATTCTATTTAAGTGGGAGGCGTAGAAATAAAAGCGCATTGCACTGCCATAGTGATTAAGAATGGCACCTTTGTTACTGCAGCTGTAATTATGGACACAGTTTTTTTCTTTTAAATAAAAGGAATGAAGCAGGCTTTCATAAATTTTTCTGTTTGGCTCCAAAGTAATTTTTAGTCAATTTTGATATCAGGGATCTGATATGAGTTCAAATATGGGTTTTGTAGTTTTTGATATAAACTTAAATTATAAACATTACAGTACAGTTCTTAGCCCACAAATATTATGCTCTTCTGATCTTTTCTGTAAAGACGAATAAATAAATATCTGAGACCTAAGTGATCGGCAAGGTTGAAGAAAAGAAAGAAAAGGGAGATTGCAAAGGTTTTCAGGCACACTCTCCCTCCACATATCGCAGAAACTTGACACACTCCATCATCGATGCTGTGTTAACCTCATGCGCGAACGCAGGGGAACCAGGAAGTGGGGCAAAAAACTTCCACAGCGCCGCGGTGCGTCTCCGTCGCGGTTCACCCGAATAACCCAAATGGCATAGCTGTGTGTGAGAAGTGGAATCTAACGGCGTAATCTCTGCGGGTTGCTGGGGGTGGCATTGTTCCGTGAGAAAGGCCTTGTTCAGAGGTGGGAGGGTATCGTGCAGGCTTGCTTTGCTCTAGGTGTGAGCCCCGCTGGATGCCACCCGGTGGCGGCGGGCAGGATGCGCGGTTTTGCCGTCGATTACTGCTGTCGTGCTGTGACAGACAAGCAACACTGCTAGAATTTATTAACTCTATTCGTTTTCTTTATTGGTATATATTACTGTTGCCCGCTAGCATTTGGCAGTTTCACAAAACTCTGTAGTTCTCAGTCATGATTAAGATGAGTTCTTTAAAAATTAGATGGCATCCACCTGCTGATCTCAGGTTGTGAAAACCCTTGTCGAAGGTGTACTTTAAAGGCTCATAGTCGGTTTCCAGTAAAAGGAGTAACAACTTCCCTAATCCCTGACCCCTCCTCCTGTTTCGTATTCCGGGGCTAAGCAGGGCAAATGGAGGCAATTCCGCTATGGCACTCTGAGTTGTCAGGATGGCGTGAGAAAGGCGGTACGGAGGAGCTGCTCCGTGGGGATTAACAGGGTTCCGGGGTGTCAAAGAAGCCCCTGCTGGCTCCACCGCGCCTCCCCGGGTCCATCCGAGCCCCGCGTTGGGCTGGGAACCTCAGCCCACTTCTGGGGGCACAAGCCAGAGTGTATTTTTTTGTTTTTTTTGTTGTGGTGGTGGGGGTAGCTGGCGTGCAAAGACCACAAGAGGGGGTCTTTGGGAAGGATTAAAAAGTGACAGGCCTGAGTGTTCCGCTATCAGACCAAGCTCATGCCAATGATGGCGTGGAGGATTTAGGGGAAGCGCCTTGGTGGGGGCTAGGTGGTGGCTTAAGAGTGCAGATAACCCCTTTCCACTGCACTGTGGGGGGGGGTTAGGGGAAGCAGAGTGTCTACACGAGTTTCAAGCGTCCACATTCTGTGCAACATCAAAACCCACTGAGTTTGATTTCCTGAAGAACAAAGTAGAAATGAACAAGGAAAAGCCATCAAGTTACTGTGGGTAAAAAGACCTCATTTATACTGCTCTGTGGGTAAAGGACGACAGGCGGCTGCAACCCCCCCCCCCACAGCTGTTATTTTCTGCCAACTCTGTTTATGGAGTGGATCAGTGTTATGGTGCTTGTTGGTGGAAGGAGGGGGGGAGAGTGTGTGGAGAACACACAGAGGCAGGTTTCGAGTGTGTGAACCAGGCTGCGAATCAATCTAAATCAATTAGGAGACAGCAGCAGGCTCGGTCACTTGTCCAACTCTCACTACCTTTACCCTCTCTATTCTGCTGGGGCCATTTTCAGGACCGCAAAAGCCTTTCTGGGTGCTTAATTTATCAAAGCAACCTCCCCCCATCCCCCTTTCATTGTTTGTTTTTTTACCCGCCCCCCATTTTCTCTCCATTTCTCTTTCTGTCCCATGCTTCTTTATTACCTAATCTATAGAGTAGCACAGCACATCAGAGCCTCTCTTTTGATGGTTATTTATAATGTAATTGTGGTTTTTGACAGGAAAAGTTGACGGGCCAAGCCCTTACTTCAGGATATCCTCTTCTAGCGTTGTCATAGGCAAGCCTCTGTTCAGCTCTCCGTCCCTGCAAGATTAACAAAATGCATGGTTTTCAGGACTGAAAACAATGATCAGATGGGAAATGTCTCTCCTGGTCAAATTTAGGAGAAGAGCGGGGAGGCTTGTCCGCTAGTGACAGAATGTACACATCTAGCCCTTGACCGCAGGGTCACAACTTGGAAGAACTGGGTAGAACTGGCAATCCCTAGCTACTGCTGGCATCTACAATATGCCAGTGCGATGCTCGTCCTGCCTGTGGATTGAGAAAACACATTGCACTCGTGCCAAGTGCTACATCTGGCTGTCTATTACTACAGCAATGTTTAAGCTTCGATAAAGCCAGACAAATCCCCAGCAGTCCTTATGGCTATTATATTGAATGTGTTGTTAAATACATGTGCAGGGGGTCAGGAATCAGGTTAATTTTCCGCTTTTTTACTTTCATGCAAGTGGGAGGAAAACCAGATTAAAAGCCAGATCAGGAAGGATTGGGAAGAGCTGAAGTGTCAGTGCTCGGAGACTTTGGTGAATTTGCGAAGCTGCACTCATTGGAAGCGGAGAGAGGACAGAGAGCAGGGCGGAGGTGCCAAAAGTGGTGGCCGTCCTCGGAGGGCACGGGAAGCCAATCGTTGCCGGCATGGGGGCGAGGATTACCTTCACACCCGGCTCGCTCGCTCTGCAGGTGACGCGGCAACCATCCATTATCCATGTCTCCTGCTAGCCAGGGCTGATTTCCCAGTCAGGTGCTAATTCTAATCAAACGCTTCCAAAGCATGAGCCTTTGATCTGTGCCCCTCTCGCAACACACACGTTTATACAATGCCCCCCCCCCAACCCTCCCAAACACCCATCTGCATTTGGACTGGACTGCTTCCTATTTATCATCCCTGTTTCGACACTTGGGCTCATTAAAGAAGTCTGGGGGAGTTGGGGGGACTTCCAGGGGAGAGTTAACAGCGCTGTAGTGCGAAGCTGGAGTGCTGTCCCGTCTGTTCTAAAGGCACTTCTCAGCCCTGTGCTGACTGTAACCAAGGCTCTATTATCTCTGCATGGACGCGCTAATGTTGACGCATTTCAGTTAACTTTCTCAGCTACTGCACAAAGGAAGGCTTACAAAAAGACATGGCCCACTGTCTCTGCTTTGAAGAGAGGACAGGGTTGTGTTCAGAGCACCCTAGGATACTATGAAGGTGTTTTCTGCCCATGACTATGACTATATAGTGTTACCTGCAGGGACCGACTCAGCTGGTAGTAATGATTATAGTGAAAGTGCCAAACATCTGTTTAAAATGCACATGCACTTTTGTGTACACATAAAAATACCACTGAGTATTGGTCCTCCGTTGGGCCTGTATGATGCCATTATCAACCAATTAATGCACACACGCATCTGCTCATAAAACGGACTGGTCAGAGTCCTCCTTACGGAATTCAAAAAACATCTTGCTGCTTGTTGCTAACTGTACACGGTTCAACTACTGGTAAGTTTGGTACAAATAGTGGGTAGATGAGTTACAATAAAGAAAAAAAAAGTATTTGTCGTATTATTTTTGTTAAGAAAATTATATGTGTTATGCCTCACTGCAAGTCACTCTTACCTTTGCATTCATTTGATTAAACCTCCAATGGAGCTGAAATCACTAAGTAATAAAAACAAGCATTTACAATCTAGCACCGCTAGGTGGCGCAGAGAGCCAGTCTCGACTGAGCCCGCACAGGGAGTTTCTGAACGGCTTCCAAGACAGTCCTTTTCATTCAAGAGTCTTTTAAACACATGCAAACGGCATGAGCCCTGAAAGGCTGTTTACTGCACCTCTCCCTCTTCTCTCTATTTTACATCTGATTGCTATGGTGTAAAATTAAATTACCCTTCACAATGCTTGCTATGAACTGCGTGCGGGACAGCTTTTCCCACAGTTGAGAAGGGTGTCAAAAAGTATAAGGCGTACAGCAGCTTGTGGGAAAAGCGACATAATTTAATCAGATCTCTAAATGGGGAACGCGACTTTTCTTTTCACATTGTGATCGTAATCATTCAAAATAGGTAACGGATTAAATACAAAAGAAACAAATGAATACTTTATTGGGTTAGAGCACTCAATCCCAAAGAGTAGCGAGGCGTGGGTGTCAATCAAATAAAACACCAAACATATTCACAGGATGTCTAAAAGAAAGGAGATAAAATGTCGAGCCACGCCTCCTTTTTTCAGTGCTGTAACACTGACCTCCTCTATTTTCACCTCAAAACCAGATGAACGGTGGGAAATCATGAACTATACCCAAAAAACAGACAACATGGAAGCCTCCTCCTGAAGTCGATGCACCACTAAGAATGAGCTGGAGGACTTACACAGTAGTGCAATTAACTGGGAGGCACCTCCGTCTTCTCTCCTGTGGGTCAGTTGGCACAGTGTTATCAGCTACATAAATGGGTCATTATAAGCCCAAAATCCTCAGCACTTAACCTAAGGGGGGACTGGATGAGTGACAAACTTATCAGCAGAGGAAAAGATGGGGGTGGGTGGGCAGGGAGGGGTGAGAGCAGAACGGTCAGTTACTAAAAACAGTGCTCAATTAAGTGATATGAGATAGGTACATGCTGATTGTCAGCCTGGCAAACGTGTTGATGACGATTCTCCTGTTGAGAATTAGCGCTCTTTTATGGAAAGTGAGCATGTGAAATAAATGTAATTAACAGCTGAAAGTGATGGTTCTGTTACAGCAGCAAGTATCTTCATTTCAGTGGTTTCATGCTTCAACGGAGTATACGGACCATATCGCTTACCAGACGTTGCATATTTAAAAGAAGACATTCAAAACAACGCACTGGTTCAAAAGATGTCTATTTATACGGAAATGTGTGTGCTTTTAACTGACAATTATTTATTTTGCCATCTTCAATGTGTGTCATGTGTGTTCCAGGAAAGCAAAAATGTGATGACAAACTAAAAACGTCATTATTCTCTTCACCACTGAAACATGAGACTGCAGAAGATGAAACCCTCAACAAGCTTAAGAAGTGCGTAGCTGTCCCCATTCAAAGCATGCAATAAATTATTCAGCTATCTGCAGTGAGCTGGTCCTTATTTTGCCCCAAAAAGGCATTATTTCATCTGCAAACACCTATTGAACATGACTACATTGACATTTACCTGTTCCTTGTTGGAGAACAGATTATTTCATACCATGTAGGTCCTTGAAAGCAGCAGGTGAATTACAGATTTGAAGTCCTTAACAACACCCTTCCAATCTGTTAACAACCTGAGATCTCAGTACAAAATCTACACACATTGTTTCTCTGAAACAGGAGATGGATATAAATTCCACTTCTGTGCCTGAGGAATACTGAACACTAACTGATGGGGCTGTGCTCCAGAACCGGCCCGAGGAAGAAAAAGGCTATCGTTTGCCGCCGAGCAGCTTTTCACCCGGCCTGCGTTTGTTGTCCCGGCCTTGCACTTTCCCAGGATCCAGCCAAGTGAGCGCCCTGCTGGGCCTTCGTGCTCCCAGGAGCGGCTTGAGGTGAAAATGGGGGTTATTCACACTGAACTGGGAGCAGAAGCCCAGCCACAGGTCCTAAGCACTCTGCTGGGGGTGGGGGTTTAATGACCTATCTGTTCACTGGCAAAGTCCCACACAGAGGTAAGCCACACTAGTCATTACATTTCCATACACAGTTTTTAGGTTCTTTTGTCTTTTCATTTTTATGCACATATGCTCACGGCCGTATTTCCACGTCTTCCTCCTACACAAGACTTCTCGTGCTTTGGCAATGGCTGTGAAACAATTCATGGCAATAAAGCTCTTTGGGATCTCGAGTCGTTGGACCTAACGAGGCGTCGAGTTTGCGTCTCTCACCGATGCCCCTTCGTCTCGCCACAGTAGCTCCATTAGCACGAGCGCGCCTAATTGGAGCCTGCATTAGAGCTACCTGAGGACAACAGGGAGACCCCCCCGCCCAGTTTGCAGAAGCAAATCACGAGAGTGCCGGTGGGACGCTCTTTGGCACGACCCTGCGAAGGGAGAGCGCTCCTGTTTATCAAAGGGACGCCCTCCTGTCACGTACCTGACTATTGCCAGGGGAGTGAGTTTACTGCTCAATTACCTTCCTTCAATCTGCCGGCTGCTCCCTGCCCTGGGAGAGAGGCAATGTGGGCAGCTCCTGTCGTCTGGGCTTGAAAGGCTCATTACTGTCAACAGGGCACGTGCTGTACTGTGGGTGCCACACTGACCACAACGACTCACACCTGAGTAGCTTGGGTTTTTACAGAGAGGATACAGACTTCATGGCATTTTCACATTTCATAAACGACACAGGGAAAAACATCAGGGTATTTTCTCGTCTTTAACATTCCAAATTCCACCTGGTGTAGAACATTAAATTAGCTTGAAATCTGTGCATTATCTCTGCAATGATGCCGTGTTACTGGATTCTAAAACAGTTTCTAGTCATGAAAAACCTACAACGTACCAAAAGACAATACCTTGAATTTAGAGTGCTATAGCTACATTAGAAATGGCATTCACTTATTTCCAATTAGACAGCGGTTGTAGAAAAACACAGAAACTTATGTTATGAATGTACACAAGAAATAAAATTGTTTAAAACTATCCAAAAAATTGTGAATTGGATTCAAGTAGATACAGCATATAAATGTAAAGAGGTTTCTTTTATTTATATAACATGGTAGTCAGGTTCTAATACCCTTTCTTTCACTGATATTGCCTGGTTGATCAAGCAAAATAAATAAATCACCATTGCTGGACTAAGATAAAAGCTACTCCTTATAGTAGGCACATGGTTATTAATCAAGTAACATGATCTGTAGTTGTCTGTTTACGGTAGAGCTCATTCAAAGCGGTCTAATTTCCTTTTGTCAGTTAGGTAAAACTACATTTATTCAACCTTGCCATAGTTACCGGATTAAGCCATTTTTTGGGGATAAGCTTTTTGGGGTACATCTACATTATTTGGCTTCCTGTGAAAAGACAGGGGGGTGTGACCAGATCCAAATTTTAACTGGCTCATTAACACAACTATAGGGAACAGAATGGAATCAGAGCAGACGATGGTAGGTACTTTCACTGGGTCTCACCTCTCGGTGTCCTTGGAGATCAAGGTAACACCTCTATTCAGGAGATTAGCCTCCGTGAAGGCTCTGACAATGTGAAACGCGGACAGTGGAAACGCAGCTTCAAAGCTATTTACTGCGGCTGGAGTTTTAAAGAATTTAAAAAGACCTGTAGGATCAAAGGGTGACACTTTCAAATGATGGCTACAAGTACCTGTTGATTTAACGCATGAACCCCGCTGAATGTATATCGTCGGGCATTTCCTCTGGGGTCTGCAATGAACGTCACCTGCCCCGACTGTGGCCTGTGACCCAAACCCTAACCTTTACCGTCATGCATGTGATGTCCATTGGAACAGAGGAAGTCCATGGGATATCCAGCTGCTTTCCACGTGTTACAGGGCTTTAGGGACTGGTGGAGGGGGGCGGTGACCTACCACAGGCTTTCCAGAGGAGACACCTCTAGTGGAAACAGGGAAAAGACCGCAAGCACGGTGGGAACACTCGTGTTGTGCCGGAGGGGCCAGTTTGGTTCAGCGGCTTGTGAAACTAAATGTGACTTGCCTGAAGAAGCGCTGCCTTGACATGGCCCATGCCCAAACTACGAAAACGGCACCGCTGAGAGTCTCGCCGCACTTTCTTTGCTCACTGGGCTTAGGACACTCTGAATTATCACAGGCCTCGCTGGACCTCCTGCTCCAGATGTGCAACAATAAAACATCAGTGTCTTTCCAGAGTGCCCGAGAACCCGGAAGCAAGTGATTTATGTAGAGTGCTTAAAGAGTAGAAATTACTGTTTCCAATAGCGTAAATCTTCAGCAGAATACAGAAAGTACACTTTGTCAGGTGATAGGGGTTCAGAGGAGGAAACAAGCAACAGTCCCATTTCATGTATAAATCTTGACATAAATGCCTGTGTTCATCTGTGAAATCTGTAATGCAAATGTCCCTCTAATCCCTTCCAATTTGCTCCATTGATACATGTAGGGGAAAAAATTAAGGGCATTCAATTTAGCATTTGCGGGACGGTCAGTTCACCTGAACTGTGACTAGATTCCTCCCCTGACAGGGAAAACGTTAATGGTGAATGGAAATGTCGGGTCAGGTTCTATTTGAGCTCCTGCCATTTAGAAAAAACGATGGCCCGAGCGCACAACGGACCTACTAGCTGCCAGACTGCTCTCGGTATGACCCCCGTGGATTAACGCCTGGGGTGGGGTATGCGAGGGTGGGGGTGGGGGGCTAGGTGCATGGCAGAGCTTGAGTCAACACTTCTGCCGAAGGATGCAGTTTATAAACACTAAATATAGCAACAAGGCAAGACTTTGCCCTTTTCTGTCAGGCCTAAAACTCTTTTAATGTTGTCGATTACAAGCAACGCACTGCAACGGCGAGGCCAAGGGGGCTTAAAGGCTTCCACTGTTCATTAGTAATTGTAACAACTTCTTAACGAGAGGCTAAACTCTGGCTTGTAGAATAAAGCATTGTTTTCCCTTCTCTTTACTTTTTACTATTCCATTGATTCACTGAAGCATCTCACCGAGAGATGGATTCTATTCGCCTGCAAAACACTGTTCTTTCAAATGTGGGGAAACTACTGGCTCTGATTTCTTTGCTACTATAACCAAAAGGCCCACGGGGAGGAGGGATGGGTGGGGGGGAAGCGGAGGGGGGCTCGTGTGATTTGCAATGTTTCTTTTTCTTTTGTTTTCCAAGGGGAGGCTGTATGGCTGTGACTGGACTCTCAGGCTCCAGTAAATCACATCTTTACCAGACTTAATTCTTAGCTTGTCTGGGGATCCGCATTGGCAATTGTGGCTGCATGCGAGTAGCTTAAAGGGCTTTTTTTTAGGAACAAAATACACACTATCGTGCAAAATATATTTTTAGATTTCGTCAAATAATTCAATTTTGTTTCTCCATCTTCTGGCATTCCTAATTCTGCTTAAAACTTAAATGTTCTGTTTTTCATTTGATGTTCTTTCAAATGTGCATTCAATTGTCAAGCATTCAACACAGCATACCATACTTCATTATCTGTCCTCTAACCATTCTGATGATTGCAGGCCCATTGTACGCTTCATTGGGCATCGGCTGAATCACAGCTGTGCTTTACACCCCCAAGTAAATATTTTAACCTTAACAAGCGTTATAAATGGCAGAGGCTTTAGTCACATCGCACCCGCTTCCAAGAGCACAGCAATCGCACACAAGAGAAGAGGTAGTCTGAGAAATTAGGCTTCCTTGTTTACGTAGACGACTGTCAAACCAAAACACATGGCCACAGGTTCTGCTCTACATTGTCCTGCGACTAAACGCACTCATTCCAGGATATCCCCTCAAATGTTTCTTTTCTTAAGAGGCCCTACACATCCTTGACTATTTTTGTGACGGGACCAGTTCTTAACCCCGTATGTTGATAGCCGGGTAAGCTGAGAAAACCCTCTACAGACTGTGGTGTCTGCAGTCACGCACTGTCATTTAATACGGAGGGCAAAAAGCTGTGTCTGTTTATCCTCAGTAACGTCTAGATTTAGACGCATGTATGCCACAACAGCAGTGGCATGCGCACACTATGCACATTACTTTATAAGCTGCTGTGGGAAAGACTAACAGACCAATTACTATATAAGAGAACCTACCATGGGAATTGTAGGGCCTTACATAACACAACTATTGAAAACCCATTGGTGAGCAGAGTAAATAGAAGAAAAAACTTGAAAGAAAAAAAGAAATAGTATGGAATGACCATGGCAATATATTAGAATCAGAGCTTCAAGACTTTTAAATTACTGAATGTATTCACAGCATCATCGACCGAGACTTAATTTAGGGTTAAAAAATGAGACAGAAAAAAAGAGCTGATGGGTTGGAATTGGCAGGGCTTCTCTGGACTGACCAGTATCTCCTGTCAGCTTCTCAGATGCCTGCAAGGATGTGTTTCTCTTCCAACTGGTGCTGAACCTCACAGCAATGAGCTGAGATCTAATAGCACAATTGGCAATTCCAATTTGGCGAGTAAACCAACACACACACACACACAAAAATTCTAGGACGGGATGAATCAAGTCAAGGTTGCAGCAAAAATCTGGAGGGCTGTCCCAAAAGACATCTGAAACGTGAAAGAACCTTGCTCAAAGTGCAAAATCAACAACGTTCATCGTGAGAAGGGAGGAGGCGGTTAGCCCAAACTCAAACTCGGTCATGACCGCACACGCTAGGGGAAGCACACGCCCTCTTCTCTTTGTCCACTCTGACTTCCGCTCCAGCACCGCTCCTTGTGCGGGACTCCCATCCCTTCCACTGTGCCCGCAGTCCCCGGGTCCGTCTGTAATGTGGTAGGTGTCTATTGCAGTGATTAGTTAACACCTCGTTTCTGACAAACCTGGAGGCAATATTGCCGTCCTCTTTACACGGCTCTTTTATTGCGTTCTCCGTCTGGTCATTAAAAGGAAAACCCTGACATGTGAAACCAGCCACCACATACCCAGCCATGTAATCTTACGTATAATCACAGCCAACATAATCACTGTCCTCGATAACTTTGGTATAAGAGCAGTTATCAGCAGAGACTAGCTCACCAACGGCACATGGAGTTTGAGGTTTTTAATATGAGGCTGAGAATGGGGGTGGGGGGGGATTATGCTACTCATCAAATGAAAGGGAGCAGAATCAGAGGGAACTACTAATGAAGCACCAATCTGCATTATGGTACCATTTTTAACAATTAACTCCTCGGTGAAAATCCATCCATGTCTGTGAGTCTAGCAGTAAGCACACAGTAGGTGTGAAGTAGTGAGAGATTGGCCCCTCTGTACTGTGGCCCAGCAATTATTTTTGTGTGTAGGTTAGCATTCATTTGTAGCCACAATGGGGATAGAGAGGTCGCACCGCAGCAATCCTGGAGCCTTGCTACCCTTACCAGGACCTCCAGGTGATACTCCTTCTGTGGACAGTCACCGTGGGCCTGACGTTTCTGCCTCATTCCACCTATTTCACGGGAGTCAGTGGCAGTATTAGATGCCAAAGTGCCGATGGTACAAGTTAATCACTAGACACAATTTGTAACAAAGTATCCTGTTTTTTTGGGAGAAAGTAATAATCCTTACCCAATTACACAAACCCTTTTCAAAGCAAGTTTTCCAGTCTCTCTAAACTGCCCAAAACTCCCAGATAAATTCCCAAACTCCCAGAATGTCAGATTATGTTAAGAGGCAACAGTGGCGAGTTTATAGAGACAAAAAACTGTTTTTGTGAGGCAGGGAGTCTATTTTGGATGATACGTAGTAAGACTGGCTGCTTTTACAACATAATGCTAACTTAGCTTAGTGCATCGACTTAATGCACCCTCAATTTTACCTCCACCACACGCATCGCTGCCAGAATGTGTCAAACAAACTACGAGCCAAGCAGGGAGAGGCTTCCCCAAGGAGTCCGGGTCAGCCAAGGCCTGCTTTTTTCCCTTTCCAGAGACATTACCAGCAATTACCTCTACAAAATCGTCTGCTGAAACTTAAAACATATAAATGTCTGACAACTCTAATGAAGCATTCTGTCGCGACGCTATTTTTAAACACGCAAAGTCAGGCTGATTGCCTGATTAATTAATTGACAGTTGGAACCCCCCCCCCCCGGGAGAGGACGCTTGACTATAGCTCGACGAATCATGTTACCACCTCAGATATGGGTACCAGCCCCTGAGGGGAGCGTCCTTAAATCTTTTTCTACCTTAGCCTCCAACATTATGTCAGTTGTACAGTTGGCGGTCGAAAAGATACTTTAATACAACTGACGGATGAACTGTAGCCAAAGACAGTGGTGTTCTGTTTCCAGACGCTTTGATTCGCTCCTTGTCCCTTTGTGTTTCTCTCTTTTTCGGCCCGCTGCCGTTTGTGTATCAATTTCAATGGACTCGGAGGCGGTTAGAAGCCTAGAAATCAGACACCACACAGCACCTGAACTGGATTGTGCCACAACGACACTCTCTTTGAGAACAGCCCTCATTGAGCGGGACTGAATACATAATGAATAACAACAACGCGTAACGTAACTTCTAAAAGCCATATGGTATTTTTGTTGGGAAAAGAGCAGGTATAATCTGGTTCGCTGTATCATCACAGATTTAACAAGATTGGGGTACGTAATACGATGAACCAAAATAATTTTTATCAAAATCACTGAAAGCCAGAAACACTGCAGGCTGCTAGCCCCTGCTTAGACCTCACATTACAGAACCCACAACACTCTTTAGGGTTTAAGGCTAGCTATGCTCAAAGCAACCCACCAGCATATGACATGCAGAGTTCAGACTGGGCATGTGCATGTGTGTTTGGGGTGGGGACAGTGTTTGTGTTGAGGAGCAGTGAAAAGCATTCCCTTTATCTGTTGGCCAGGTGCCTAAATGGGGTCCCTGTCTTTTCTCACTGGCAAAACCATTTTAACAGATTTTTTGACTGGACGACAGAAAGAAAATGGGGGGAAAAAACCCTGAAACAACATGACAAATTATTCATAGTTAATCATGTCTCTGCAAATTCTAGTGTGCCTGTCGGCTGTCGGGCAGCTTGAAAGAGTAGCCATTCAGGCAAAAGCAGTTAAAAGGGCCACACAAAAAACAACAACAGTTCCTTGGGAGGGTTATAGGGGTGGGCTCAGGATGGCAAAAAGCGTTCACAGGGCAGGCGTTAGTTACGCAACCTCAGACAACTGCCGGAGAAGGTACAGCGACAGTGCCATTCCTGTGTACAAGTCACACAAAAAAACAAAACAAAGAAACTCAAGCAGGAAATGTTTGCGGGGCCATTTCGTTGAATGGCCCCATCACCCCGGCAACAGGGACACTCCATAACTTCAGCGAACAGATGGCGGGTGTGCAACAGGCAGCATATGTTCCAATAAGCACCGGCCATCACTGACACTGAAACATAACCTGACATTTCCTCCTCATTTGGTGCAGCATTGTAACTTAGCACAAAGGGAGATTAGCCAGGAGAAGTGAATAGCCACAGAAAATCAGTTTAAAGCCAGATTACTAACAGTTCGTCGCATTTTTCCTCCGACTGAACTTAACTAAACTGTGCTGAGTGGCTGTATTTCATTCAGGCAGGATAAGGGAAGGGAAACGCTCAAATATAAACATTTACTCGGATTTAGTAGAATTTCACAGAGCTACGCTTCATAAGGACAAAAAGGTTTTAGCGTACATTGTGCTGCACAAAGATCTTACACTTATCCGAAAACAGAAAACTGCTGTGTGCTTTCTGGTCAGAAAAACTACACCATATAAACCTCACATCATTATACCAAAACTGAAGCCAGTGTGGGCCTTAGCTGAAAGGTAGCGCTGAAAGGTTTGGACAGCACGGCTGTTTACCCTGGAGCCGTACGTTGGGTTGGCAGGGATGCGGTGGGCGCCTCCTCCTCCTCCGGCCAGTACGAGACTGCACAGACGCAGCCAGCGTTTGTGTCAGACCGAGATTAGCTGCCTGGGGGTGGGGGGTGGGGGTCTGTGGCTCGCTCTGGCACTGGCTCAGCATGCAGAGTGGGTTTACTCCACTGAAGGGACGTCTGAGGGTGGCGCAGACGCGCGTGGCGGCGGCGGAGGAGCCGGGTGCGGGCGGGCTGCGTCGCCGGTGGGGTTTGGTCCATTGGCCCGGGCAGGTTAGCCGCGGCATCGCTGCTAACTCGTGCATAGCGCTTCACTTTGAATGGACAGAACTGCGTGCAAGTAGAGTCGTAGCAACGCCAAGCGCTTTGGCTCTGATTCAGTCAGGTTTCTTAGTCCTCCCTCTGCCATTTACTAAAAAAACAATCACAGATCCCGCTGCAAAAAAGAAGCAGTATCACCTACCGAGAGGGATGCGTAAACTTCAGATATTGTCAACGGAAAGCCGCTAAAGGCCACACTACTAGCTTTGTAGATAACGACCAAAGAGAGAGACGGGCAAGTCAGAATAACTTTCCGCTGCGTAATTTCACAAACATCCGCGGCCCGACCTTGCTTTGAATGCTACAATATGGAGGGATGAAATTGGATTATACGGATGAACAGTTAGACTCTGACTCCCAGTTGCGCACACCCAAACATCTCTGCAGACTAATATATGTTCCGACCGTGCGCAGTCATTCAGTTGCTTGCAGCCTTTCGCAGATCTGCGGCTTTCATCATTTTTTTGCATTGTTTTTTTTTTCCAGCCCGGATTGTTTTGAGCAAGTTCTTCCGCAATTACAGCAAGTTTAGGACCGGTTCCTGAAACAAACCGTTTAAGGTATATTTATAGCTCGCCACTGGCACGATATCTATATTTGATCACTGCAATTCAGGGTTACAGCTGTTTTTAGGTCCTTATGTAGCCGTCTTACCGTTTGCATGTAATATCTACCAAATGTTGTCATCTCCCAGGGTTTTAACTCTAAGTAGTGCAGAAAAGAAGGCAAAATGGAACGCTTATTTCAATGGACATTTGTGATTTATTTCCGAGTCTTCAAAAATGCATTTCGATAGCAAGGGCTCACCCTGCTGCGCTACACATGTCAGGTTTTCTTCAAGTCACAGCATGTGGACGCTTGTATACAACACCATGGTAATGAAAACTATTCATAAAAATGACTTAACAACAATTACTGCATAAGACCGAGCCTTCTCCCGAGTCTGCTGGCACACGCCGTCGTCTGTGCCCGACCAACCTCGTCCACCCACTCCCTTCCCACCGCCCCCTTCCTCCAGACCTCTTTCCACATCCAACCGACAAAACACAAACCCCAAACTCAAACCAGCGGCCCGCTCGCTTTCATTTCTCTGGGATCGCCGGCGAGAATGCTGGGTAACCGTCGGCTCCACTCCGCCTGCTGGCCCCACCCACCCCCCGCCCCCCGACCCACAGGGAAAACAGAGACGACAGGCAGCCAAAGACGGCTTCCTGTGGCTAGAGCCCCCCGCGCCCGTGCCCCCTACCCACAAACCCCACCACAGCCAGCTGAAGAACAAAGGCACGCCTCGCTCCCCATCACGGACGTGAAACCGGCTGTGCCCCGCCCTCGTAGCACCTCCAGAGCTGGGCAGGCTGGACCCAGACCACAGTGCCTCCGGGCAGCTGCTATATATACCATTAGCACACAAGAAAACTGCCATAATTAAACACATAATGTAGGACTTGATTCTGTGAGTGTGTGCTGCTGTTGTTGAACTTTTCAGGGCTCAGAGGCCCTGCCTAGCCCAAAGATCTAAAACTAGAGACAAACGGCTCCCTTTCTAGCCTCAAGTGCTGAAACGACTGTCAATGAGCCCACGAAGAGCGGTGGCACACGTGAGTCTTTCTGGGGCGGTCCCTTTCAGGAGAAATGATGTTTCAATATTCATATTTCAAGGGGGGATAGAGTAACAATACTGCCCGATATGTTTTCGCTGAACACTTTTGACCAATGAAAATATGGATCAAGACCCAAAATTTACATATACTCAGGTACCAGGCAGTGCCTCATAACTGCCATAATAACAACCAGAGCATATTTAACGTTCATACAAACCACAAAGATTTCCCTGAATCAAAACTAACCCGATGATGCTAAAGAATAAAAAGATAACGATATTAGCCTGCTTTTTCATTTTCAAATATGTCATTCACGAGCAAAGTGTGTGACCACAATGAAACCAAAGGTAATGTATTCCGTTTTAATTTATTTGTTCTGAACTCCACTTAAATGGATCCTCTGACTTTCATTCAACACTTTTTTTCTCTCTCACTGAATCGTGCATCTGAGTATCCCGCTGAGCTGGCTCTCACAATGGCTGTATCAACAGCGAGGTGGGTTTTTTTTCTCATTCGTTTGGCTCCTAACGCCTCTCCCGTTTCCTGCACTGCCGGCATGCCACTATCCTGCCGAGGTTAAGTCATCTGTTTGTCTAGCTTTGTTTTTCGTTCCAGGGCGCGCAACAATTTTCTGCAGATAAGGGGAAAGAGTCGCGCTTTCGCCTCTTCGACCGAGGAACTGTCTCCATATCCCATTTCCGCTCTGGCCCCGTTTAATGGTGCGTGGCTGGAACGCGATTTGGTTTCTCTGGCAAACAGAAAGTCAATAACACAGGTAGCCAGCCCCATTGTGAATGGAACCAAATAGAAGAGGGTGAGAAAGTAAGACGTACATATTTTGAGCTAGGACCGAATTCGGACCCAAACCAAAAAATATTTTTTACAAATAATCTAAACGTATCCTAGACCATAATAAAAATTCCATCCCATAACTTAAATCCACAAAATCCTTGGTGCTTGAGAGATCTTCTATAGGAAAACAGGACAAAGTAAATTCTGCAATGTTTCTTCCATTACCTGTTTGGGACCACGAGGAACCCTTGGTTCAAGTCTATCAAAGTCATGCAGTAACACGTTAAACAACCTCTGTCTTTATGTTCGACACCATATGGATTTCCTAGCAGCCGACAGGCAACAGCTTTTCAAAGGGGGCTATTCTCAACCCACCCCCGCCAAAAAATTCAATCTAAACCTTTATCTCGCTATAAGTCCACTGCACAGAAAGACGTTTTCATCGTTTCATGGATTTCTTTGATTACAGCTTCGCCTAATTGAAGCATGAACGTTTTATTTTTCCTTTAATGGTCCTATGTTTCCCAATTTCATGGCCCGGTGCCCTTCTCTGAAACTGGCTTCAGTCCAAGCCGCAAGGGTTGAAAGATAAGCGATCATCTGGGACTAATTACGGCATCTGGTGAATATTGAGCTGCGCTGAGTCTGAAGCGACGATCAGGGGCTACATCTTTACTGTCCTCGCTCTACACAAAAAAAGGATCATAAAACACTTTAAACAAACTGCGCTGGAATCTTCCCGACATCAACCCACTTACACACACAGCCAGGGTATCTGCTCGCTTACGGAAATCTCAGAGAACCCAGGACAATTCAACATCAACCTACCCCCCAATAAAACCCTTTTTCTCATTTCAGGATTGCAATGATTTATTTTTTTTTATTTTTTTGGAAGGGGGGGTGTATCGCATCATTCTGACAGCTGGTTATTTATAAAAGGTCTGCGCTGGGATCAGCTCCTTGGTGAATTAACGCTTCCAGCAGGTGGGGTGGGGGTGTCAGCAACCCACGCTCGCATTTCATCACCCCACTTAGAGAGACCCTCACTAATCTCCTTCATAGATATTTTAAAGGCAGAAGCTATTAGCTGCTTTGCTACCATAACTCTAATTGTAATTTGACATAATTCAATTAAACGCGGGAGAGGAAACAACGCCAGGAGTTATTCTCTCTTTCTTTTGAGATAACGTTTCTTGGCATGGCGGCTATGTAATCTACATATACAAGCAGTTCAGCCAAAACGATGTTGGCAGCTTGGCGGCAGTTGAAATTTCCAGGGTTGATTGTTGCTTCTTTCCAGTTTCCCTTTGATTAAATAATATTTTTAAATGTAGAAATGTCAACGTAGAATTGTCAGGAGTCAGGGGTCCTGGTTCGAGCTGTTGCGTTAAAGTATGGACTTTAAACCGTAATACATTCAACTTGCTTTGGTATAAATTAACAGCATCACAACAACAGAGTTGGCACATCTGAGAACAGAAACTTTTTTTTATTTTTTCCAATGTTTGGAACATGCAAGTTTACATCTCAAAAGGAACGTCAGTGCTTAGCTTTGCTGATTTAGCATATGCTGAGCTTAAACGTTGGGGTCCCCCCCTAAAAACATTCCTGCCAGAGCATAAATGCATCCGCTGTTATATAGGTACATACATCCTTTTCTTTGGGATTTCAGAAGCTAATCCCATTTAAAAAGAAGCCGCTTCACCTGTTTATTTGCATCCAGGTACCCCACAGCGACGCCCCTGCCGCTGTGCTCACGACTGGGGAAGCCAGTGAGAATTAAACCGCTACGATGGTCAATCGCTCTCCATAGTGTCTGATCGCGTGTGGCGCCATAAGGATACTAGCTGCTATTGGAAGCCACAAATGTCTGTCAGTGAATTGGCCTGTCCTATTGGACTTAAAAAATGTTTTTTATTTTTTTTATTTCTGTGAGTGGCACACCGCAAGATGTGGCTGTTCTCTAAATCAAAGGTTTGTCGGAGAGCGGCGAGATTGACTGTTGTTTTACCGCAGATGGCTAAGGGAGCTACCAGGCTTCGGCTGCCTACCCAGAGGGCCTCTGTGGTCGCATTTACTCCTCCGTCCGAAGATGCACGTCAGGGGCAATTAGGCCGGGGGTTTCGTTGCTGGGGCCAGCTGCAATTAAACAAATGACAGAGGGGAAAAGGAAGAAAAATAAACAATTTTCTGCTCACTAAGTATCTTTTACACAGGGGAATACACGACAATGACTGGTGTAAAAAAAAAAAAAAAAAAAGCCAAATTTTTATTAAACAAAACCCAAAGAGGGGGCTTCGGGAACCATTTATAAACTCCCGTGTGAGGCGGAAGGTGAGAGAGACAAGCCGAGGTTTCAGACGGCTACCTACATGTAATGCAGGACAGCTGTTTGCACGTATTCTAAACGCAAGTTTGTTAGCGCGTTAGCAGACTTGCAGCGCCAGCCCACTGGTTGCATTGCCTAAATGGTGAACACATATCTGAGAACAAGAGTGTTTTCCCTTCAATGAACGCTTGTTATGGCACTGGAGAACTGAGGGACCTTGTTTGTGTACTTCAAGGGTCACAGCTTGTTTAACTTAAAATACAAACTGTGGGTTGTGTTCTCGATCAGGAACAAAAAAAGAAATACTATGACTGTCACCACAGATGACATTCCCTTGTGAAAACAAAAGTAGTTCCAGCACAGCACTTTAAAATTATTATTCAGTGTCACCAAAAATAAGACAAATTAGGATCTTTTTTAGGAGTCAACAATCCTCCGGATGTCCTAAGGAATGAGTCAGACTCACCTAGGGGCAAGGCGATATCGCTGTCGGTTTGGATGTCTCGATCTCGGTCTTTCACTGTGCTCTGTAGCAGAAAAAAGCACAGTTCATTCCCTTAGAGCTGTCTGCGGCTATCTGTATGGCCCGTCTAGCCAAGATCACAAAGTTTGATACATAGACTGGTACTGTTGTAAAATCACATGTCAATAATCACGATAACTTCCTAGCATGATTAGAGAGGTAATGGAAAGCTAGTTTGCTTGCTAATCATATAATTAAATCATATCATTAGGAAAACAGTATAAAGTTGTGATGACTGGTGTCAAACCCAATAGATGAACATCACTGTGCTCTTTCTCACTTAAGTGGGGTGCATGGGTCTCCAGTGGAGAGATGCTGTTTTTAACTACTTCAGTCGAAGAGACAAAAACAGGATCTCTCCCCTGGAGACCCATGCACCCCACTTAAGTCATGGATTTTCCATAGGCACAAACTTCAGCTGTCTTTGCACATGGGGCAGAAATACAATTTCGCTAATAATTTATCATTTGCAAAGACGTTAAACATGTCAAACTGAGCAAATGACTAGGCCGACTGAGTCATTAAGAGAGGAGGGTTTAGAGTGAAAAACCCCAAACATGCGCCTCTCCAAGAAATATTCTGATCTTCCCCCGGCTATAGACCTGCACTTTGAGGTTCTACTATTTTCAACCTCGTAATTAAAAGATCTATGATCTGATCGCAAGTTTTTCCATAGCCCTGAGCAAGGTGACCTCTTCTGCGTTCAGACGCGTCATAGACAGAAAGTCTCCTCCAGTTGCACAGGAACAGTCAACAGCTGGTACAGGGTTGAACTGGCTCGCTCCCCACTGCTGCTCTCTGTACGCAAAAGAGCTCTCAAATACTGGAGTCACCTTAAATACAGCAGCCCTCACTCCTACCGCCACATTGCACTGCAGAGCCAGGAGTTGGGCCCCCCATCAATGTGTCATATTCATTGGGACAGTCCCTCGCTGAGTTGAGCTGCACCAGCCACAGAGGGCACACAGGCTCCGACATAACTGCACCAGCCACAGAGGGCACACAGGCTCGACATCACTACACCAGCCACAGAGGGCACACAGGCTCGACATCAACGCACCAGCCACAGAGGGCACACAGGCTGGACATCACTGCACCAGCCACAGAGGGCACACAGGCTGGACATCACTGCACCAGCCACAGAGGGCACACAGGCTCCGACATCACCTCACCAGCCACAGAGGGCACACAGGCTGGACATCACTGCACCAGCCACAGAGGGCACACAGGCTGGACATCACTGCACCAGCCACAGAGGGCACACAGGCTCCGA
>JAOYSI010000011.1:408624-432700 GCA_025775065.1 Hiodon alosoides
CCTGCAAGGCCATGTATGTTACAAGGCAAATGACAGCAATCAGAGGAACGTCCAACTTCTTAATTTCTCCAGCCAACTCCTGCATGTCAAAAACAGCCAGGAAGGTGGACAGTCGAAGGTCCTTCACTTCTGGCTCTGTCCCGAACCACAGAACCCTCAAATTTGGACCTATTCCTCTCAGAGAACACAAGCAAAGAACATGCTATAGCTCCTTAAGAATTACCATTTTAAAATATGTACATAAAGACAGATCAGCATTCAAATAAAACTTTAAAAGAAAAGTGTCTCAGGATTCTTTTTTTTGTAGCTTTTGCAGCCCAGGCCATGCCAGACCATGGACTTGCAAACTAATCCAATCATTAGAACAAGAAGGCAAACCAACTAGGTAAAAAAAAGTTTTAAATGATAAAACACTGATAGTTCAGTTTGAAATGAGGGAGGGATCCAATGAAATACCAGATTCAGCAAGATACCTGGTTGGTTCAACGGGGCTGGAGACACTAGGTCCGGCTCGAGAAGCAGGTTCCCAGGATAGACAAACCATTCCTCCACTGTTGGTTCTGGACTACCGCTGCCTGGGTACAGGGGAACGCTCATGGGTACACAGGCTGGCATGCTAGCTTATCAAACAAAATTAGCGCTAGGCTTCTATCACTGTATTTTCAGGTGTCAAGATGTAGACACGATGGGACCAAAACTTAAGACCACAAGGCAATGTCGTGAAAACAACGAGTCACACATAGTGGTAGGTATGTAAAACAACACAACAATTTCAGCGGTTTTGTATAAAAACAGCCCCATTCTTCAAAAATGTCTGCACTTAACCTTCCACAGGACATTTCTCCAGCAGCTCACCAGATTGACGGTGTGTTGGCAGCAGGATTCCGTAGATGCGTTCTCTCGCCAGACGATACATCAGTGACTGGGGAGGGAGTTCTGAGTCTTCCTCGTCTTCCATTGTATTACTGCATTCCACCACGCCATCGTGCAGGACATTGTAAACCATGAAACACTCTGCTCTCCGGTGCTTTTCTTTGGCTGCCTGTGTGAAAAGAGTTCACAAATTCAAGAATCTGACACAGTTAACTCCAGAGATTTTAGCTAGCTGAACAATATTAACTCTGAACCTGTGTGAAATTTCACATTGCTTTACCTGCAGAATATCAGCAGTGAAAAACCTCTCCATCACAAATGCTGAAGAAGAACAAGAGGGTTCACCGTTCACCCAAGGGGATCGCTGACCAGGCAGAAGATAGGCCTGTACTCCTTTTTCCAAAACAGTCCGGTCTTCATCTGGGAGTGGCAACCTGGAAATACCCCAGGGTCCCTCCCTGGACGGACGGTAAGTGCTGACAAATTGAGCCACGGCAAACACGTCGTCACCGCAGAGGGGAGCTCCAGAACACCTTGCTCGATAGGTAGCAATGCAACTGCTGCGCAGATCCTGCAACCTGCACTTAGGGACCATGTCGTTGCCCAGAATACACGCCAGAAGCGGTAAATCACTCTTGTGCAGCTGCAGGGCTTGGCACAGCTTCTCCCTGGAATACAGCACAGTGGTCATCTTGACAAGTCTCAGCTTGCTGATAGACAGGTAGGGGACACTGTCAAAAATGAGGAAGTCTGTATCCTGCCCGAGAATACCCATGCAGTTGTGAAGGATGGCATAGTGAGCAATCTCGTAGTCGGCCTCACGCACTGAGTTCCAGGTCTCCTGCCCTAAGGACTTCAGGGCAAAGAGGGAGAAGGTAGCAAGGCCTGAGGGAAGGCAGAACATCTCCCTGCCCGGCTGCTGTCCGTGATGCTTAAGGTGGCAGAAGATCCTAGCAATCTCTTGGCCGACTCTCAGCCGGCGCTTCACCCACTCCGCCCGCTTGCCTGTCTCCACCACCCCATCGAAGAAGAACACCAGCCGAATGCCAGCCTTGGCAAATGTGCCCACAAACTCCTGCAGGATGTGCAGGTACTCCTGCCACTGGCCACCATGCACCCAGGCCTGGCACCTGTACCAGTGCCTCAGACAGGCCATTCCATCCACTACCAGTGTGGGGGTGCTGCCTGGGTGGTACATTCCATGATGCATTGCCATCTCCCTCAAGTCCACCTGCATACAGGTTTCTGGCCGGGTGTTCTCCATGAAGGCCTGTAGGCCCTTAACCCCCATCTCTGCACTAATGAGAAATTAAACAAATTAACAGAGAATGAGTGGGGGGCTCAAACTCAATATCAGCAGCCACCAAAAAACCTCCACATTAAATATGAATTACTAACAATCCGCAGAGCTAAACAGGAAGGGTATCTTAAGATTTGGGTAGAGTGAAAGGTTAATATGTATGACCACGTCAAACAGAACAGACTTTCAGTTCAACTTTTTTTAAACAATTATGACTTCTACATTACTTCCCCAATCATTTACCCATTTTACTCTTTTAAAATAAATGTCCTACCATCAGTTTGAATAGCATTCTAATTTTGGTCAAGCATGATACTGGTAGAGTCTATTGGCACTTGTACTACTACTATTAATAATAATAATAGCCAGTATTTGATATACTCAACTGTTAGTTTGTAATGGTAAAAGCGTCATCACGGTTGCCTGACAGGGCTGTTTTAGTAAGACAACCTGAATATATGGGTTTGTCAGTGGTCTATTCAGCAGATAACATTTTCTATTGAAAAAATCTGAAGGATGACTGCAAGTCACAAAAAAAATCACAAACTCTGATATCTTACTTGCTACCTTTTTATTGTTTAGCAATGGTGTCTGTAAAGCTAAATTTTAAAAAGTTTCGTTCATTTTTGCTGGTCATGGCATTTTCGTTTGACGCTCCGGGATTGCATAATAAAAAACATCGCATCTAAACTGGGAAAACTGGTAAGATATAAGATTCCTTTGCATTACCCGTCTCTTTTGAAAACGTGTCAGCTCGCTATACAGCATCAGAATAAAACATGTTTCTTCACGTGGCTTATTATGGAAAATGAATGACTACATTTTAAAGTGTTTCAAGATATACATTTGATTTATTTATGCAATTCCAATCCACAGATGGATTGTGGCTCAGCGACAGCTTGCAAGTCAACATATTCGCTAAACAGCTACTCACAAGGGGTTTCATATTTACACATTTCACAACCTACCTAACGCAAGCGACGATGCTACGTCGGCGGAAGTACAACTGTTATATTCGGCTTCTTTAGGACGACTTTCTCAAGGAAAAACACAATCAGCATACGGAAGTGACTTTTGGGTTTTCCACTGTTACTTCCGTTTACATAAAGCATCCGTTTCCGGACAGGACTCGGCTACAAAGTAACTAATTTATTCTTGTATGGCGATAACGTTAAACCATACAGAGACGTTAAAACTTCGTTCAGTAGTTGCGTGACTGTTTTTTGTGTGTCAGAATTGTTTTCTTGTTCGCGTATATATATATAGCAATTTTAGAGCTAAATTTATTACATTTCATATTATACTGAGCCCTTTCTATATTGACGTCTCGTTGTGTTGGTCTTCTTCGTTTTTTACAACCACACAAATACGTTATTGCCCCCATTCACACTAGTTTGCGATTCTGAGAACGTTTAATAAAAATAATGAAAGACCACAACAACCGAAAGCAGGAAATTGTCTCCTGTGTGTCGGATCGTACTTTGCATATCAACTTTTTTTGAATGGCATGCATAAGTAACGTTCATCCGATGTTATGTTACATGAAAATATAACTCAATGAATCAAAATATAATTTAATGAAATTAAACCTTGTTTTATCGTTAAGGACAGAAAATGAAACAGAACCATTTCTGGGGGTTTTTACTGGTAAAAGTGGCATAACGGAGCGTGTGTCCCTTGAGAGTTGAGACTAATATATTTGGTTACTTGGTGCACACAAAGCCCGTCTATTGTGACTGTGTCTTGGAAAGTGTGAATGGGAACACATGCGCGCTGTCACTGCAGGTGCCTACATCTGTTCATTTCTGGACAGATGCTCTAAGAGAGATGGGATACAAGTTTAAAGAGTTATCGCCCCGTTAAATCCTTCATTCACATGTTTGTTGTTCCGCAGTCATCCGAACTGAAATAGTGGCCAGGGGTGACCCTATTAAATAAGAGAATTGAGGTATTTCAGCATTAACCCCGGAAAAAAACGTGAGAAAAAAGAGCAACACGTATAGATAAAGGTTTGGAGAAGACAGTACAATTATTTTGCCACTTAAATTACATCTAAATATTCAGTATAACATTATTTTACATCACTTTGGGCATGTTGAAAGCAGGCGTAAAAATTAGGATAGCCAATTAGGATAACTTTTATTTAATATGACTATCTATAATATGAGTATAGTACATCAAATTTTGAACCCCAGCTCTGCAATATGTTAATATTCGTTCTAAGATAGAAAAACCAACTAAAATGTTTAGGTAGCCTAAACAGCGTCTCATTTTCAATATGAAAAACAGGACACAGCGAATTCTTAGTACCATATCTAATCCTGTATAGTAATGCATTTCTTATAGGCTGACAATTATAAATAATTAAAAGTTTCGGGGATGTGTTTTGTTAATGAACATTATATGCGCGTCAAGATTATCTAAAACGTAATCAAATAGCTAAGCCTATAATTCTTCTTTTTCGACCTAGACTTGCACCTGATGTCGCTAGCAATCTGCTGGTTTGAAGGCGTGCATAGCCAGCTATTGTCTTCTTTCCCCCCCTTCCTGTCATCGCCCAGAGCTTCAGTACGTCTCTGCGCAATTACGTAGACTAAAACGCCCCAGGGAAAGAGGCAGATGTTCTTTGGAAGACATCGGCACGCGACTGCCCTCAACTCAGCTAAACCATTCAATTGAATCGCAGCATCAGTCCACCCCCACCCTCACTGCCATACACACTCACGCTCTGCGGTGCATCGACCACTCCCAAACAGCATCCCCCAATGGTTTCCCTGCCTGACCCCAGCAACAAACAGATCAGGAATATGGCCACTCTCAGATTGGTCGTTGTCCCTTTAGAGCAGCTGGCCAAAGTAATCTGACCTGGAGACAAAAGAATGCCTGCTCGGTCCCAGGATCACAGGTAAACAGTCAGTCTTTGTCATGAAAATTGGAGTTGGGGCAGAACGAGAGCAGATGACTCGCGCTATTTATTTATTTTTTTCGAAAAGGGGAAAGATATAGACCTGCCGCTTATCTATCATCTGCCATATCTGTGTGCCAGCCGAGCCACGCGACAGATCCTTTATTATTGTAATTAGCACATGCCTTTGCAGCGTCACACATGATCATGGAAAAAACGCCTTTATTCATTCTCCAAAGTATGTTCGGCGGAGGAAAAAAACGTCCTCCCACTGAACCCAGCCCTGCATCTTTAATTAGACTGGAGGAAACTCCTGAGGAAAAGAAACCCTCTCCCGCCTCCTTCTCACCTCATGGCCGTGTTTATGTATTTATTTATGCAACACAGAAGTCACTAAATATCCAATAACAATAGCCGTGTCCAAAGCGATTTTATTTCATGCCAGTGGAGTAAAGTGCCAATATCTAACCAATGCATTTCCCACCTACTCTTAATCTACTCTTTATTGAAATTAGATACTTTTTAACAAATTTGAAACTTACTTATACTTATTTTTTTTCCACACAACATATTTATGTAAAGCGCATTTGGCGCTCCAGATATATTTTTTATTTTAAATAATCAGATTCTAACAGTAGTGGACATGTAAATTAATGACATATTGGCGGTGTAGTGGTGACGGTGTGATGCATGAAGTGTTTATGTTCCCACGAACACTTAATTCACAAAACGAAAGTTCTGGCTTCCCTCACCATATGGCGAAGACCATACCGTTGCAGGTTCTATGACATGCTTCCAGTTCAATTTGGATGAAGACAGTGTAATATGTAAGAGAAACAGTGGAGACATGCAGTTGGAAGTGGAAAAAAACGCCATTTGGTTGGGAGCAGATGGTTGGCTGGGAGACTGGTCGCGTCTAAAGGCGTGTCGTGCCCTTCAGATAGAATCCCCAAGGGTTCCCCCTTGTATTCAAAATCAATGAAAATTAAAGCGCAAAGAAAAGATGAATAGTCAGACCTCGAGTCCCTCCTTTGTTCATTGCAGCTACTGGTGGGCAGGAGTTAAACTACAACAGCCCCCTATAGAAACACTTAAGTTAAACAGTCTCTCCATAGTCCACCTTCTGAAAGAGAGAGAGAGTAAGAAAAAGGAGCTTTCTGCTTGATTTAACCAAGACAGAATCGCGTGGCATAAATTAAGTTTGAAAAGAATAAGTGTACTGGGCAGGATTCTGAAGGATTTTACCATGCCTTTCAGTTACGCTTTGCTGCAGTAATCGAGAAATGTGTGCCACGTCAATTTAATAAATGCCTGATGGGCTGTTTTGAAGGAAGGACTAGGACATTGTTTTTTATAGGTGTATGAGATTTTGCGCGTGCATCTTTAAACGTAACTCAACAAATTTCTTAAATCCAGGGCCGTGTGACTGATGAGGCAGTATAATAGCGAACAATGAGAACGGTCAATATTAACCTGAGGCTCTGGTCAGCACAATAGGAAGAACGTCTCATCAAATAAAACCATTCGATGCGCGCCCTGTCCATTAGTGAAGCGATGAGCATGGTCGCGAGGGTTAAATGATGTATACATGTAATATGAATGTTCAGGGGTTCTGAGAATCATAAATAATCCTAATGAACTATTGTACCTTGTTTTGTACCGTGTGATTGTTGTACCTGAAATGTATGTGTAAGTAAGAAATGGTGTTTACTCAATCTTGTCTCGAGAGAGCACAAACTACATGCGTAGGGCTGTTTACTTATACATACTCTAATCTGATAACATTACATTTTGTGGTAAGCAAATGTAACAGAAGCGTATATGACGTTTTAGCTGGAAAGTTTGGATAGGCTACCGAATGACCCTTTGACACACTGAAAGATACCATCATAGTGTATAAATTTCATCTTTGTTATGCAACACATCTTAGAAAACTAAGAAGCCACTCCCATTCGTCAAAATTACGATTCTGTTTCAATTAACGTCCTAATTACCGCCCCCCCAAAACACACACTCACACACACGCACGCACGCATGCACGCACACGCACACGCGTAAACACACACACACACACACACGCACGCACGCACGCACGCACACACAGTCTCAGCAGAGAGTAATTTACGTTGGACAAATCGAGCAGCTCCAAACAACACTGCAGTTATTTGAATCAAACTTTATGTTTCGTTTTCCCTGAAATAGTTTAGTGAGCTCATAACAAACCTGAAATAAGAAAAAGGAGGCGGAAATAAAACAAACAAATGCCCAGTGTCTAATGGTTCAAATAATGAGATAACGGTTGGTGTTTTTTTTTTTTTTTTTTTTTGGCTGGAAGGGCAACTTTTTTTTAAAGTAGTGGACATTGTTGTAGGGACGGCAGCGCGCGCCGAGGGGAGCTCTTTCTCCCTGTTATATTGAGGAGCGAGCAGGTGCTGCCCGGATTACCATACAGCTGAGAGCACAAAGAACAAACTTATTCTTCCCCCACACAATAACAAAGTGCCTTAATGACAGCCACGCGAGCGACACACACCAACCCACTTTTTTACTATCCAGCTTAAGGGTGTTAGAGGAAAAATCTATACTTGTACAAGTTTAACAAAACCTTTGCATAGTTCTAAAAAGCCTCCACCCCTAGACACGCAGAACGTTTTAAAAACTGATAAAGTTGTCCCTAATGTAAAAAAATAAATAACTACGCAATCCATATGACGTTCTTTAAATTACGGAATAAACATTCTCGAGACAGTTGTAGTACGGGTATTGTTGAATAAAACATTTGACCCTACTTAAAATTATGTCCATAAAATAGAATCTTTTCCTCTTTTTGAAAAGTTATTTTTATTAATTAGGCTTTATTTATTGTTATTTTTATTTTGTCCTATTTAGGGGGGTCGCATTTAATGCTTCTATTCGTAGTATTTCCTGTTTTTCTTTCCTAAACAAGACATGGATGGCCACCTCAAAATGTGTACATGCGCCATCACTTCGAATCCCCTTTAGACATATCAATAAAATATAGAATACAGTCGATAAATAGATCTCTGAAAAACTTTTTAAAGGACAACATCTATGTAATATCAGACGGGTTAAAGTCTTCTTCATTCTGATAAATACTTCTAAGTGTCTTTATGGAGTTTGATACACCGCGGGCAACATTACTTATCTGACACCTGAGGAGCGGAGTGTGCTGAAATTTGAGATTTTGTATCATGAGAGCATGTAAAGGATTCTTATACTTAAAATTTTGCTGGAATGTAAATGAGAGTGTTTTGTGCCACGGGGAAGGGTTGCACATTTTACAGCTCAGTGACCATTTGGCGATCTTTTGAGAGGGGTTTTTTTTTTTAAAGTGTCCCTTTGTGACAGCTAGGGCCAGATTGGGGGGTAGCTCATTTGCATCTCATTACCCACGCAGGCAGTAGTCTGTATAAAACCGGCAGCGGGCAGACAAGAACCTCAGAGACACACATAATTTCTCGTCTTGCGAAGAACGAGAAGGGAGTCAGCGGGGTAGTAGTTTGGACCTTGTAACGTCATTGCTTGTAACAAACCAAGGGGAAAATCAAACCACACACGAGCACCTCTACAAGTTGGTTATCCTCTTTTTTGCACCTACAAGTCAGAATCTGTGTTGAACTGCAATATTTAATTTCACGATTGGAATTATCGCCTTGGCAAGGAATTTCGAGTTCATTCCCAAAATTCATTTTGGGATCTTGTTTCATTTGCTCGCTCTCCGTTGAGGATTACTTCGTTTATTTGCTTTTCAAAGAAGAACGCTGCATGGCTGATGCAAGAAGATAAGTGAAGACGCTTTGACTGAAGATAAAAGTTTCATCCCATAGAAAACGTTTCTCGCAATATAGCACTCACTGAAGAGAGGGTGGATCCGAGAAAGGGGATTCGTAAGGGAAAACGTAAATTTGAATACACATTTGAGCTGGGACATACGCAAGTTGCCCAGACTCTAAGACTTTTAACATTTATCCGAGATTTTAACCAAAATGGGACGCCCTTCGTTTATGATAGCTGTCATCCTCTGGGGCTTGGTATGCCAGGTAATACTTGCACATTTATTTTTAAAAAGTGTTAAAGGGTTTAATCTGACGTGTATGAATTGAAAAATGTTTTACGCAATATTTTGTTGAACGCATGTTAACGTATTACTAACGTAATTACTTTTCAACAGGGTTTTTGTTCTGGTGTTTTCGAGCTGAAGTTGCAGGAGTTCCTCAACAAAAAAGGAGTGTTGGGCAATACGAACTGCTGCAAAGGCGGAACGACGTCGGGGTTTCAGCAGTGTGAATGTAAAACCTTTTTTCGGATCTGCTTGAAGCATTACCAGGCTAACGTGTCCCCTGAGCCCCCATGCACTTACGGCGGTGCGGTGACTCCTGTGCTCGGGTACAACTCCTTTCAGGTCCCCGAGACAACATCGGACAACTCTTTCACAAACCCAATAAGATTCGCATTCGGCTTCACGTGGCCTGTGAGTACTTCTGTTTTGAGATACACGTTCCAACGATTTGATACCTGTATGAACGCAAATAGATCTTCTTCAAGTTAGGATATTTTTAAGCAATTATTACAAGTTGGATAAGCTCCACGTCCTTTGGGACGGTACACAATTTGCCAGTTCTATATGCCAGTGAAATAGGAAATTATTTTAATCAGTGCGAAGGTGTATAATTGGGCAATTTAGGCATGAACTGTTTTAATAATTTACCCATTATCCAACACGCAGTAGGACAGCTTACATTGCTTTTTAGAAAAATAATACTAAATTATTTTATTTATTGATGCCTTTTATGTACATTGTTTATTCAATTCATTTTTCATGTTCTAACAGGGGACTTTCTCGCTGATAATTGAAGCGTTACACACCGATTCTACGGATGATCTTTCAACAGGTAGGAATGGAAAAGCAAACATTTTATATGTATGAATATGCAACAAACAGATCAACGAAAATGCATATGCTGAAGTTTTTGTACTGTTATCAATTATGGAATCTTGATGGCCTATATATTTTTTCTTCTTCATTTTAGAAAACCCGGAACGTCTAATCAGTCGTATGACCACCCAGAGACATCTTACTGTGGGAGAAGAGTGGTCTCAGGACCTGCAAACTGGGGGAAGAACAGAGCTCAAGTACTCGTATCGCTTTATCTGTGATGAGCACTATTACGGCGACGGATGCTCTGTCTTCTGCCGACCACGAGACGATGCATTTGGTCATTTCACCTGTGGAGAACGTGGCGAGATTCTCTGCAATTCTGGATGGAAAGGACAGTACTGCACAGAACGTAAGTGAAAAGCATTAATACTTGCCGAAACTAATTAACGCCTTAAAAATTATTTTGCGTATTGAATAAATAGTTTTGTCAGTTAACACGATCTGGGGAATAAAATCGAATACAGAAATCTTAACCGTAACTTCCCCACCCCCATCAACTTAAGAATTTAAATTGGAAAAGTTTGCGGAATAATCACACGCGTGCCACAGATTAAATTCAAAAGCTGATTTGCTAATTGGGAGTGCGCTCTGCTCTGATTGGTTTAGCGGAATGAGGTATTGTTGGAAGTGGGCAGCTGCTGAGTGAGAGTAGACAATGGAGCAGCTGTCCAGAACTGGCACCATGCACACCAGCTGTCCACTCTTATCTGCACAGACTCGGGGATACTAAGGGGAGGAGCTGTGTGCACAGAATGAGAAAAGGGGTCTTCTGACCCACAGTGAGAGGAAAAAGGGGCTTTTGTGTGCGCCTCCTTTGTCCGCGGGCAACTGTGTTAAGCACAAAGTCCTTCCCTTGGCGATGAGGAAAGCATATTTTCTTTGGTTATACTAATGGGGCCACCAGCTCTTTGAAATAAATTAGCCAGGATTTGCTGATAATGCCCCTCAGAGAGCGAACGTAAACAAAAATAACATATGCTGGATTGAAATCTGTTCCCATGGTCCTTACATGTGTGTTTCCCTCTGTATAGCAATCTGTCTCCCAGGTTGTGATGAGGAGCATGGATTTTGCGAAAAGCCAGGGGAATGCAAGTAAGTTTGATACAAAAAAAATACAAAAAATAACTGAGGCACATATTCATCAAATTGCTATTTTCAGCCGATTCTTAACATTTACTTCTTCTTTGCTCGACAGATGCAGAGTGGGTTTCAGCGGACGTTACTGCGACGACTGCATCCGTTACCCAGGCTGCCTGCACGGCACCTGTCAGCAGCCATGGCAGTGCAACTGCCAGGAAGGCTGGGGGGGCCTCTTCTGCAACCAAGGTGGGTCCTGTGTTCTTTAATCATGCAGCGTTGTGCCACTGGTACTGGGACTACCATGCTCCATCATCAGACATTCTTAAAGCATTAACTATTCTGTGGTCTTTGAGGCAACACAGCTGGGTTGAGAAAGCGATTTTGTGATAACCTTGAGTAACCAGTTAAAGCCTGTTTATCTCTTGAACTAATGGGCAAAGAGTAACACGTGTGCCACTTAGTATGGTGCCATGGGAGACTGATTCACATTTGTCACTGTGTGTTTAGATCTCAATTACTGCACCCACCACAAGCCCTGCATGAACGGAGCCACTTGTACCAACACTGGCCAGGGAAGCTACACCTGTTCCTGCAGACCCGGCTTTACGGGGGCCAGCTGTGAGATTGAGGTCAATGAATGCTCCGACAATCCCTGTAGGAATGGGGGAAGCTGCACTGTAAGTACCGATGCTTGTTATTCCTTTTCCAATCACAGGTCAGGGATATATCGATAGCAATCACTCATCTAAGAAGGTAGCAGTCACCCAAGGAAAACTTCAGCAATCAGTACAGCATATTTGAAACACATTGATTTGTTTGGCTGGGTTCCTAAGCATCTGCTGAACTTTGCATTGACAGGACCTTGAAAACACCTATACCTGCACCTGCCCTCCTGGTTTCTATGGCAACAACTGCGAGCTGAGTGCCATGACCTGTGCCGATGCCCCTTGCTTCAATGGTGGACGCTGTTCCGATAGCCCAGATGGCGGATACGGCTGCCAGTGCCCTACTGGTTATGCCGGCTTCAACTGTGAGAAGAAAATTGACCACTGCAATTCCAGCCCATGCTCCAATGGTAAGGGTGGTGAAAGTTATCTATGGCTATTTCCTAATTAGTTAAAGATTTAAGATTTAAGGCCAGAGGGGTATTATAAAAGCCTCTTAATTCTGTTTGCAGGTGCCCAGTGTCTGGACCTCGTCAACTCGTACTTATGCCAGTGTCCTGAGGGCTTCACGGGAATACATTGCGATGACAACATTGACGAGTGCACCAACTACCCCTGCCAGAATGGCGGCACATGCCAGGATGGAATCAACGACTATACCTGCACGTGCCCGCCGGGATACATTGGCAAGAACTGCAGCTCACCTGTCAGCAAGTGCGAGCATAACCCCTGCCACAATGGAGCCACCTGCCACGAAAGGAACGGCCGCTACGTCTGCGCCTGCTCACGGGACTATGGGGGTCTCAACTGCCAGTTCCTGTTGCCCGAGCCCCCGAGGGGGCAGCCTGCCGTTGAGGTCTCCGACAAAAGGTACTCGGAGGCAGGCGAGTTTCCCTGGACGGCTGTGTGCGCCGGGATCATCCTGGTGCTGCTGCTGCTGCTGGGCTGCGCACTGGTGGCCGTGTACCTGCGGGTGAAGGGTCAACGGCAGGGACAGCCGTCCGACGGCCACAGTGAGAGCGAGACCATGAACAACCTGACCAACAACTGCCACCGGGACAAGGACCTCTCCGTCAGCGTGATCGGCGCCACCCAGATCAAGAACACCAACAAGAAGGTGGACTTCCATTGCGACAATGCTGGAGGGGAGAAGAACGGCTACAAGGCCCGCAACCCCTCAGTGGATTACAATCTGGTGCATGAACTGAAGCAGGAGGAGCTGGCCAAGGAGGAGTCGGAGCGTGGCGAAGGAAAAGGCGAAGCTCCGGACTGTGACTTGGAAGAGAAGCACAGAAAACGCCTAAAGAGGTAAACCAAAACCCCATTATTTCATGTCCACATATTGAACTGCTTACACCGGTCAAAAGGACGATCGCTCACATCTAGGACTCTCTTTTGCTGAAAACTCAGTTGTCTTGTTGTTTCTTTCCTTCCCAGTGACTCTTCGCAGGATAAGAGGCGCCCGGATTCGACATGCAAAGACACCAAGTACCAGTCCGTGTACGTCATATCGGAGGAGAAGGACGAATGTATAATCGCAACTGAGGTGAGTCGATTCTGCAACGCACTTCCCTCTGCGGCACGGCTTTTCGCTAGCAGCCTCGTGAACGAGTGAATAAAGGGGAAAAAATAACTCCCCGAGACTCACACTCTCTCTCTCTTCTCCCTCTCTCGCCCAGGTGTAACGGCACAATGGGGCCGTTGCTCGTCTGCTCTACAGGAGGTTTTACTCCGTCGAAATGCTGCTTAAACCAGAGGGAAGGTTTCCTTAGCGTGACTGCTGCTGTGAGACTTGAGACGTTGAAACTGATATTCAGAATGAGCTGGCTCTCAACTGAAGCAAGCACAGTGACTGCATGTAAGCGGATGTTGGGCCATACTGGCCCGCGCTCTCAAAAAAAAAAAAAAAGAGTTCTGTATCCCAGGAACGTGCGTAATGACCCTGTTGCACTGCCTGTGAGGACAGTTGGTTTTACCTCATTGCACTAAGGACAGTTGCTTTTGAAAGACGTATTTAACATGAACGACTATGACTCGATCACTGTGTTTAAGAAGTCTTCGACGACTGCAGTGTGCGTTTCCAAGTCCTCTGATCCACTCCCGTGATGTTATTTTGGAGCGAAAAACTAAAAAAAAAAAAAAAAACTTAAAAAAAACACCGCCTTCAAAAGTCTGATGAAATACTGTGGCTTTTTTGTAAGTTTGTACCATTTAATTTAATTGTATTATTTGTGTTCGATTTGTGAGTTTAAGTATTTTGTTGAGTTCTTTTTGATATAATTTAAGTTCTTTTTTTTGTTTTGCAAATATGTATAAAGGCACTTCGGGTCAACGTGACTTTGTTTTCCAGCATAAATGTATTTAAGAAGCTTTGTACAGAATTTATTGGAATTGTTTAATAACTGTTTTGTTCATGAAGGAAATCGTTAAATATTTTTCCAAATAAATAATATTATACAAATTGATTTTCTTTAATCTGATCTGGGATATCTGGATATAATAACGAGCCCACTTGGGAAAGACAGGATTCTTGCCAGATATTAAGGCTTCTGTTTATTTTTATTTCTGCATTCAGGGCACCAGGCTCATCTAGGCTTTCCAGAGACTTTCCAGCTAATTTCACTTTAGATCCAAGCTGTAATATTCCTAGATAGATGCAAGCGTTTCTCTGGCGCCTAACTTTAATAGAGGCAGGGACTTCATTCAAATGCGGATGCTGCCCCCCCTTAAAAAATGTAGAAATGATTCCCCTCCACATAATGGCAGGATATATAAAGGAGAAAGAAGCTACAACTTTAAAAGGGTCAAAGCCTTAAATTGGTCTAAACTTTAGTCAAAGCGAATCTACAATGCTGTGCGGATTAATTGACTGACATACCAAAGAAGAGCTCATTTTAAGTTGCATTACACATAATGGAACAGTGATTAAACTAAGCCTGAGGTTTGAGTAAACCCAACCACAAAGGTAGGATCACTATCAGCATCAATAATATCCTGGGAACGACCACACATGCTGTGTGACTAAATAATTTGTAAAAACCCAATCACAAAATCTTTTTACAGCTTTTTTTCAGAGCACAAGAGGAAATGTTTTAAATGCCTCTTGAAAGACATTAAGGCTGCCCTTGAAAGTTACAGCCTTTTGAGGTTTTTTATTAACACTTGTCACAACAAAGGCTTGTCAGATGATGAATAGCGTAACCCACAATTTGCAGAAAGCCATGTGAGAACTTTTGTCTATCATTAATACTGCTAATTATGCTTCTCAGCAATAGTATTCAAAATGTAAGTTGCATTAAGATACGTCACGACTGTGAAAATCTACATTGGTCTACTTAGCACAATAAATAAAATGATGTCTGCCATCAGAAATAGTGTTGGTAGAAGCAGTTCAGCATGAATCCAAAACTGCAAGATATCAGATTTTAGACTGTTGTTATTCCTATCGAGGTACTATAAATATTCTTCATAAGATTCATTTTAATCGATTCAATAAAATGGCCAAAGCTTGCTAAAATGATTATCGTCATCTCAGTTATATCTTTAGAGTGTTGTGTCTATCTCCTCCTCCTTCCTTATCTGGCTTTGAAAGGGTGGAAGTGGATTCCCCTTTCTCCATGCATCCGGACAGCTGAAAAACTCCTCTTATTAACACTCAAATGCAGCTGTCCAGATGGTGACGAACAAGAAAAAAACCTGTTCAGAAGTGTGGAACGAGGAGCTTGGGGCAAAAAGATCTATTGATATCAAATCGCTGTGCAATGCGAGAATAGACGAGTCAGCCATGTTTTAGCAGAATATTGACATAATTGGAACCTTTCAGGGTGTGAATCAGAATTCTGTGCTCTGTTGAGGATTCTGGGTGATTTAGCTATGTCATCTTCTAACTCCCAAACGACTTTTATTGCTTGAAAGAACCCCAAGGAACACAATCGGATGTCAATTTGTAAAGACACCGGAGAACCGTTTAGTAAAGCCATGAAGTAAAAATCGTTGTAATCAATGACTGCCTAGTAGTACACCACAGAACGGCCTTTGTCCATGCAGAACTTCCACATTTTCACTAAGGTTTCCCAGAGTTAAACAGATCTGGGAATAATACGTTGGCCGTTGTGTAACTTTGATGCTGGATACTATTACTCCCTGGAAGCCAGGTGAGATACCCAACCGGGCTGGCACGGGCAGCTAAAGCAAATGATACTCCCGGTATCAGTCCTGATGCTGCTGTTTCTTAGCCTGGATCTCTTCTACCTGGACACGGACTTCCAATTCACGTCTCCAGTCTGGTTAAGATACTGTGGGGCGGATGGAGAAACGTCTACATACAACAAGGCTTTTGAGTGTAAAATCTGATGGTAGAAGGGTTCTCAACTCAATATCAAAGAACGTGTGGCCTCCGTTCTCGACTGCCCTTCACATCAGCTGCTCCCTCTGTCGAACCGATAGGCCGAACACTTTGATATGTAAATTGATGCATTAGATGTTAGCACAAAATCACAACCATGTTATTTACAGCAGTTGTATTATTAAGCATAGCTAAAGGTGTCTTGAAAAATAACAAATGGTCACAAAGTAACTTGAAATACAAAACAAGAGAAAGACAGAAGTTGAGGAAGTTGTTTCTCTGACCCCTGAGCAGTTTTGTCTGTTAAAAAGGTGTTTAGTGATAAAACGCAAAACAGCAAAAAATGACCTCAGAACCAGTTTTTTTTATTATTTATTTCATAAAAACAATTGACTGTGCATGTGTGTGTGTGTGTTTGTATGTGGGGGGGTGGCAACTCAGAAAGATGAACAACTGGACAAGGCGGCTCCATCTTGACCGTTTCTGCAAACTAAGATGGGTCTCAAGTACTCCACGGAGGCAGAGGGATAAGCCCCCTGATCCACCCGTGGCCGTGACGCGAGCTGCACTCTGCGGCCGGGGAGCGCAGCCGAGGGCGTGCCAACGATCGGGTTTCCCACTAAAATGATAAACAAGCCCCCTGAATGCGGACAGGTGCTTGCTTTTCAACCGACCCTGGGCACAGGGACCCGAGCTGCAAGTCCTGTCATATCTAAGCAAAAGACGACATCACGTCCTGACAATTTCTGTGAGGCTGAAAAGCAAATGTTCATGAATGAGGGCCGAGTTCTGTCAGCACCTGTTGTTTTTGGTCATTTAAAAAAAACAAACTATTTTGCCATAAGCTGTTTTGGCAATAATCAGCGTTTGGTCTTTGGCGGGAACTGTTCCACATTAAAGGAAGACTGAGCTGTGACTTAAAACAAATGAACTGACACTCACTGCTGCTTCCTTAGAACATCACATCTCCCAGAAGACGTTTTTTTTTTTTGTGACATTAGCGCAACTTTGTTTTAAAGCAGAGTCGTTAAAGTGCTCCTAACCCGAACAAGAGACAGTGTAGAGGCGCAGTCTGGAAAGAGTGAAAAGCTTTCGCCTGTAATACACAACTGTTGAGGACAGTTGTTTCCACATACCATGCTAAGCTTTTAACTTGACTTTTTTTCAGTCGCACAATGGCTTTTCGCTGAGTTGGAAAATATCAGGAGACAGGCCTAAAGCAGTTCCTTTGTTCCTTCTTTCTATGTAGCAGTGTTTCATTGCTCAGCACCTGACGTTGGATATCTTTAAATAAATAAAAAAAAAACAGTTATGTGTTAAAGATCAATCAAATACTTGTGATTAATGGTAATATGTCATAGAATAATTTTTCTTATTAACATTTTGAGTGGTTTTCCACAACAAAAACTCGGTTAAATCTATGTACTTTTCGAATAGATTCAGTGCTAATATGCCATTATTTGTCACACATCCCATGTTTCTGTGTCCTACTTTTTCATAATCGTTGCCAAAATTCAGAAAAACCTCGCCATATTTTGGATTTTAAATTAGAAATAAAATACTTTGTGTTTTGTAATTAACACGTGCAAATTGAATGTATGATTCAGTAGTTATTTGGCCATGTCCAATCCAATGACACGTATCTAACAAGGAGTTGTTAGATATGTGTCAAAAGAGTTGTGCCTTCCATTGATTGGGTTGATCCAATCATTGGATGCACCTGGTGTTTACATCTCAGCCTTGTAAAGACCACCAACTTGCTGTATAACAAATTAAATCGAGTTTTTTCTATCCTAACACCAGGATGAATTTGCATATCTTCTAAAATAACTAAACAGTGATATTAATCACTTGAATTTTTTTTATCAATGCCCTTACTTATTTACGATGTGAAGAAAAGCAAATAATGCAAAATGTTGTATTTCTCAGAAATTTACCAAATCCATATACTTCAAAACTATATTTTGAAAATACATACTGATACATACTGTATCTTTTTCTATGTAAAGCGTCTTTGTGACATGGCAACATGTGAAAAGCGCTGTATAAAAATAAAATTGATTGATTGATTGATTGAAAATGAAGCAGATTCCATCATTTAACCGTCTCTGCAGGGGAAGTTCATTCATTGAGTTTATGGCATTGAACTCTGACAGTGTTAGGATGGTAACCTCATGCTGCGACAGTCTGAGTTGTTGCTTGGATCCGTTTGCAGATAAATCTGGAAGGACTGTTTAGCGAAGGCAACCGAGTTGTTCCGAGCTGAAATGATTACAGCAAGGCCATATTCATTGTTAAGGTAGCCACCAAGGATCTGACAATCCACTACTCACAATTGAGTTTTCTTTAGTTTGTAAGTATAACAAACTAAATATTTTCTTCTACTGATAGAAATAAAAAACCTATCAAATACATAAAGTATAAAGCGGACTGCAAACAGTGTACTCATTTTTATTTTTTCTGCATCCTTTCATCTTGTCTTAATAATGACATGAATGTACCTAAGTATCCAAAAAAACGAAAAATTATTTGATTCTTTCAGGTACTCTACATCCAGGGTATGTCTTGAATGTTTGAGATGGACGAGACCTGTACGTGGGTTACCGTTGGGGTTAAGGTTGTTGGTGGACTGTGGAAATGGACGCATACTGTGACTGATCTCAACACCTGTTAGAGAGGGTTGGGCTGCCATATACTGCGTTTCCCCAGAGATCACGCTTTCTCCTTCTGGAATCTACTTTTCCCCTTTCAAGACGGAATTTTTAGTTTTTGAATTAAAACCTCTTGTAACCCATGATACTTGCTTGAAAGTGCATCGTAGGACTGACCTTTAGGTTTTGTCTCTAAACGTTAGGATTTAGGTACTATCCAGGGCAATTTTCACTGAACTGAGATGAGCTGGCAATCAAAATAGTTAGGTATAGTTAACTTCTGGTTCTTGGGGAGTTAGTTGTTCTTCCATTGGAAGAAACGGTGCACCTTTGATAGCTTCTCCTGGATGTTTCAGTAATATTTGGTGAGGTCCAAATTGGAGAGGTTTTGTTTTCATCGCTTCATGTTCTCTCAAACATGTCTGTGCCACAACTCCATCTCAACTACAATAGTAAATACAAACAGGAAACTGGGGTTTGACATGCAAGCAACTGATATCACAGCAGGGAAAAAAGGGAGCTGGAATAAAAACTCTGGCCAATCAGGAGCGAATAATCAAAATCCAACTGTTGTAACCAGAACAGTCCTCCTACCCATCCACAATCAAAGCTTGTGATTTTTGATTGGTCAGATTTTTTGTTTGGCTGTTTTGCCAAGTCAGTTATACTGTAGTCGAGTGGACAGACAAAAGCATTACAAGATGTGAATCTCAGCCTTCCCAGAGAAAATTCCACCCAAACTAATCTTTGAACTCTGTTTGTCCGTGTTTTGGCCCGAAAGTTATTCATGCGCCACTAATACCCACTTGTTGGTCATCAACAGAATTGCAGTCGACTATTGTTTCTCTTTCTGTTGTTTCACTTCACAGTATTACTGTTACCTTGTTTTCTGTGAATATCACTTTCAATGAAATGACTGTGCCATGTGAAGGTTTGTTTTGAAGGCTCCAGTCTCTTCCGTGAAGATGAATAAGTTGCGTGCTAATCTATATTAGCATGACAAGAGAGGGGCTGGATCTGGGGCTAACAGAACACAGAGGCTGTTTAAGTCAAGCCAGTGTTTCAGTCCCATGATCTGATTAATCTTGTCACCAATTTTTTTCCTTCCCTTTTTTCAGGAGCAGAATGCTAGCGCAACGCCTTCAGATGGGCCTGTGTGTGCTCTCTTACTTCTGCCTGGATTAGCTGGTATAAAGATGTTTTCTGCTGCCGAGCCCTTCAATGGCGAGTTAAATTTCGACAGATTGCGGAGAGTGGGGAACATGGGCCGAAGAAAAGGGATCCAGCTCCAGCGATGACCCCCCCTCCCTTTTGTTCCCGCATAGTGGTCACCTGTCACTGCCCACAATGCCGGGCAGCCGCAAGCCGCCTCAAACCCCCTGCCCCCAACCCCCTCCCCCGCCCGCCTTTCAACATCACAACCTGGGCTCACAGATCTTGCTCTACTGGCTAAAGTTCGGATTTAGGGCTCTGCCAGGGAAGCCCTGGGAAACAAAACTGTTTCGTACGAAACAATTACAAGGATACAAAAGGAAGGCAGTGGGTGGAAAAGCCATCATGTCGTCACACACATCCAGACAAAGGCAGATGCTGTTGACATAGTGCTCTCCACCAGTCCTGGGGCCGCACGCCATAAAACGCACCCAACACGTCAGCATCAAACACTGAGTTATTGAGCATAAATGTCAGAAAAACAAGTCAATCAAGCTGAGAGCTATGGACAAAAAAGGTCTTTTTATTTTAACCAGATGTCCATGTATCTTTCAGCCACTGGAATATGAGGACCGTTGATAAAAACAACATAATCCACACTGTTTTAAAAATAAGGTTAATCGAAACGACTCCGTGTGACACTGTCTGAACATCGCGTAGATCATTATGCATTGGACTCCTTTGGAATATTCACACTGATGCAGGTCTCTGATAATTGAATTAGCAAACACAAAAATCATTGGCAATTGCTATTCAGTGCGGCCCACTTGGAGTGCAGGGTGCAAAAAGCCATTGTGTAGAACTGGACTGGGCAGAATTCTCACGCACAGCACAACAAACCCCTGGGTATTTCACTAGCCGCAGGGGGATGCTCTCTCCTGGGAATGGGAACGTTCGGCCAATGGCACGCCACCCTCAAAAACCACCCAGCAGCCAATCATCACACACACACACAATGGGCCACTGTCAGATCATCGTTGACCAGTCTCTTTCTGTTTTATATTTCACAAAACTGACCACTCTGCTTAAACATATCCACTCTGTCCACACGTATGCACAGGTGCCTAACGTGATGGGACGAGCGTAATAGCATACAGCTGTGTTTGTCTGGGGCAACTGGCTTTTTTTTCTTTTTCTTTACTTCTCTAATAGGGAGCCGGAGACAAAACCACACACACTTAAGTAGCCCTGTTGTTCCTGGGACAGGTAGATTAAAGGGGGAGAGTCCTAATGGTCCCCCTTGAGCCGCCTAAGAAGTGCCCCTTGACCGCGGTGGAGAGGGACCACCCAGCTAGGAGGTGACTGTGTACTTCAGGCTGCTGGCTCATCAATCACGCAGCTTCTCGACTTCTGAGAGACTCAGACATCTCCTGACCCATGTAAATCTCGTTCTGATCACTAAATGGCAGCGATTGGCTCAGAGCCCATCACACCCATTGATAATGAGTGCGCGGTGCTTTCTTTTGTGGTCTGACCTGGCGCAGGGACTGAGACCTTCTCACTCCTGAATCAAGGAGATCCATTCTGGGAGGTGGTCACGGTAATAGCCTGTCTGAAAACATAAATCAATATTCCTTGTTCCTTGTGTTTGAATGCCGTCAACGGAAGTCTCCCTCGCACGTTTAAACTTTTCTCATTGACTGACATCTGCTAACGTTTGGCACTGTTTTAAATGTCTGTTGGTGTTCATGTCCTGAAGCAAAAAGACAAGAACATGGCCATAATCTCAGCAATGTAGAAAACTTGTCATGTTTCCAACAGCGCTTCATTTGGCCAATAGGGCCACCTAACAGTTGCATGTTCTTGAGAAACTTCCAAGTTGATCTTATTCTGTTTGTTTAAGTTATTTTCGATGGCCAGACCTGGTCCTGAAAAGTTGCAGTCTGCGTTCAGACTCGCATCGTAAGTATAATTTGAGTCATTATTCAGATTGGAAACAATCCTACCGCAATCCTACCAGGTATCAGATACCAAATGTAAGGTAGCTCTAAAACCTGCAGACAACATTTCTGCATTAAAAAATTTTGCAGTTCAGACATGATTAGTTAACTTGGTGAACTTATTAGTTATTTCCATAAACATGATATCATAAGTTTTTTGGACTTTCCTCCTAAAGGCCTAAGAGACAACTGGAGGGGAAGAAGGTCCATTAGAGCCTGTCCATAAAAGCCATCTTTTAGGGAAATCGCAAGGAACATGTTGGTCCCTTTCACATCTGCCAGGAAATCCAGATGCAGAACCACGAAAAGCGGAAACGAAAGAAAACAACGAACGGCAGCCATGGGACTTCGTTGATGTGATTTAGGGACGTTTTCAGCATTACATTTTTACATAGTTTCCATTACAATATTTATCTTAATATTTATCCTACTAACATAATGATAATATAGAAATAGATGTCGTCATTCATTCATCATAATAGTCCATGTTAAACCATATAAATGAAACAAGATAATAACGAGTTTATAATAAAAATATATGCTGGATGCGTCAAAGAAATGAAAAATGAACGTGCTAAGATAATAATTAACTGCATGCCAAGAGATTCCAATGCACTAAACAGTTTAAATGAAGGAATTGTATGAATGAATTGAAGAGCAATAAATGTCTCCTCTGAATACTCTGTCAAATGCTTCTATATCATTTCACCAAATAAATGTGTAAAAAGGGCTTCAAAAAACGAATTTTCCAAATGAATTTCCAAGATGAAACAGACAACTGTTTACAAACAACTGACCGCAAACTCGCGCCATTCAAAATATGGATTTGAGAATGGTTTTGGCATCATGATAGCATCCTCAGTGGCGTAATGCATAGCTGTAGCGTGTAAGGCATTCGTATGTCTGCAGCTCGCTGGCCTCCTCTCTGCACGAGCCAAAGAGGCTGGCGGTGGCCTTGAGGAGGAATATCAACAAAGTTCATTACTGACATCTGCTGTGTCGTCCCTGCCCACCCCATGGTGGGCCATTCTGTCCTGACACTGTGGACATTGTCAGAAGTTAAAAGTAGCCCTCTGGAGACCAAGCCTCTCCCAGGAGGGGCTTGTGAAAGTCTCACCGGCTGACAGACACACAAGAGGAGATGACAGCTAGGGACGCTACTGGCCTCAGAGGGCCGAATCTCCTTCCTTTATCCCGCAAAGTATTTTAATTCTGGAAAATTGATACTGAAAAAAAAATTGAAGGAAAGCTATGATCGTGCTGAAACAAATAATTTACAGAAACAGTCAAATGTTTTTGTTTGATTAGGGAATGTTTCTTCATCAATTTATGCATTTATATGTTCACATCTAAGCAATCAGATGCAATATCTTTACCAAACAGAAGCAAAAGTTTGTTTCTGCCTGATATGAAAAAGACTAACTTCTAAATACGGCAATAAGTTGCTTTGCATCGTGGGAACCGACCACAGCAGACAATGACGGGATTGACAATGGGACACACAAAGGCCACCTTTGGGAGAAACCGTATCCTGTAGCATGCTGGGAAAGGAGAGCAATGGCAGCAGATGTTGTCAATGCTATAAGCAACAGATGCCTCCTGGCTAGCATTCAGCGCCACACAAGCCCAATAACACAGAGCTGTGCAGAAGGGATGAGAATGAAACCAGACACACAGGCTTGTGGAGGAATGATCAAATTTGAGGATATGGGGGTGGATTTATTTGTTATTTTAAGGTATGAGAGAAAGAGTTTTTCATCATTTGAAGGATGCAATAAAAAGATTTAATTATGTATTTTAGTTGCCCGCATTTCAAAAGATTTTTTAATCAGAAACATTTAATTGCTCAGACAAAAATTAATCACGCGTAAAACAAAACAGAAATGACCATGCAGGTGATGTAATAAAGCATGTAAATTTTGTGCCCAGAAGTATCCCAAAAGATACTAAAATTTGACAATAAATATGTATTCGTATAATGAACTGCCATCTGAGGAAAACTGAATTAGTAAAGTTGAGCCGCTTATAACAAATAAAAAGTTACTTTGTGATACACAACCTAAGTGAATCAGATTCGGGGGGGGGGGGGGGGGGGGGGGGGGGGGGGGGGGGGGGGGGGGGGGGGGGGGGGGGGGGGGGGGGGGG
>JAOYSI010000011.1:451227-469105 GCA_025775065.1 Hiodon alosoides
TCAATCAATTAATCAATCAATTAATCAATCAATTAATCAATCAATTAATCAATCAATTAATCAATCAATTAATCAATTAATCAATCAATCAATCAATCAATCAATCAATCGATCAATTAATCAATCAATTAATCAATCAATTAATCAATCAATTAAGCAATCCCATTTTATCTGATGGGTATGAAAACATAGTTGTAAACAATCGAGATAAGAGCTAAGGAAACATGTAAGGTGATGCAATGTAATGAAATGGGGACACATTTATGTTACACCAGAAAGATGTACCAACCATCTATTTGTGAACAAGAAGCAAAAAAGATGCTTTGTCATCTTACTCTAATTTCACTCTAAAATGACTGTTGCTTTCTTTACAAGTAAAGCCTTTTCCAAAGGAAATTACTTGCAGAGATTAATAACAGCATTAAGCAGTAATGATGCTACAGTTACTGTAATATTTATTAAGAATCCCTCTGCTAGCAATTAGTGTGGCATGTAATGATTGGGCCACAGAAATGGAGATGATGGCTGGGCTCCCCCTGACACCCCTCCCACTCCTGCTGGCGCTCAGCAGCATTCATAGTTTGACAAAAGATCCCAAGCAGGAGAATTCTGAGGATCCCATCTTAATTACTGCAACTCCGCCAGGGTACCAGGACATTCAGAATGTAATTATGTCAGTGGAGAATGTTGTTTTATTTTACTGGTGAGGTCCTGCTTTAATTTATCCACTTCCACAGCCTCACAGAGGTGCTATCTGAAGTTTAATTTGACGAGGATCATGTTAGATGTGTTGTGTTGTTATGGTCAAGACAATATCTTGGTCCAGTGGTTCTTGTCCGGATGGCAAACGACACCACCTGGAGGATGATCCGAAAACTGAATGCCTCTTTCATGATCCTGAGGGATATGAATCAAAGATGTTCAAACATTGATGGGAAGACACACAAAGCAGAAACGTGAAAGCGGGCCGTTGTGGTTGTTCTCTCTGAACACTCCAATTACTGTTTTTTTGACTACTGCGACTGAAGCTAGAGACGCAGGGATCAAATGTTGTATCTCATGCAGCAGTGCCATGAAAAACTCCTGCAGAACTACGAACACATTCAACTTGCTTTCACTCATGCTGCATTGGAGTTCCCACACAGCTCTGTTTTCATGGTGGAAACGGTGGAAACGGTGGAAACGAGGTCACAGAAGCCGCAAAGAGCAGAGAAATGAAGACGAAGGCATATTTCAAAATCAATGCTGCAAGAGCTAGGGAGACCTAGGAATATTTGGGATTGAATACTGCAAGAGCTACTTTGGTGTATCATGTAATCAACTGGGCTGGGCTGTGGGTGCAGGCCCGTTGAATCCATTTTACTATGGCTTCATGCATTATGGGAATAATGCAAAAAATGGGAATAGGTGAATGGCCATTACTCAGTGCTCTGCTGGGCTCTCAACAGTACGGTTACTGTACCATATTGCATCATTAATGCATGTATCACACAGGGAATCCCAGCGCTATATGTCGACATATTGTATTGTTTGTTCTTGGTCTTGGACTGGGTCATGCCAATTACTCTGTTCTGAGCATTGTGTTAATAGTTTTAGAGAATGGGGTTTTCTTTCAGGAAACAACTACAATAAACAACAGTAAACGGTAAAAATTGAGAAAAAAATAATAAAAACTTTTGCAAACTCCTGTGTGACCTTTGAGAAGACTGGAATATTGATGAGCAGAGCCCTCTCTCATATTCTTCTCTCACCTGTGCGGGGCGTGCATTAGCAGCCCTGTGATCCACATGGGGAACAGGGAGACATGTCTCTGGCCTGAGGTAGACTCACAGTATGATGCGAATCACGCCAATTGCATGATGTTTGTTTCAGGCGATCTTGTTTTATAGACAGACAGACTTTGGCCCGGGTTTTTTGTTCCCTCAGTTGGGCTAATGTGCAGTTCTGATATTTGAAGAGAAGTTTTAGCAAATGAAAACCATTGCCAATTTAGTGAGCCGGGAATGGGAAAGATGTGATTTCCTTTGTGAGTTAGTGAGTTAGTGAGTTGTGCTCTGGGTTTGAAGGCTGGCGCAAACGCAGCTGGCCGTTTAACACCCTTTAGTGATGATGGGTGACTTCCTCCTTTCCATGCAGGGACACCCAGCCCCTCAGCCCCTGGTGCACTTCTTCATGCTGGGAACCAATAGAGGAGCTTTAAACCCCTGGAGATGCAGTACAAATCATCACTGGTTTTATCTCAGCTGGGAATGTCGATTTTCTAAATGAGCTTACTCTCTCTGTCAGACACGCATTCCCTCATGCCTGCCCCCCCCCCCCCCCAAACTCTGGAGCTTATTTTACACCAGGGTTTAGAGCCTTTCTTTCTCTTTTGTTCACTTGGGGGAGAGAGAGTGAACAACAGGACTGATCTTACATCCAGTTTCTGGTATTGTTCCAAACGTCCTCTCAATAGGCTTGGGCTGTGAATGCAATGACTGGAAAAGAAGGGTAAGATTGAAATTTGCTTATTTTGTCCTGGCTGCCTTTTGGGGTGCAGCGGAATGTCCTTAATCTAGGGGCAGTCCCCAGATTTGCCATCAACATGTAAATGAACAGTTGTCTTGGTCATGGGTTCGAAACAGAAAGGTCCCTGACAAGCTTTCCCCCTCACCTTTGTGGGGGGTAGGCCCTGGCGACAGACTGTTGGGCTGTGAGCTGAGGCACCCAGTGAGATGATGGTTCTCACGTGAGCCGAGGGAAATACAGAAAGTGCCCTCCTTGTGGGGTAGAAATCGGTGGGTTAGGTCTAGGGAGGGACGGAGAAAATTAGATTAAAAAATGTGTAGGAGAGAAATAGAGAATTTTGCACACATTCTGCCAACACACCCACCGTACATCTTCATATGCACGTCTCCCTTGCACCCTTTGTCATGACAGTTCACAGTCCTCACAAACTCCCCTGTGGCACGTAGCCTAGAGACACACCCTCAAGCCCTGGGAACACGCCCTGGGCAGGTTGCACTGATGGTAACCACACTCAGGTGCCAACAATTAAGAACTTTTATAAGTGCTAGGAGTGCGGATTAGAGAGAAAGGGTTTTGGTATACTGGAAGGTCGGTGGCTGTGTGATGCATTTGTTCTTCATGGTTTAAAGTTTGTAAAGATGTTTCATTATGTCTTTGTTTTTAGAGGGTATATTTTTTGGTAATTTCTTTAAAATTGTTTTATGTTTGCTAAGATTGCCTAATAAAACAAGTCAACACTCCCCCCCAGTGTCCCTGTCTTCAGGCACTCTCAGACCTGGTATGCCCCGGCGTGCCACATCCCCATCTGGCTGGGAGTTAGACTAAAGCTAGAGTTAAATCTAAAAAACACCCTTAGTTTGCTGATGCTGGTCTTTACATCACAGGTAGGGATGCACATCTTTTTCGATCCATTCACTTCATCCCAACATAACTGTCCTCATGGGGTTCTTCTGAAGGAATTACGAATGCAAAAAGCACTTCCGTGGGACTTGAACTCTCAGGTGAAGAGCATAGGTTTAAAAAATTGAACAGTTTAAACCCTCTCCTCAAATTAAAAAGTAATTAATGTTTCTACCTCTAATGCACATACCTGGGTTCGGTGAGAAATTGGCTTCTCTAATGCTCAGTCTAGGCTCTCGTCCTGCACAGACGCGTGTTACTGTGGGATTACACTGCAATGCTGCTCGGCTCTAGACTCTACATTGCATTAAGAAATTAGACCCCATGGCCTAGAAAACCCCCCTCTGCCCAACCGTGTTCAATATTTCATATTTAATTCAGGTGTTTGGAGTGCTGCTACAACGCTTTTTTTTCATTTCAGGTTTTTTTAGTCTGAAATTCGAGGGCTTTCCACCATAAAATCATTAAGTAAAAGCAATCCCAATCTCAAAATACATTTTTGTGTTATAATGATGAACACCAGCTGTCTGCAGATAATTTGTTTACTTTCCATCTCTGCTGAGGCGAGATGTTAAGCAACCATGTTCACTGCTCTACTTTTGGAACCAGCGAAAAACCTTCCTCTGTTCCCTGTTGTCAAAGGTAATGTTGACTGAGAGAGATGGGGTTTAATTAGTGATGGAAGATGCTCAGTCAAGTTTAGTTTAATGACAATTATGTGATTGTTCTGGAAACAAACCAATTGTTAGCTCAGGCGCATGTTAGCTTATGGATCTGAAAGAAAATGATAGCCTTCTAAAGCAAAACCAATTAACATTTTTAGAAGTGTCCTGTGCTAAGTATTTTAGCTTAAATCCAACTTCTTTTCATCAATCATTGAATCTTGGTTGTAATGTGCCAAGATAAATGGCTTTTAAAACTAGGTCATAAAATACACGTGATACAGGTGTTCTGGATCCAATAATTATGCTAGATGCAGAAATTATAGGAGAGGGATTGAATAATGAACCTGTTTTAGGTGGTGTCTGGGACTCTATGGTGTTAGGCCTTGATCAGAGAGCACTCCAAAAACAATCAATGGTGCATCAACCCCGAAACCCTTCTTAAAATCTGATGCTGCCAGCATTGTGTAAAGAGGAGATGAATGTATGAATGTATGTGGCCTGGTGGCTGACGTTAACCTCTCTCCATGTAGCACATGTGTGTGCTCCCCCACCTGTTGACTTCCTGGTCCCCACTCATGTCACTTCCTCTGAGTGGTCATTACCTAGTCACAGCAGCCACACCCCCATGTTACACCCATATGATGCATGATAACAATAAATCGATCCATGGGTGAGTAACTGTCCTCTTGTTTCTGAGCAGCGTTGACCAGATGTTGAGTGTGTAGGTGTTCTCTGTTGTGGGTGGTGATGACAATGTATTTGAAAGATTCCTCTGCAGCGGATTCCTCCGACTTTCTCGAGACAGGGAGTTTTCGGACTGGCTCCTGCCTCTCTATGACAAGACACGTGACTTCAATTTCCCATTCATCGTGAGACTGGGGAAGGACCAGATTCATGTGAGTGTCTAAGAGTGTATTGGGCAGAGCTGCTGCTCATATATCTTAGTAATTAAAGCTGAACCTAATGAGCCGGGCTTCTTGTAGCGTACCTCCTGTCCGATCATGATGCCGCTTCGTTAGCGGCACTCAGCCTAACGAGGTGTAGCAGTAATGAAGTACTGTGGTGATAAAACGCTCCTCTGGCTGATCAAGGAATTGAAAATATAATTATATTTGGAAATGGTTGAATAAAGTTAATACAGGGGTGCTGAAGGGTATGGTGTTTGTGATTTCTTCTCCCTGTAGGCGGCTACATCGGAATATGAACTCATCAAGAAACCGAATGAAGAGAAACATGTAGAAACCCATGCGGTTGGGTGTACTAGATGTACCTAAGGTGTAATCAGGTGTCTTATTAAAAAGGGCAGGCAGTGTTTGTCTCTCCCTGAGGTGCACTCACATGTTCTGCTTTACTCAATAGTGTCTGGGGCCAGTGTGGGTAAATGTACTGAACCCAATAAGAGGCTGGAATGATGCTACTGGATTAATACTACTGGAAACTTCCTAGCCATGGTGAACAACTGTAAAGTAAACCCCCATTCGAAGACCAAATAATAAATAAAATCACGTAGCACAAGTGTACAGCTGTGCTACTCGAATGACTAATAAACCCTCTTTCACTAACTAAATCAATAATAAACCCTCTATCACTAACTAAATCAATAATAAACCCTCTTTCACTAACTAACTCATCAATAAACCCTCCATCACTAACTAAATGACTAATAAATACTCTTTAACTAACTAAATAATAAACCCTCCATCACTAACTAAATAAATAATAAACCCTCCATCACTAACTAACTCGCCAATAAACAATCCATCACTAACAAAATCAATAATAAACCCTCTATCACTAACTAAATCAATAATAAACCCTCCATCACTAACTAAATCAATAATAAACCCTCCATCACTAACTAAATCAATAATAAACCCTCTATCACTAACTAAATAAATAATAAACCCTCCGTCACTAACTAACTCACCAATAAACCCTCAATCACTTACTAAATCAATAATAAACCCTCTATCACTAACTAACTCACCAATAAACCCTCCATCACTAACTAAATGACTAATAAACACTCTATCACTAACTAAATCACTAACCAAAGCTGCTAATCATAAATATTAATTTATTTTTTATTAATTGTTATTGAGAACAAAGGTTTTTAAAAGAAGGCCTATGGAAAATGACATTTCTTTATTTTGGTTTGTCAGTAAAAGTGCACCCTAACACCCTCTATAGGCGAGCAGCCACTGAACTTACAAGAGTTGTGCGTTGTCCAGTTCAAGACCAAAATACATAAATCTAAGCCAGAGAGAGGAAGTGAGACCTTCAAATGAAAGATTACACTCGTGACTGAAGCTAGTGTAAGTCGCCCAAACTATGAAAGGCTGAACTTTACTAAATCTGTCTGCGAAATGCTTAGATTTCCTAATGAAAACGGGCGTCTTTCTCAGCATGATAAACCAGTGGATTTCTTTTTTTTTTGTTATTGGTTCATTGAGAATGTTAGCTGTGATTAGTAACACGGTCCAACATTAACCTGTAAATTAAAATTCCTTGGTGCAATTTGATGGGTGATTTAATTTGGTATCTCTCTGCTCGCCTCAGGCTAATCCCATAATGAATTCTTTATATAGCTTTTCCCCTTAATGATTACCAGGCTCTGTTGGAGTCCTGATTACTATTGTTCACTTTGCACTACATAAAGCAGGGGATTAATATGCCCCTGAAGAATCAGTGCTATGGATCTGCTGGGTCCTTCTTCAATACACGCTTCTGCATCTCCAATTGTCCATAAATGATGATCCCTGGTGAATTAGCCCTGAGACTTAACCGTCAGTAACACACAGATGTCAGCTCACCTCGGGCATATACCACGATGACCTGTTCAGTTATTCATTGTGGGGGAGCTTTATTACATATCCTCCCCCCCTTTACTTTCTTTGCTGGTATAAGCGATTGCCTGGGTGACAATCAGGGAAAGGGGACTGGGAGGGAAATAGACAACATATGCTGGTGAAGAAAATTGAGTACCGGTTAACGGATTAGACTGGCGAGTAGCAGGTTGAATGTTTATCCACCCTTCTCGTATTCCAGACCAGACACATGTGACGCTCACAGGAGTATGAGAGCAAGGCAGCTTTTTCCCTGGTATAAATGTGTGATTTGCTGAGTTCTGAGATACACATCTGGGCCAGTCCGTGGTCCAGTCTGTGATGCGTGTCTAGGGCCGTCTGTGAGTTACGGTGGGTCAAAGACGCAAGACCTCAGAAAGACACAAGACCCTGGGCTTCAGCTTAATATATGGGGAGTGGGAAAGCTCTGATATCTGCTATTCGAACATCTTTACCAGATCTAATTAATATTTAGAATCACCCACATACTGCAAGATGCGACTGGGAGGAGAAGATGCTTTGGAACCTATTTTTAATTGTGCTTTAAGTTAAAATTCTTAAACACAATTTGAATGATCCCTTTAGGACTTTGACCTTGCTAGTAAAACACATCACACTTATACATTAGCAAACACATAAGTGCGATCCAATAATCCTGCTGTTATATTTTAATAACAAAAAGACTTTGATGGCAAAATACATGACAATAACAAAGGATTTCTTATAAACAAAATTTTGCATCCTTGACCACAGTGGTCTTTGTTTTTCATGGTAAGTGTCTGACTGCTAAAACTGTTGTTCCGCGTCAAACCTGGGGGACCCAGTGTTATCTCTGTCTGTCATCATTGGTGTCTTAAAACGTTTGCCTGCTCTCCTGCGGAGGTGGAATATAGCAGAGGGGTACTGAATAAATGTTGAATGTATGATTAGCCAGCGATTCAGGGGTTGATGGGAACCACCGTGGGGGAGGGGCTTCCCGTCGGTCGGACAGAGGCGTGCTTGCAGAAGCTGGCGGAAAGTCCCCATGCGATCCACAAAGGACCGGCGGACGTCCAGGTTCTTTGTTTAAAACAAAACTGAAGACGCTGTAGAGCCCAGCGCTCCCCCATCGAGCTTCAGAACTTCCTTTGTCTTTCACACAAACAGCCGCCAATATTATTATGCATATTTATACAGGCCAATGGTGTTTCTCTCAGACATGGGACGGGCCACTTCCAACCTCTGTTCTTTCACCCAAATTTTGCACTGCCATAGTCCAGAGGTAAAATGGTAGAATTAAACGTTTGCATATTTCTGCTATTATGGAAGCCTTCTATCTATCTGTGCTCAATTCATTGTCAGTATAATTTTAAAACTATGAAATATCATTCTGCACTCCTTGTGATACCCAGGGCTACTGATGCTACCAGTTCTACTCTGTGCTACTGGTGCTACTCTGTGCTACTCTGTGCTGCTGGTGCTACTGGTGCTACTGGTGCTACTCTGTGCTACTGGTGCTACTGGTGCTACTGGTGCTACTTTGTACTACTGGTGCTACTCTGTGTTACTGGTGCTACTTTGTGCTACTGGTGCTACTCTGTGCTACTGATGCTACTGGTGCTACTCTGTGCTACTGGTGCTACTCTGTGCTACTCTGTGCTACTGGTGCTACTCTGTGTTACTGGTGCTACTTTGTGTTACTGGTGCTACTGGTGCTACTCTGTGCTACTGGTGCTACTGGTGCTACTTTGTACTACTGGTGCTACTCTGTGTTACTGGTGCTACTTTGTGCTACTGGTGCTACTCTGTGCTACTGGTGCTACTCTGTGCTACTGATGCTACTGGTGCTACTCTGTGCTACTGGTGCAACTCTGTGCTACTTTGTGCTACTGGTGCTACTCTGTGTTACTGGTGCTACTTTGTGCTGCTGGTGCTACTGGTGCTACTCTGTGCTACTTTGTGCTACTGGTGCTACTCTGTGTTACTGGTGCTACTTTGTGCTACTGGTGCTACTGGTGCTACTCTGTGGTACTGATGCTACTGGTGCTACTCTGTGCTACTGGTGCTACTGGTGCTACTCTGTGCTACTGATGCTACTGGTGCTACTCTGTGCTACTGGTGCTACTGGGGCTACTGGGGCTACTTTGTGCTACTGGTGCTACTCTGTGCTACTGGTGCTACTGGGGCTACTTTGTGCTACTGGTGCTACTCTGTGCTACTGGTGCTACTGGGGCTACTTTGTGCTACTGGTGCTACTCTGTGCTACTGGTGCTACTTTGTGCTACTGGTGCTACTCTGTGCTACTGGTGCTACTTTGTGCTACTATGGCCTTGCTGTCATACAAATGACCCTTATATCATGTCATTTTCTTGAACACCCACAGGGCAAGTAGAGTCACATTCGGTCAACGGTCAACAAACCAAATGTATGGGGACAGTAAACGTTTAACAACTTGCTTAATTTGTTTCAACAATTAGTTAAGAGTTTATTTTTTATTTCAACATTTATTTACATATTTAATTAGTTCTGGTCAGGAGCTCTAACCTCAAACACAACCCTAAACCTAACAAAGCACTACAAAAAAATTCACATGTACTTATGCACAATCAGTGTTATTATGCAGAATTACCCTTTAATGAGTAACACTTTCATTGCGATGTGTGAATTGTATTCAAGTGAATACAAAACTGTATCAGAGTAGATCGCTATGAGTACAGTCATGAAGTAACTACACATAATAGCATTGTAATTATGCCATATCTATCACGCAAATACACAGCATTTTGAGACTCTTAATGTGAAGTGTTACCATTCTCATTATAAGGTTTTTCTTATTGGGATTATATTGGTGACTTTTAGCTTTAGGTCATTCTGGGTCAGTATTAAAAAATACTCAGGAAAAGTATATGAAATAAGGTGCAATTATTGATCCAGACAGTAAACAATGACTCATAATTGTACTGTACTTTACCGCTGATTTTAAATGCTTGTGTAACTATTATTTATTTACGTTTCCCCCATGTCAAATCTCATCCTATCAGTGCAAGCATTCAGCATGCAAGCATTCTGTGCCATAAGCCAGGTGTAGTGATGACCACAAACATCTGGAGAGGAAGCAGCATTACCTAATTCAGTACGCTTATGTTAAAATGAACAACTGGCACAAAATTCCCCTGGGGTTTCACAGCTAAAATATACCCTGCTCATAATAGTACTGCGCCACCACTGCAACCTGTCGATAAAGTTTTTTTATTGACCAGGTTGGAAGAATCCGGGTTGGCACAATGCTGCAATGCTTTGCCGGTGACAGGGTTAGGTAGCGACCCAGGGAGAGCTGTTTGATATTTACAGATGGTGCAAAATAAAATGGCCTCTAACTTTCCGAACCCAAAATTCCCCAGATGTGGTCATGATCATGGGCCACTTCACTCAGCCATGCACCCACACCCCTCCCCCCGCCTCCCCTCTGAGGCAGCCTTCGGCACCCTCAGCTCTGGGCAAGAAACTAGGCCATCAATCCCTTCTGCTTGGTGTTCCCAGTGAAATGTGGTCAGGAGTATATCAGTATATTAGTATAGCAAAAAAATGTTAAATAAAAACAAAGCTAGGTTAATAAAACACTTAAATTCTTTGCTTTGTCAACAGGACCTGCTCAGCTGAAAATAAAGAATATTTGTACTGACTGAACATGAACTGGTTTGTGGTTCCTGGATTGGACCCAGGAGAATTTGGTCATAAAATATGTTAACAACCATTCGTGATGCTAGGTGGCACAGCAGCAAAGAATGAATAGTTTGTACCCATGGTTGTCAGTCAGTTAAATTCTCCAGTAAATAGATTTTTTGCGTTCATTGATCAATAGTGATATTGTTTCCCATTCACGACTAGCTACAGTGTTTCGCTGGGGTAATACATCTGCCATAACCGCCAGGTCAGCGCCTTGGGTGTATGTTTGCTTGTAGTTTTACGGCTTACTGGGGGTTTTTTGGTCCACTAACGCAGTCATATTCATCCAGCACGGCTGTGGAGGAATCACTGGCAGTGGCGTGTGCCTTTGCCACGGGTATGTATCCGTAATATTTGTTATCTTTCTCCTTTAAACATGAAGCCTTGTTAAACTAGACTCTTTGACCTCAGTGTTGCTTAGCTGTCATTTAGCTATAACTATATACATATTTGTTTCAGGTTCACAGGATTCCCTCCGTTCTTGGAATTTAATGTAATTTTAATGAGAGATAATCTCTAAAATGGCTTTTCACTGTGATCTCCTGTATGTTATCACACCATCTTTCTGTCGCATACTGGGACCTGACTTTATTAGGGCATAGGCAGCGGTCTCCCCCCTCTTTCCTAAATGGGCAAATGAGTAAATGAGGCCTGTCACCCTGGGAGCCTGGCTTTGCTTCTTTGCAGCGGCCAACTCTGAAAGCACACAACTGATCGTCTCAGTCTTGATTGTTCTCTTAATTAGGTTGCACAGAGCTGGCTGTTGAACGCCTGCTCCCCGTGTGCCTCCTGGATACACCACAGCGAGCTCTAAACCCTACCTTGCCTGGCACTGCGGCCTGTCAAGATTCTGCCTTCTCCTCCCCCTTCCTTCTCTTCTTCCATTTGCTTTTGTCTCCCATGCGGCATTACCTGTCCCCATAGCCCCGAACAACAGTGCTGACTGCAACTGTTTCACCGCAATAGAATCCACCACTTGAAAAACAAAAGACTGCAGGAAATTAAACGGACATAGCGCGTTGCCTGCTTGTTCCCGTTCCACATGGCAGTAGCCTAAACATCCGGTTGTGATTCTGTGTTTGGGTTTACGGACCTGTGAGGATGAAATGAAAGAAAGGTTTTTTTAATATTGTCTTATGTTTTCTCTTAAATCCGGGAGAAAACTTTTCTCAGGCATCTGCACCTCATTACTGCAGTCTCTCCTCCTGATTACTTCTCAGAGCTGGAGAAGGTTCAACCAGGAGAGGAAACATTATCCTTTGTTTTGCACAATAGCAAGCCCCCAGAATATAATCATTTGGCTTGTGTAGCTTTCTTGTTAAAAAGAGCCCCCCTCAGATAGCTGCATTTCAATTGACCAAATCACATTTCAGTTACGACATGAAAGTGAAGATCATCGTGGTGAGTTTAGTTTTAGTACTGCACAAGGGAGATGTCGACAACTGGCAGAAGCACGAGCAGGCAATAAACATGTGGAAATTAGAAAGAATGGCTGCCAGAGAAAAATGATAACGTGAAATAAAATATAATTAAGTATTAGCATTAAACAGGTGTTATGGGAGACCCTGTCATAGAATCATTTATGGACTCATTACTATTTTAATGCTTTTTTAAAAATCACAAACAAAACAAATCTCCAGCATTACTACACACTATCGCACACCACTCGACTGTATCAGGACTACACACTCTATCATACACCACTCAACTGCACAGGTGTCTCCCCATAGTTACAGACAAGTAGTCTGGTTTATAACTATCATTTGTGGTGTACTACAGTACTAATTATCGTTCATTTTGTTTCATCACATCTGCTCATATCAGACTCCTGGGTTCCCATAAGCAAGACATTTGTAAATATACGGTATATGTAATTTGTTATGCCTGCTCGATTCTCTGGCTATTTGTGTCGCAAAAGAAAGTTAACGTTACAACATTACTGAAAGTAAATAAGCTAGTTAAGTAACTTGGCTAGTTAGGACTTTATCTATCTAACATTTGCATGTGTTCGTTCATGCCCGTGGGGAACTTTTAACAGGACAGGACTGAATCGTTTCTGGGGCATCCTCTACTCTGCATTGTCTGTCAATATCAGAAATAGGAGATATTTCTCAGTTAAACCTTTGTGAATCACTAAGAAAAATTTTATCCACCATAACCTGTATTATTATCACTGCTGACAGAGACAAAGTTAGACCGGATATTGTGTAAAAAAAACATAACAGTTGAAGTGTGCATTTGACAACTGTGTTCATACGCCAACTAAATCCTGAAAATCTTTCCCTCGACAAAGTGAACGCAAGCGTGATGATTTTAATCAGAGTGGTGAAGTGGAGCATGTGAACACCTGCTGTGAGTTTAGGTTATCGGTTCTGCACATGCTTGTCTCTCCCTGCCGTCCTTCTCTCCTCCCAGTATCCCGTAAACCCAGAGAGAGTCTCAAAACCTACTCCAGCTTAACACAAAAATAAAAACAAAATTAAAATAATCGGAAATTTCCATCAGTGGTCCCAAGCATGATACGTCACAAACGGGAAATTAAAAGCAATTATAAGTGCTATTTTTTGTATCATTTTTGCTTCCTCTGTCTAGAATTATGTGATTGGCCTTAGCTGGAGCGGTTCAGGTGGTGAAGTACTACGGAGAAAGGTGCATTACACTCCTGGACCCCCTCCATGGAATTCCAGCTCGGCTGAGAACTAAAAAAGGGAGGGGTGGGCAAGTTTGCTGTGTCTGTGCGTCTGTCTCTACAGAGCCTCCAGGACCCATTGAACTCAACCCCGACCATCAGGGATAGAGGGAGGAACTGCAGGAAAAAGCACGGATAGAAATCCAAACGCAGATGCTCGCCTTGAGGAGGAGTCTGGCTGAATAATTGAGCAGGTGTTCCAGAGCCTGCCCCTTGTGGCCCAATGGGACTGCTATGTTTCTGTAGTTGGCAGTCTCCCTCCAGTGGGACTTGCAGGGACAACTAATCTGCTTGAAGTACAGGCAGCCCAGACATGTCCAGCGCCGTTGCCTTGAGCGGGCCCTGAGGTCCCCCTTTCAGTCAGACTTTTTTGAGCACCCGATCGCCGATCGGCTTGGGTGTGGTGTGCTAGACCAAAAGTCCATGGGCCAGCCCAGTGGTTCTTTTCCAGAAAATTGAGAGGTTGTGGATTACCACTGCCTGAACGCTGTGACGTCTACCCACTGGGCCGCATTGAGGAGTGCTTGACAAGAGTAGTCTTCCACGCTTTATTTAGCTAATGGGTACTGGCAGGTGGAGGTGGATCCCAGGACTCGGAGAAGATGGCCTTTGTAAGCCTGGTCAGACTGCTTGAGTTTAACTGTTTGCTGTTTGGCCTCTGTAACATTCCCACATTTCAGAGGCTGAGGCAGCGGTACCTCGGAGAACAGGTAAAGGACTCCTGCTTGAGAAATCTGGATGATGTTGTTGTGAAAATCGTGTCCAGATTTTCAGTAACATTTGAGTCATTTAGCGCAAGTCTTCACTCTGCTGTGGCAGTACGAGTTGAAACTACAGCCTCAGTTGTGCTAGCTTCTTCAGAAAGAGGTGAGGTATCTGGGGGACATCATCAGCCATGCAGGGGTTGTAATGGATCCAGACAAGACGGTTGCAGATTGGGACTGGCAGCCCAAAACAGGTGTGTGCTTTCCTTGGATTCACCAGATACAACCAGCAGATTATTCCGTCTTTTTTTCAGGATTGCTGCACCTTTACATCAGCTGCTGGCAGGCACAGCAGTTCCAGGGAAGAAGAACTGTTGGATTAGACTGAGACTAGACTGTGTCCATGAAAAATCTGACAGCGGAGTCAAAGCAAGTTGAAAGACTGAGGCATTCAAGTCTTCCCTGTTGGCGGCCAGATGACAACAGGACAAAGACAAGCGATGTGAGGAGGTTTCTTCTTCTGCCAAGGGAACGGGTCCTCTTGAGGAATTTCCAATGGTGAGAGCATGATAAGCTAGTCTTGTAATGGCAACACTCTCCCTGTGTGGTTACAAGCCAGAGTATCGGTGCATCAAATCCAGCTGGAAGGCATGGGTCCCGAACAAATAGTCCACCTGAATTACCTCTACCAGTTAGAGTGGAAGAAACATCAGAAACACTAATGTCTGAGCCAGATGCCTCCCAGGGCTCGATTGAGGTGGTACCTCCCATAAGGTTGTCTCCCAGGGTCCAGTTGTGGGGATTCCAGTTGGGGAGGAGAATGGGCCCCACCTGAGTAAGGGACTCGGCAGTGGTCCTAGTGTACCATGCAGTGCCAACTTCCGTTTTTTGAGTGATAGTCAGTACGACTTAGGTTAAAGAGGACAGAATGTCACAAACAGGGAATTTAAATAAATTGAAAGTGCAAGGTTCTTTTCCCCTCTCTCTCTCTTAGTCTGGAGTTGTATTCCGTGTGAGTGGGTGGATTTTGGTCTAGAGGTTTAGTGCCTAATCACCGTATAGGCTATGGAGTGATGAGGACCAGCAGGTGGATGGCCGTTCTCCTTGGCTGCAGCCCTCTTCAGTGTTGGCCTTTGTTGTATTTCCTTTGCCATCAGTCTGTCAGGAGTGCAATCTGACCGATGTGCAGGCATTCATTTCTTTTTTGTTTTCTTTATTGTGGAAAGAGGGTCTGCCACTGTTCGTTTTTTTGTTTGAACCCGGCTGCTTCTCCACTTAGCGTGGCTGGGTGCGGGCTTCAGAGAAGGCCCTATAACCCTCAGGCCCTATAACCCTAATCATACTCTAATCATACCCTTAGTTCATACTCCTTAGTTCAATCAATAACCTTATTGATTGAACTCCTGGCTGTTTACCCATCTAGATTAAAAACCAAAAGAGATCCCCTCTTCCCTGCCTTGATCCTCTCTGCCCTCATCCTCTCCTACTTGTCTTTGTCGTGCTCTGATTCTGCCGGGGACCAGGCTCTCTCTGTGTTTTAGTTAAATCCTCTAGGGAGACAGCAGCTGTTGGAGATTGAATGTGTATGTCTTTTTCTCATGTTTCTTTATTTTGGCTGCACAAAGGGACCAGTGCATGCGTAATATGGTTATGTTTGGGGTCTGTTTCTTTTCAGGACCTTCCCACCAAAGTCAATTAGTCTGTGCTTAACATGATTTAATATTTATGTAATCAAATAAACAAGGAAATTACATAGACTTTCCTGTATTGATACGAAGAAATGATCTGACTTTGTCCAAAATTATTTTGCCCACTGTGAGTTACAGTAAACTCTGTCAAACCCCAGGCTTCCTGCAGCCACTTATCAAGTGATAAAAGGAGGGGTCCTGTCTCCCTTACAGTTCCCTCACTGTGTTATCCTAGTCAGCTTCTGTTTTTCTCCTCCAGTCTTTCTGCAAGACTGATCATGAAGTGTAGTTTTAGTGCTGGTCAGAGAGCTGTGGAGCTTTCAGTGCTGGTCAGAGAGCTGTGGAGCTTTCAGTGCTGGTCAGAGATCTGTGAAGCTTCAGTGCTGGTCAGAGGTCTGTGAAATTTCATTGCTGGACAGAGATCTGTGAAGCTTCAGTGCTGGTCAGAGTTCTGTGAAGCTTCAGTGCTGGTCAGAGATCTGTGAAGCTTCAGTGCTGGTCAGAGGTCTGTGAAATTTCATTGCTGGACAGAGATCAGTGAATCTTCAGTCCTGGTCAGAGGTCTTTGAAACTTGCAGTGTGAGAAGCTTCAGTGCTGGTTGGTGATGTGTGAAGCTTCAGTGCTGGTCATAGGTCTGTGAAGCTTCATTGCTGGTCAGAGATCTGTGAAACTTCAGTGCTGGTTAGCAGTGTGTGAAGCTTCAGTGCTGGTCAGAGGTCTGTGAAACTTCAGTGCTGGTTAGCAGTGTGTGAAGCTTCAGTGCTGGTCAGAGGTCTGTGAAACTTCATTGCTGGACAGAGATCAGTGAATCTTCTGTGCTGGTCAGAGATCAGTGAATCTTCTGTGCTGGTCAGAGAGCTGTGAAGCTTCAGTCCTGGTCAGAGGTCTTTGAAACTTGCAGTGTGTGAAGCTTCAGTGCTGGTTAGTGATGTGTGAAGCGTCAGTGCTGGTCAGAGATCTGTGAAACTTCAGTGCTGGTTAGCAGTGTGTGAAGCTTCAGTGCTGGTTAGTGATGTGTGAAGCTTCAGTGCTGGTTGGAGGTCTGTGAAGCTTCATTGCTGGTCAGATCTCTGTGAAACTTCAGTGCTGGTTAGCAATGTGTGAAGCTTCAGTGCTGGTCAGAGGTCTGTGAAGCTTCAGTGCTGGTCAGAGGTCTTTGAAACTTGCAGTGTGTGAAGCTTCAGTGCTGGTTGGAGGTCTGTGAAGCGTCAGTGCTGGTCAGAAATCTGTGAAACTTCAGTGCTGGTTAGCAATGTGTGAAGCTTCAGTGCTGGTCAGAGGTCTATGAAGCTTTTCCAAAAACTTTCTGTAAGGTAACATGACAATGCAGCAGGAAAGAGTTCAGTATCAATAGATGAGGACTAATTCTGTATGGCAGGCTGGAACGCACTTCCCCTACCCCTAGGTATCTAACTTATCCCGCTGTAAAGTTTTCAGATTAATTCAGACCCCTGGCCTTGTATTCAGTCTTACAGATTTTAGTCTTACAGTCTTACAAAATTTCCAACACACTGGAGAGAAAGCGCCCTCAGAATTAAAACTAGTACTCAAGAACAAATTGACAACTTTAGCACTAATCTGTTTACTACATCTCAAAAATGCCCTCAGAATAATAACTAGTGAGCATGAACAAATGGACAACTTTAGCGCTAATCTGTTTACTACATCTCAAAGTGCCCTCACAGCTATTAAGTCTAACCTTTGGAGACATCCTCAGGAATGATGGAGGACTGTTGTGGAATTACAGCACAATGCGACTTGATCAGCCCTAAATGAAATATGAATTTATCACACTGTGAATGAATGGTCCCATTCAGATTGTAATTATTCAGGCTCCATTTTGGGTTAATTATTGTCATTAGCGGCATGTTCTAAGTGGGTGCGTAATTGCACAGATGAGCTTTCAGACGAGGAGATCGTTTGCTTTTTGAAAATTGACAGAATACGGCAGGGAAACAGCAGAAATGGGAACAATTATTTTAATGATCTGACCAACACAGATGCTGCTAATTAGGTTTAGTTCACAGCTCCCCTACTGGTAACTATGAGAACTGTCTGACAGCTCTGAATCTACCCTCCTTATAGAGTGAAGAAACTGCTTTTCTATCAGAGACTAGGACAGTTCTTATATATATATATATAAGAACTGTCCTAGTCTCTGATAGAAAAGCA
>JAOYSI010000011.1:471077-486202 GCA_025775065.1 Hiodon alosoides
TATTATATGTTCTTTGTGTAATTTTGGTAATTTCTGCTGTAGTATCGCAATAAATAAACTACTACTACTACTACTACGTACACGAGTCCGTAAACTAAATGTACGTAGGTGGTGAGTAACATAGCTTCTCTCTCCCTCGACGGGGTGGAGTGTATCTCGTGTAATTCCACCCCTAACCCCAGGCTCGTCAACACTTCTCTAAAACTCCATTGCCGAATGGTATCATAAGCAAAAATATCACTTCTGGTAAAATATTGTTTTGCAGCAAAACCTACGACTGACATTTTGCAGAAGCGCTGTAATCGGTAAGAAACCCAAATGCTTTAAAATAATTAAGTTAATGAAACGGGCTATGTTTCACGAACTATCGAATAAGCGTAGTGCATTTCATTATTTAGTCTCAAGTTAACAACCAGAATTCGCTGTCATGTAACTTTTGTTGTTGAAGAAACGACGATTTGCTACGTGTCGCTCTACATTTTGCTACATTTTGTCTTAGTTGCATTTCTCAATCCCCAGTGCTGTTGTGTGTTACCCATTGCTCACAGCAGCAGCTATTTTCCAAAGCACTTTCGTTTCATTTCAACACTCGGGTTTCATTCGTACAAATTATTTGTGATAGTTTGACAAAGCTAGGGGTGTTTTAATATGAATCTTAGTAACGTGGAGTGGCTTCCTAGTCTTGGTCGATGTAATTTACTTAACGTACAAACATGTGAATTAAAAATGTTTGTTTGCATTTCATGTCATGTATAGATATTAGTATTTTAGGTAGCCTATGTTTTCTGGTAAGTGTTTTTGGTCGTCGAATGGGGCCTGTCTGTTGATGAAATTTGACGGAGCTATAAATCCCTTTAAGCTTCCATTAAAGTCTTAAATTAAATAAATAAAATAAAATAAAATAAAAATCTTACATTTTTGGTGTCTAATTTATAGATGGGCAGAAGGCAGGTGCAGTTAAACGAGGAATGATTAAACGTGTAACTAGAACACGTGTCTATTTCTGAATTTCTTGATCCCCCGATTGTCTGACAAATAGATGCGTTTGTTAAATGGGTGGGAACAAATATACCGTTACAGAACCTTATTTAAGAATGAGCCCTTGTAAGCGTGTCGCTCCTGTCGTATGCTTGTCTTAAAATGCAGTACAAGTACAAACTACTTACTGTGAGGGTATTGTACATAATATAAATTTAAACTATTCTTATCTTTTGTATATGTATTTCTCTATATCACAAATAAGCTTCCATTTATCATGTGTTAAACAAATATATCTTAATGTTATTATTTATGTTGTGGATATATACGCAATGCTAAAAAATTAAAAGTTTTTGCAATAGATAGTTTCTGTTGCATTTCCCTCTTCAGTGTAATATAGGTTCTGACTTGTGGCGTTTATGACTGATGATGAGCTAATTTCTTCCTGATCGATAGGGTGATCGGGGCCATGGCCTTCCTAGGCACGGCAGTGAGGAGGGCGCCAGTGTGTCGACCACCCCTCTTGTGGCTTTGCAGCGCAACCTCTCGCTGCTACGGTGGCACCCCCGAGCACACCACCGAGAAGAGCGTTCCCTACGAGACCACGCTGAAGCAGAGTGCCGGACTCAGCGGCCCTACCAAGCCTCTGCCCAAGTCCGCCAACGCTGTAGTGATCGGCGGCGGAAGCCTGGGCTGCCAGACCTTGTACCACCTCGCCAAGATGGGCATGACCAACGTTGTGCTGCTGGAACGAGACAGACTGACGGCGGGGACGACCTGGCACACAGCTGGTACTGAGTGAGGGGAAAAGTGTGTGTTCTGTCTATGCAGGTCTCTGTGCGTATGTAAGGGTTCGTGCCCCTTTTCCTTCCCTCTCAGGTCTGCTGTGGCAGCTAAGGCCCAGCGACGTGGAGGTGGAGCTCTTGGCCCACACCAGGCAGGTGGTGAGCGTGGACCTGGAGCAGGAGACGGGCCTGCACACGGGCTGGATCCAGAATGGAGGTCTCTTTATCGCTTCTAACAAGCAGCGCCTAGACGAATACAAACGCCTCATGTCGGTGCGTGACTAAACAACCCTGGGCCAGACTGAATGGATTGAGAAAGAAGGGATTGTGTTGGTGTTGTAATGTCTCAATGTAAAATTAAGTGCCCAAAAGTAGAGAGTAGCCGTAAGTGCTGAACAAATGATATTCACCAAAGCTCTGGGACTGCCTTATTGAACACTATTGTTAGAGAACAAGAAGTCATTTTCTGAGAAGCTGAGGGGTGATTTTTAACTTAGTGATCCCGCATTTCCTTGTCTTGAGGACTGGATGACGCTACTGGCGTGTTGTTTTAAGTTGTAGCTATAGCCTGTAATGATTGGGTTATTATCTTCCGCAGCTGGGGAAGGTGTATGGCATCGAGTCATACGTCCTGTCGCCTGCGGAGACCAAAGATTTGTATCCCCTGATGAATGTTGATGACCTCTATGGCACATTGTACGTTCCAAAAGACGGTACCATGGACCCCGCTGGCACCTGCACCACCCTGGCCAGGGCTTCTACTGCTCGGGGGGCTACGGTAAATGTTCCCAAAACTCCATGCACTGAGATCAGCAGCTGCTAGTAAGAAACATATCATGTCTTTTTTGCCTCAATGTAAATTTGTAGTTTTGGGTGAGTTTTCCCATTACTTCTCCACTATTCTTGGTATGCGGTGGCAAAATCCAAAATTACCATTATGTGTATATATATATATATATATATATATATATAGTATATACAGCTCTGGAAAAAATTAAGAGACCATTCCAAAAATGTTTTTCTTAAATCAGCATCTCTACATGTATGGCAGCCATTCCATTCCTGTGTCTTTTGAATTCCAATTTGGTGGAGGATTGGCGATGATCTGGGCGTTCTACAGCAAGGCTAGAATCGGGCAGATTCGTCTTTGTGAAAGCTGCATGAATCAAACCACGTACAAGGTTATCCTGGAAGAAAACTTGCTTCCTTCTGCTCTGACAATGCACTCCAACTCTGAGGAGGAATTTTTTCCAGCAGGACAATGCTCCATGCCTCACAGCCAGGTCAATCAAGGTGTGGATGGAGGACCACCAGATCAAGACCCTGTCAGGGCTAGCCCAATCTCTAGACCTGAACCCCATTGAAAATCTCTGGAATGTGATCAAGAGGAAGATGGTCACAAGCCATCAAACAATTTTGAGATTTTGCAGTGGTCTCTTTATTTTTTCCAGAGCTGTATATAAAATCTCCATCATGGTTTTTCTCACATGTTTAAATGGGCAAAAGTGAGAAACATGTTTGTAATATACTTATTAGTATATTACTCTCTTTATTTAGAGTGATACGGATGCCTTAGAGTATTACAGCTGGATATTTACTGAAGCAATTCAGGATACGTGTCTTGTTCTTGAAACAGCATATGATATAAACCTGCGGTTTACTACTTACTAGCTCCAAGCTAAACACTATGCCATTAAATTGAATGTTTCTGTAGCAATATAGCTCTCCCATTTTTTTGCAAAATTAGTACTTCATTCCATTCATGTTTCTTTCACAGTTTAAATTCATTCATTTTTGAGTGGTTGCAATTTATTCTTTAATATCGTAAGTTAGCAAATTAACAAAACCGCAAAAATATGCCTCTCATTATGCAATATTCAAATGTTGCATACTATGAGTGTACAGTAGTAGACTTGGAAATCAACCATGCCATTATGTATTAGCATAATTTAGCTTTAGCTGTTGTCTACCTTTTGTTTGTTGTGTCAGTGATGCTCTAAAATGTATTTATGCGGTGGTCATTTTTCAATAACTCTGGTTTTCTAGGTTACTTTCGGTGAATTCTATGGTTTGTTCTGTTCATTTGCTTAGTGGGTTTTGTGCCTCATTAGATTAATTACGTTGTAGCTGTTGGATCAGTTGCTAACCCGGTTATCCCTGCTCAGGTGATTGAGAACTGTCCCGTGAAAGGTGTTCAGGTCCACATGGATCATCTAGGGGTAAAGAGGGTGAAGGCGGTGGAGACTGCATATGGGACAATCCAGACACCTTGCATCGTTAACTGTGCAGGTAACATCTCTGTGCATCTTCCCTGGAGGATGTGAAGGTTAATCTTACTGTGGTTAATCTTTACCATTTAAAATGTATTTAAAGAAAAATATCAAAATGCAAAAGACAGTTTTGTGCAGGACACAACAGTCAAATAAACTGAACTGGAGAGTGCTGAGACCAGGACGTAATCAAAGAACCACAGTACCATTGTACACCGGTAGAGGTCACTTGACACACGAATAACATAGAAAACAATGATTTCGGTGAAAGTAATTTCTAACCCTTTTACATTAGCGGTAATAATTAAACACCTTTTATTCACAGAAAATCTCCAATTCTAAGAACCTTCCCATTGATCTATGACAACAATGGTATTATTTTGTGAAGTCATTTTAATTCCAAAATGTTGTCTTAAATTTCTGGTTTTAGATGTGTAGATGTATTTATCATGTCATATTTGCCTTGGCAAATATGTGAGAAAATTGTCATCTTGGTATGTTTGCTTCTGGAAAAAATTTGCCATTCCATTTATACTGAGTTGTTATACTGCTGGTGCAATGATTATATTATCCAGTGATTTGAGTCACATGCTGTATTGATTTAAACTAAGTAAACAGATTTGAACTGGAACGAGGCTAGCCTAAAGGGCAGGCTGTAGAATGAGCAATGGCTTTCCTGTGTCCAAAAGAAACAAACATGTTATGACAAAAGACATTGATCTCCCTTGGCAGGGGTGTGGGCGGAAAAGCTAGGTCGGATGGCCGGCGTCAATGTGCCACTCGTCGCCATGCATCATGCCTACGTGGTGACTGAGAGGATCGAGGGCATCCAGGTGACCATGCCTACAAACTCCTGTGCCATCTGGGGACTTCTTACACCTGTCTCATGTCTGCATTATTGTCACGTCAAGACTTTCCCACAGAATTGATATTTATTTATTTATAGAGTTCTGTCGAAACATAAACAATCATATCATTTTATAGAATCCCTTCTGGTTCTCACACCAAACTTTTTCTCTCTTACCACGATAACTCTTTCTGTTCCCCACAGCAAGACGTTGTTTGCATGACCAGCATGATCATGTACCATAGAATCTTGTCGAACTTTGTCACTGCTCCACTCATGCTGAGATAGAATCTCAAAGGAGAATAAAACACTATAGTCTCTCTAAAACATTATAATTACCACACCAACTCATGACATAGTAAAACACAACATAATAAAATATGGTCAAACATACATTTTCCCTCACACCATAACAGTTTATTTGTTTTTAGCAATGATACTGGCGCTAGGCCAATATAAATTGAACCTTTGCAGTCTTGGCCACTAGTATTTAAAACCAGTGGGAGGTATTGTTTACCTAAGTAGTTTGTGGCATTACTAAAATGGGTCATTTACATATGCATGGATTTTCTTAACTGAGGCGCAGTAAAACTTTTTGTTTTATTTTTTGTGCATCAACTTCAATCTGCACCAGAAAGTAGTAACATAACTTTTTGAACAGATTAGATCAATAGACTTTTGGTTTCAAGGCAGGTGCCATGTTGTATTCATCTCAGCAGAATTAGAAGCTGTATGATATACCGGAGGTGAACAGCAGGGGGCACTGATATATAATGCTGCACTATGTGCTGTTCGTATTGCATGGGTGCAGAGAGGGCCGCAGGGAAGAGTCAATCTTTTGTCGCTAGAATGATATAACTAGGTTGGGCTGACAGTCAAGACCTTTTTCAAATCGATAAACTTATCAACCTTCGGCTAAACGAAAAGGGTCTAACAAATTATGAAATCTGCAAGTCAAACAACGCAGTAGTATAGGATTTGCCCTTCTCTGGAAGTGACAAAAACACTTGCCCTGATTATTCCAATTATGTGGTTATGTGTGTGGTGCCCTGGCTGGGGTTAATTTGAGAGGGTGGGGCGCTGAGATGATGTATCTTCGGTTAAACTCAATGAAATATCTCCACCTGGACTGCAATTATTAAAAGCAGGACTATGATGGGTTTATAGAAAATGCTCATGCTGTACACAGAGGTTATACCGTGGTAGACATAGGGAACAGAGGCTTCATGTCTGTAAACTCCAGTGAGATTTTTGTAATGGATTGGGTGTGTTAGGTCTATGATGCAGCAAAGAACAATCAGAGAGTCATCTAGCACTGCAGAACTCTAGAAGTCCTACTCCAGATTCCTAAAGGTCTCTCTTATGCCGTTTTGATTTAATTGTTGCTATAACATTTCTCAGTAGTAACTCACACTCTGTAGACTTGTAAGATGTACATAGAGATTGACAAAACATTTTCCATCTCCTTGTTAGAACATGCCTAATGTACGAGACCATGATGCTTCTGTCTACTTGCGTCTCCAAGGTGATGCCTTGTCTGTTGGGGGTTATGAGCAGAATCCCATTTTCTGGGATGAGGTAAGATGTTGTGTATATCTGTCTGTGTATGAGTGAGCTATGCTTTCAGAATAGCGTGTGGGATAATGTGTGTGTTGGTGCTTGAATGGTGTGTCTAAGTGTATTTGCATTTATGGTACTTATGTCACAAATGTCTGTTCTGAAGGTGACCCTGGGATTGACGAGCAGGATATCCACGTGAAACGTTAATAGATGCTCAAACCTTATCTGCTTACTTTTACTCAGTCAAACGTATATCATTTACTGTTAAAATGTAATTAACATACTATTTCATATTCCCAAATATGGTATGTTTGTGATGCAAGTACTCCAAATTAAGATTTTTTAAATATTAGAAATATATATTTTCACCCCAATTTGGAATTTCCAATAATGCCAATGGATCTCGGCTCATCGCCACGAATCCAACCGCCACACACGAGGATGGTGAGGAAGTCTCCTCCAATCCCAGTCGCCTTCGAGCCACAGGTCTCTTTTCCATGAGAGAAACCCTGCCTATCCACTCGCCCAAGCCCAGGCAGTGCTCTGCTCTCCCGGTTAGAATCGGTTTATGACACGAGCAGGATTCAAACTGACGAACGTAGCACATAGGCCCACGGGCAAATGCCCTTATTGACTAAACCACTCAGGATGCCCCCAATGTGGTTCACAGTCTTAGGAAATCCTCTAAACTCCATGAATAGCGTAAACTAAAATACCCTATCACATGCATACTCTGAACCCAGGTAACGCAATATAGATGAGGTTACAGTGTTGTAAGTCAACATGCTGTGGGTGTGTGAGGCAGCATGGGGAATGTAAAAAAATGTATGACTCTTAATGCTGGTGAAACAGTAAACTTAAATACGCGAGTGACTCCTGTGCCGTCTGGAAAACTGGCTTTTAATGTTTTGTGTGGCACATGTCTGCACCCTGTGTTAATTGTGTAAGTTGTTTTTTTTCCCCTGTATGTTTGTACAGAAACATAGACCAATCTCTAAAACGGTCACTGTACTAGACCGTTACAGCAGTGTAACCTTAGACTCAATGGCACGTGGCTGTTAATTTCCTTTGGTGTGCGGGTTGCGGCTTCTACTCTTTCCTGTAGACTCTGAGGAAATCACCATTCACTTGTCATCAGGATGAAGGAATGTCTTGCTTTATGACTCTAGGAGGAGGCCTGCTCTCCACAGGGGGGGAGTGTATTAGAATGTATGTGTATGATAGCTGTCAGTATGCATTGAGCAGATGAAGGTGACCGTCCATGTGAACGGATGGTGATTCTCCCTCTGGGCCCTGTGGTTTCCTTAGCTTGTCTAGCCTTGTCGGCCTCCATCGGCTCCTCCACGACTGTCCTGGGTCAGTGTCGGTGTGCGACCTTCTCCGGGCTCCATGCGGTTCGTGGGTGCTGGGGAAAGATCACTGTGCTCCCCACCTTAGCTGGCGCCCTTTCCTCCGCATTCCCTAAAAGGAGTTGCTGTGAATATACAGGCTCATGGTCAGAGGTCATATGAGTCACAGTATGGGAATCCATTTTTTCACTGGGGTTTTTTAAAAATAGTCTCTCTGCTGGAATGACTTCCAAGCACGTACCTGGTTCAATTCCTTTCCTTTTCTCTCCTCTCCTCTCCTCTTTCACTTACCTCAGTATTAAATTTACAAATACATGTCTTATTTTACTCTTTAAAAAAGAAAAACGGACTGTATCAGTTGAAGGAAAAGCTCTGCACCAGTAGAACAACTGCTTCGCCTTCTGGGCATAATGATAAACGACCGGCTGTTGTGACACCAAAGTAAAGGTCACTAATACCTGCCATCTCTTCACATTTATTTTTAAACTTGAACTTGCGGTTTCGCAAAATATATGCTGGCAGTTTTTGCAGGTTTCGTGTATTCAGCATTTCGCAGACAGAACCTGTCAGCAACCATAGAGTATCTGACTAATTGGGCTGAGCCGAGCCCCGTGTCTCTATCTTTTGTTTCACCTGACAAGAGGAGACTCGGGTCGTCTGTGAGTGTCTCGCAGAGCAATGGTGTCTATTGGATCTGTTGTGGAAGTGGTGGAGGAGATGGATCAGCATGCACTGTGTCAGAGGAAATTTATATTGCTACGTTTGACTTGATCACACATCATCTCATGAAGCGTCCACCACAACATTCAGGGTTATGAACTGAAAGTTGGAATGCACACTGGCCTATTGGATTTGGAGACTGTGTCGGGTAAGGACCGTGGCGTGTATCATGTCTCTGAATGCAGGCAGCTCTGTGTCAATGTGTTTGCATCTGCCTGGGTCATTCTCTCAATAAGGAATGAGACCATGCCGTTGCTCAGGTGGGTGTGGTTAAGGGCGCTGTCCATTAGGCTAAGGTAACGGCAGTGGTCATTTATTGGCCTTGCAGGTTTCGGACAAGTTTGCCTTCAGCCTGTTTGACCTGGACTGGGATGTCTTCATGCAGCACATCGAGGGAGCCATTAATCGAGTACCTGTGCTGGAAAAGACCGGCATCAAATCAACGGTCTGCGGACCAGGTATGGCCACACCCAGACGTGTTAAGCCTCGCTCACAGCGCAAAATGTATCTCTAACGTTTAGCGTTTCGTCTTTACCCCCAACATCCACATCTATAGTGCCTTACATTTAGCTTTTTCTCTTTACCCCCTAACATCCACATCTATTGTTCCTTACATTTAGCTTTTTCTCTTTTCCCCCGAAGATTCACATCTATTGTGCCTTACATTTAGTGTTTCCTCTCTACCCCCTGATTGAGTGATAATATACTGCCAACAGCCTCAGAATAGTGGATCACAGAAACCAACATAATGTAGTTTGTGTCAACACTCGCACCAATAAGCACTAAGTACTTATTTGTTTATGTTTTTGTTTAGTTTTTTTGTCTGCATATGTATCAGAATGAATCACATCGGTGTATAATTTGTATGTATTGAAGTCCTAGGGATTGACATAGTCCCATGTTCCAAGGCCTGGAGACATCTGCATGTTCAGTGTTCACTGGAGCTTCACACACTGCCAGACACACACCCCTCAACAGCTGGGGAGGAAGATAAACGAGTGAGGAGGACAGGCAGTAGCCATGATTATTAACCACTGAAAATCTTTAGAGACACAGATGGCAATTGTGAACTCGCAGTATCTGATTTTATTCAAGGACAGTAGCTTATAAATAGTCATTTTTAAGCTGGGAGGAAAAAAAACAATTGTGTAACTAGCGGGCTACATTCCCCTCACTATTAATAGCGTAGCTCTTTGTATGGTCTGTCTGTGCTTCGTGCTGGAACTCTTTTTGTATTTCATAGTTTCAGAGCTTTTTAAATCCTGAATTGGTTACAGCTGCTTCAGGGAATCGACAGTACCGTGATGCATTTAAAAAAATCTTAGTCCATCCTAAGAAACAAAATGGTGATCTGCCTCATTTTTTAAAAGGGGCACTTTCTTTCAGACGCTTGTAATTAGACTTGATCTGACAAGGTCTAACAGGTCTTGTGCACTACCTGTATTTTAAACTTTGATGTGTATCTTACTGATGAATCGTGGTCATATTGTAAGTGTGAATAGCTTATCGCTATAAAATGTTATATTATTGTGTATGTATGGTTCGACCACTGATTATCCACAGTTCTTTAATGACATGATAAGGCTTTCATCGTTTTCTCATTTCATCAAAGAAAAAGTATAGAGATGATTTTGACCAAGTATGAACCCTCTAGGTGACATCTACTCACCAAAAGTATCTGCATTAATTAGTAACGCTTTCTAACAGAGGAGAAAATTTCCCGGGGCTATACTGTATCTAGGTGGTATGAATGGACTCCTTCACCGAATTAAATGAAATATTAATTTCTTGCTAATTTGCATAAACAGTTTACAAAACTAGTAGTGCTTTATTCATCGTGTCTAGATCTGACCGATGCATTTCTCGAAGCGAACCCTAACTTTACTTACTGCACAGCGATGTAGATCGCATTCATTTTTTTGAAGTCAAACATAATGTTTTCTTGATTATAAACTTGTTTTTATAATATAATAATTTTTATTATTCAAGCATGAATCAATTAATTCATGTTCACATCTTCACTCTGTTACGCTTGTTGTGGATGGAGTTTCTTGTGCTGGAGGACAAGAAATTCCTCAAGGGTTAATGTCGAACATGATCTGTGTGTGACGCTTTTTATGGCTCCCTTCCAGAACACATTTTTTACCATCATTTTTGCCAGGTCCATATAGTTGTTGTTGTTGTTATTATTTATTTATTTATTTTTCTAGAAAACACTTTCTGCTAGCAGAATCTGCTATTGGTCATAACTACTTGTCTTGTGAGCCAGCCACCCTTGGTGTGTGGACACTGACAGAGCCCTAAGTTAGACTTTAGCTTGCCTGAGTGGTTTTTGTAGCTTGACTGGCCTCAGGACCTGAGTGGCTGATCAGGGTGACTTGCCTGTTTTTGCTGGGCCCAAGTTTAGTACAGGAGCAGACAGGCAACAGCAGAAGAGATGCCAGCTTGTATTGCACTTAAGGACAGATGAATAAAAGATGGCCCCTGCACTATTTGATTCCTCTCTCAATGAGAAGAGATGCAGCAGTAATTTTCCTTCATGTGGAATAATGGTAAAGGTGTGTTAGTACCCATCTGCTGGCTATTTGTTTATTCATTGCATTCATGGTCTGGATTCAAGGGCATGCTTACCTGCATTAAATAGACTGGCTGTTTAAATTAGATTAGGAAAATGACTTTTAATAGTGTTTAGATATTGTTAAATATTTTCTTTTAATTTCTCATTTGAATTGTGTTCCTTGCGGATGTAACAGAATTCCCTGCTGAAATTCGACTTGTTACTTGAACACTACAAATTGGGTACATTGATTTTTTTTCTTTCTTCCTCCTACCAGAATCCTTCACGGCAGACCATAAGCCCCTGATGGGAGAAGCCCCGGAGGTTAGAGGGTTCTTTCTGGGCTGCGGCTTCAACAGTGCAGGTGAGGGAGGAAGCAGCGTGTGTGGTGAACAGTTAGGGCTTTTCCTGCATATTGTAGGGGGATAAGACCAGGATATGGGTCACTAAAAGTGGGTAAGGGGGCTGTCGGGTTGAAATAAAAAAGGAAGTAAGTAATTTAAGCATTAAGCACAGGGGCGGTGGAGGTGTGGAGCGAAGAAGGCATGCGGTAAGCAGTGGCTGTGTCACCGTAATTCTGACACTGAGGTATCTGCAGCACCAATCTCTGCGAAGACATCCCCATTAAGAGGCTTCCCATCAATAATGGAGAGTCATGCTCCCCTTTAAGTGCAGCTTGGCTGTAGGGAAGAATACAGTTGGCCTACTGTGAGTGAATATCATTTCAAACAGCCACACAAAGTCCCTGCTCTGTGCATTATGTACAGTTAAACCTCTAACTGCATTATCTTAAATAGCAGTGGTTAGTCCATTTATCCTTTTGAGTGCTGAAATAGGGTATTGGAATATGTGGTGATTTACGCACGGTCGTTTGCATTATTTATTTGCTTAATAGACTAATCCAGGACGACTTACACAGTTGACATTTTACATCATTGATGAGTGTTAATACCTACCCCTTGGAGGGGGGAGGGGTGGGAGAGGACAAGTTGGGTCATGAGATGAATGTTAGAATTGACTGAAAAATACCATTAGGATATATATTTTTAAATCATGTTATGTGAAATCCAATAGTTTTCTCTTGTTTAAAATTATGATATAAAAAAAAGAATTATTAATTACTTTACAAAATTTGATAAAAATTCCACACTGTGTTGCATATGGTTGGAGTAACCAATCGGAAAAAAAGATTATGGATGTGAGCTTTTATGCTTCCCCAAAAGAATGAAACCACTGTTCAAGCAACCTTGCCGAGTGCCACTTGGTCAGAAAAGAACAAGAAACTGCGGTTGTAGTGGGCTAAGGAGCACCGACTCGGGACAATGGAGAAGTGGAAAAACATCTCCTGGTCTAATGAATCCTGATTCCTTCCCGTTTCACATTGATGGGAGGGGTATGAGGAAAAACCACCAGGGTTCAACAACGCAGGATGGAGGTGCTTGTGTGATGATGTGGGCTGTGTTTTTGTGGTAAACCTTGGGTCCCTTGGTACAAGTGGAGCAGCATTTGAATGCCACAGGATATCTGAACATTGTTGCCAATGTGGTGCGTCCCTTCAGTGTTTCCATTTGCAAATGGGTTCTTTCAGCCAGAAAATGTTTCATACCACAAGGTTAGGATTGTCCAAGAACGTTTCGGAGACTGTGTATTCAGCTTACTGCAGCTGCCTCCCCAGCCACCAGATCTCAATCCAATAGAACATCTGTGGGAGTATACTATTCGATGTCTTCCAGCATCCAATTTGCTATGGGACACAATTGAGGCGTCAATGGCCAGTGTCCCTGTTATGCGCTTTTGCCACCTTGTGCCATGCCAAAGAGTTCAGACTGTTTGGAGGAGGAAAAAGGGACCCACTCACTATTAGGTTGGTGCACCTAAGTGGCTGATCTGTGTATATTGGATGATAAAGTAGTTTAATGAAAGCAGAGTTGATTGCGCAGAAGCTTCAACACTTTGTGGATGACTGAAGGGATGGCCATCAGTGCACCACAGATGACCCCATCCATTCTTGATTCTTGCTGTTTTGTACTTCAGTGTTCAGTGTGACATTATGCAGCCTCAACAAAAATAGACTATGACAGCCTACAAACGCATACATGTGGTCAGATGCAAGGGGTGGAGACTAAGCCATAAAGGTGATCTGAGAACGCTTAATAGCAGAACTACACCAGTGGACCAAGCCTGCTAAAGCCAAGGTGGCTCCTTGGAGGGCTGTTTGCACCTAAATTAAAATGATGAGATTGAGTCTGAATTCTGGATGAAACAAGGAAGACTATGCCACAGTAGAGGGATGTGATATGAGATGGCTCAACCACCAGATATAGTTTTTGCTACCCTAGGGACAGTCAAATAGCTTGTGATTGTAGGGGACTAAGAGGTCTCTTTAATACAAACACCCAAGCCCATTTAATGGCTTGTACATGAAGTGTAACGGCTGGTGTTTTATAAGTAACCATTGAAGTGATGATTCGATTTGTGTGTTGCAGACATATAGCTTTGTTTAAGATTTCAGCAGCAGTGTTTTGCACTAAACCTAAGTTAAGGTTTTGTCACAGTGTGTGGTTTCATGAGAAAAGGGCAGTATAGTAGTCTAGTCTAGAGGCAACTTAAGCATATATAAGTGGTTTCAGCATCCTTTAGCCAAAGAAAATGCTTTGAGAAAGAAAATGAGTTTTAGCAGTGTTTCTAAGATGAAAGAATGCTGCTCTCAAAATATTTAAAATTAATATTATATAATAACACCATGTTTTGAAAAATGTGTTGTGTCCCAACTCATGAAGAATGTTGAGTCAATGCTAGATGTGTACCAGTTTGCTTATAAGCAAGAACATAGCACTGATGACGCAGTCCTTTGCATCTCGCATTTTATTTCTAAGCACCTTGAAAACAGAAGCTTATGCTAGAATTTTATTTGTTGATTTTAGTTCAGCTTTTAATACAGTGCAAACCCACATGCTTTTAGAGAAGCTTAAAGACAAAGTAGAGTAGTGTAGTTAATACTACTCTGATCAAATGGTTTTATTCTTTTTTAACTGACAGGACACAGCAAGTGAAGGTCATTGGGACGCTGTCAGAGACCAAACACTGTGGGGTTCCACAGGGTTGTGTTGCATCACCCATACTTTTCACATTGTACACCAAATGTACATCCTAATAATTATATTATGAAATTCGCTGATGATACCACGATCCTAAGCCTGTTGTACAAGAATATGGACTCCTCTGTGTACCAAGACGAGATAGGCGTATTTGTTAAGTGGTGTGACGCCAACCATCTCATTTTAAACATCCAAAAACACAGGAGATGGCCTTCGACTTGAGGCTAGTTACTGACCATGAGCCAGTTGTCTTTAAAAACCAGAAAGTAACTCCGGTATCCTCATACAAATATTTAGGTGTCCACATTGACAGTCTTCTTGGCTGGAAGATACACGTTGACAACCTGTGTAACAAACTGCAGCAGAGGCTTTATTTTCTTAGGTGTTTAAGGTTGTACGGGGTGAACAGTCAGATCTTGTTGGTTTTCTACCATGCAGTCTTAGAGAGCGTCATCAGATATGGAATTACTGCATGGTTTGGCAACCTAACAGTTAAGCTGAAAAACAAAACAAGCTTGCCAACATGCACAAAAAAGCCATGAAAATTACAGGGAGGAGAGAATTTGAGTCCATACAGAGCCTGTATGACCAGGCAGTTATGAAACAGGGTAGGAAAATTCCCAACTTCCCCTCTTCCCTGAATACGAAACCCTGCCATCAGAAAGAAGACTCTGTGTACCAAAATGCAAATCCAGTCGCCTAAAATTATCGTTTGTGCCAGCCTCCATTAAGCTGCTGAATAATGTGAAATGGGGCAACGTGCAATACACATGCTAGCTCCTTAGCACACGGACTCTACACAGACCTCAGATCAATAGAGCAATGTGCAATACACATGCTAGCTCCTTAGCACACGGACTCTACACAGACCTCAGATCAATAGAGCAACGTGCAATACACATGCTAGCTCCTTAGCACACGGACTCTACACAGACCTCAGATCAATAGAGCAATGTGCAAT
>JAOYSI010000011.1:486302-503299 GCA_025775065.1 Hiodon alosoides
ACACATGCTAGCTCCTTTGCACCTGCACTTTAGCTACCCATGGCACCATGTTGTCCCTTCTTCTGTCTTTATGTTTTCCTCTTGTGAAGCACTACACCATGTGAATGCTTCTCAGGTTCTTATTGATGTAATGTGATGTGTTTACCTAACCTACCCTACCCTGACCTAACCTACCCTAACCTATCCTATTCAAATGAGAGATCTGGTCAAGTAAATTTTGAGGCACTGAATTGTCAACTAAACTCTGGATCAAGTTAGTTACATTGCTGCAGAGATTTTTAAGGCTCTTTAGGAAGGCTAATATCACCTGTGGGCAGTAACGTGCGGTGAAATCTTCTCATGGGTAGGCAGTGACCTATCAATGTGGCATATATGTCTACATTCAGTTAATGTAGCAGCCCAAGTTCATATCAGGCATCATCACTGCCTAGGGCATACAGCAAAGCCAGTCATATGTGAGGCTAATGCACAATAAAATCTAATAATCTAGTTAATGGACACATCTATCTTACGACTTATACAACAAATAAACTCCTTTGTGTCGGAACACAGTGTAAGAGAGAGAGGGGGGGCCCTGGTGTCAGCGAACCGACAAGTAAGACAGCTTGTTCACTCCTACGTAAATGCACACAGACATGCCACACACACTGAGGGTCTGGTGACGGCGCAAAGTCCAAAAACATTGTGTCAGCAACACAGCTTTGAAGTACAACACGCGCTAAAGGCACACAGACCGACACACGAGGAGCGTCTAAAAAAATTTCTCGGATTAAAAAAAGAGAAAACAACCTCGGTGTCAGCACAGCTTTAAACTACAAAACGGCTTATTAGCTTATGGTTTCCTGTTAGCGACCACAGCACTTTTTTCTAGATAAGGTGCTACCAAGAAGCGTGGAGTAAGTGACAGGGAGTGGATATCACGTGACATGAGACACGGTCGGTTTCTGCCTCAACGCTGATAATTCAATACATTATGAGAACTGACTGCGCATGTGCAAATCTACATAAACTTTGGTGGCCTATGGACCAAACTGTAGAGGCACAGCTAGTCTCTGCCTCAACAGCCATGTTTCCTGCATGAAACAGTAGTTTTTAGGAGCAAACCATGGCAAAAAAGAGTATATAATACTTTAAAAACAAATATTCTACTTTACTGGAGTATGTGTATTCCTGAGAAAATTTTTGAACAATGAATATTTTAGATAAAACAAATGCAATTAATAAACATATGAATAATGAATATGAATAAATGATGAATTAATAAAACTCTCATGTAACATCAACATTTCTTTTGGTGAGGCACTGCCTACCCTGCCTACCCTGACCGCACATCACTGCCTGCGGGTATCCCACCATTGTGGTATAGAGTACCTAAATTATTTATTTGCTCAAACTGAAATCTGTCAGTTAGGTACGGCCTAAACCAGGAAAGGACTTTTCCTTTAATACCGACATTGCTTTCAACCCTATTGAAAAGGATCAAGGTGTAACGGGTAGCACTAAGGTCAGGAAGCTTTAGTAGTGACAGATAACTATATTCATGGGCTATAGGTATATAATTGACTTTAACAAGTGTCATCTCTGACCTATAGCGGGCATGAAAGCCGGACTTTAGTGTCTCATAGATGTTAATACATTTTATAAAAGCAGTCATCTTTTAAACATTTCTTTAAAAAATAATTTGTAAATTTTTAATCTGAAAAAATTTGTAATCTGAAAGTGTACTAATGCATCCCAGAATGTTACTGAGCAATCCTGCAACCACATGTGACGGGGGCTGAGGATGTAGTATGACTTGTTTCCGTCTGTCCAGTTGCCTTGGGCCACCCGTCTCTTTACATACTGCAGGCAACAAAGCCCACACTTGGGTTCAGCACTGACTGGAAGAGAAAAATCCTCTCAACGGAACATCCGGCCTGCAGGCGCCTGGGAAGCTAAGAGGAAACGCTGGGTCGCCAACTGAGCCATTCGGGGGCCATTAACAACCATTCTCGACCGCACGAAAGCAGTATCCCGTCTGGGATTCATTCTTTCATAGTCGACTTTATTTGGTCAGCGGTTTTCGGACAGTGCTGTTCCAGCCTGGATTCGGCCTGCTACCTATCCGCTACCACTCCGCATGGCCACTCCGCCGTGAGTTTGTGTCACCTAAAACGGAGTGCGTTCTCAAGGACAGAGCGAGATGGGACGGACTGTGGAACACGCGCTTCTTCGGTTGCGCTGACATGGCCTTGCTGGGGCATTCCCCAAGGTGGGGTGGTGACCTTCTGCCCCAAGCCCACTCTCCTCTGTCAAGTCTTTGTTTTATTTATATTTGCCTTTTTTCCTTGGTTACTCTACGGTAAAGCCAATAAATGCAGGGATTTCCTCGCTAACACTTTCTGCTGCTCGACAAATATCTTCAGCCAAATATGATCTGAGGCTTTTGTCGGTGATGGAAAAGCTGTTTGGGACAAAAATTTTAACTGTCAAACGACTGAACCGCTCATTTGTAAATGAAACCGAACGCTTGTAGTGATGGCTGTTTTGTTTTTGTGTAAAAACCACCTTCAGCACCTTCAACGTCGGTTCTTGTAGGGGAGATAAAGTCGGTCTTGCTTCACTATTATGGTTTGCTTAAGAGTTTACGTGAGGAGCACATCGATGTGCCCCATTCCATCCTTTCCCACTGATGCCATTTTGCTCCAAAACTCCCCGTCTATCATTAGATCTTTGCTGCCGCTGTTGTTCAGAGGGAGTCAGATGGTCTGGTGTGCTCTCTGAGACGGTGCACTACTTTCTGTCCTCTCCTGGGGAAGCACAGTGATTTTATTATATAAGTGTTTTGGGACCCAACACTGGCTGTCCATTAGAGGGACTAGCAAGATTGAAATTGCCCCCAAACTGGAGACATTAGCTGCTGGGACTCCCCCTAAAGAAAGAGAGAAAGGGGGCTCTGTCCCTTTGGGCCCAGTAGCCCTGTCCTCCTGAAGAACACTGCACTACTCCAGCCATGCAAATAACCAGAGGGACCCGACTGTAGTTCGGAATCAGCACAGACCGCCTTCAACTCCCTCTCGCCACTCTCATCTCTCCTGACATTTACAGAAATACCACCAGTGATTCAGACCTGCCTTTGAAGGGAGAACCAGGCGCAGGCAACCGGCCGCCCGCTCTCTCTGGGTGGCAGGCTCTCAGGGGTGTGTCTGCGTGTGTCTGTGTGGGCTTCAGTGAAACCGCTACATTCTGTGTTCTATTGCTGCCACTCATTCTCAACTAGCCAGGTTAAAACCTTGCTCTGTGCTCAAATTTCATCACACATAGGATCCGGTGAACCTATACAGAGTTTGACATTCCTTTTTTATAAGCTATGACAAAGACTGTTTGAAGGTTGGGGTGATTAGATATAACATCCATGCCACACAGCCCTCCTACCATTCCATTTCTGGAAGAGCCCCAGACCCACGATGACTTGGGGCATGAGAGTGTGTTAGAGTGTGACTTGAGAGTGACTGCTCCGGGGTAGGGAACTGGAATGAGGGATACTGTGCTGAATTGAATAACTGCACATTTTAATGAGCTTCTCTCTCTGACTGACCTTGAGTCCTTCATTGCTCATGTTAACTTCATGTAGGCCTAGTCCTTAAAAGTTCTTTTAAGACTACATTCCCGGGCCTCCCTGGTGGCTCAGCCTGAGTTTAGTCTGAGCCCTATGAGCTGGATTTCGCAGGCTTGAATCCAACTCATGTAGTTTGCCGATTGAAAGAAGGGGGGGTACCGCAGTGGCGTACCATTGGAAGAGTGCCCCCCTGGCTGGGGTGGGTGGAAATTGTTGGGGCTGACCTCGGCTCGTTACTAACGAGTCTCCTGACGGCTTCCTGGGCACCTACAGGCTGGCAGTGCCATTAAGTGGGACCTGTCTTTCCTCCAAAAATATTAACTTCCTCTCGTGATCTTGTCTTCTATTACCTCTTTATTCAATTCCCTCATTTTGCTTACTCTCCCTGCCTCATTTTCCCCTCTGTCTCATTTTTCTACATCAATTTCCCCCTTTATCATGCTTCCTTTCACACCTCTTCTTCTCTCTCATTTACTTCTCCCATCCCTCCATGTCTACCTCTAATGCTCTTTCTACCCACCTCCTTTCTCCCCACTGTCACCATCTCCTCTCTTTTCCATCATCTGGAGGGAATCTTAGTGAGCGCATTCAAGCCTGTGTCCTCTTAATCTTGCTTCCCATGAAATGGATTCTAAGGCGGATTCTAGTGCAGCAGAGGCCAGATTTACCTGTGTAGTATTTGACTGACGAGCCACGGTCTCTTGCAGGGATGATGCTTGGCGGAGGCTGTGGGAGGGAGCTGGCACACTGGGTCATCCATGGCCGCCCAGAAAAGGACATGTACGGCTATGACATCAGGTACATCCACTGTTTGTGTGTGTGTGAATGGGTGCCGTATGTTCGTTCTGCAAGTCTGTGTGTCAAGGAACTATCAAGTTAGTGAGATTTCAGTGACTGTGAGCAGTGGCTAGCTCCTAGCAAGGTCTGTTTTAAGCCGACGTAGTGCACCGGTGCCGTCACGTTGCTTTCCCTACAAATCGGGTATCATCCCTTAATTGCCACTAGCCTGCTAACTATTGCTCCTATCCAAGGCCAGGTACTTGTCACTCACAGGCATTCCAGCAGCCCACCCCTTCACCCTCAGTGTCAGGACACGGCATAATTGATTTCAGGTGAAAAGGTGGGTGGGGAGATGTTAAGACACGAGGAGGGACGTGGAATCAATGGATGTTCTATACCGGGTTCAGTGTTTCTTCGTCTTGATTGCCGGTTCGAATCCCGATCATGTCATTGCCTGTCCGCAGAGCCGCTCGGGCTGGGATGGCTGGGAGGAAATCGGTGGGGCTTCTCTCAGCTCATCACTAACAAGCGTTTCCTGACGGCTTCCTGGGACCATGCCGTCTATTTTGGTATTTGAGTCTGTCTGGTAAAGTGTCTGCTGATTCAAAGTGAAGATCGGCTGTCTCATCACAAATCAGACTGCAGACTCAGCCTTCCACTCCACTTTCCCCCATCCATCTGTATCATACAAACAGACTTGTCCTGCCTCGTTACTAAGTCTCTGATCAAATGAAAGTGCTTCGTACAAAAATGAGGGTGGTCGGCTCTCTGTGGCCGCACCCATGATTGACTTCATCAGGTGTTGATATGAGTTTTCCTGTATCTCTGAGATCGGTCCCGATTGCGTGTGCAATAAGTGGTCTCTGTCAGGCAGGAAGAAAGAGGCTGGGATGCTCAGAAGCAACTGTCTTGTACTTCATTAAAAATGCATCGTCTACAACTTTGAAATCCAAGCGCTCAGTTGCACCTGCCAGTATTTTAACAGCAGAAGTCCTGCACATGCTCATCGCTCCACACACAATAACCATCACATGCACACATGTTGGGTCACACACCCTCGAGTACACACTGGATACATGAACACTCTTGTGCTTAAGATATGCTAAATGTGGCCAATGAGGTAAAAAGTCTAGTCAGGGGAGATTGTCCCCCTTCCTCTGCCTTACACCATCCTTCCTGATGTTCCATTACTGCCTCACCTGTCTTGTCATAGCGTGTGTGTGTGTGTGTTTGCTTTTTCTGTGTCTGGGTGTGTCAGTGTTTTAATGTCCGGAGCAGCTATAGGAGATCTGGCTACTGGAGTGATAAATGGCCTACTGTTGATATTTGCAGGCGTTTCCACCACTCACTCACCAGCAACAATCGCTGGATGCGAGAGCGTAGCCATGAGTCCTATGCTAAAAACTACTCTGTGGTCTTCCCCTTCGATGAGCCGCTGGCCAGCCGTAACATGAGGAAGGACCCCCTACACAAAGTAAGATGGCCGCTTGCTTCCGTTCTCCTCTCCTCTTCTCATTGTCACCTAAAAGTTTTACCAAAAGGGCATAGTTTTGTCTGTGTCTGTGTCCGTTTGTGTGTGAATGCCACAGAAAACTGCAGTTTGTTTTTTGGAGACTCACAAACATTTTGGAGGTGCCAGTGCATTGAAAGAATGTTTACACTGCATCCCTGAAGAGAGAGAGAGAGAGAGAGAGGGAGAGAGAGAGAGAGAGAGAGAGAGAGAGTGTGTTCTCGTGTGCGCGTGTACATGTACGTGTGTGTGCATGTGTATAGATGCGTGTTTGTGGGTTTTTCTTTTTTTATATTAAGGACCTGTTGCTAAGCTACAGTTTAAAGGTGGTAGTTAAGTGTTTCCAAAAATATCAAGAACTGGCTGGCTTCCTACCTGCCTCCAACGCACTGCAGCATTGGTCCGGGGGAAAATATCGCCCCAATGAGCTCTTAAATTAAAGATAGTTTGCAATTAAGACATTAGCTGTTCATTTATTGCTCCACTTCCTGCTAAGTAGTCTGTAAATTATACATTTATTCTAAACATTTCATCCCAGTCTTCCAATAATAAATACGGCCTTTTCTAAGTTAAAGTGGCTGTGAGATACAGGCTGGCTTCTCTGCACTGCTGTCTATCCCACCACCCACACACGGTGCTAATCCACGCTGTACCCCTGCCACATCCAGCTCCTGCTCTCCATATTTTCCATCACTGACATGCAGCTGGAAGGGACATGGCTACCTGGCTTCAGGTCATAGGCAGTGAAAGTATCAGTATTCATCAAGCAGCTCGAGTAGCACATCCGTCTGCCTTATCGTAGCCAACTGCTCTGTGCCATGTTGTGAGTGGGTATCAGAATCCTAACCAGTCAGGAATGCTGCACATAATTATGTGCATATTGTCTGCTTTAATATAAATGTCGAGAATTTTTCCATTCAAATATTCAAATGGATAGGTTTGGAATAGGATTAGATTTTTGTTACAGAAATATGAGAATGGTTATGTAAGTATATCATTGTTACACAATTAGACTGGCCTCATCACTGTTGTTTTATGTAAGTAAGCAATGTAAAATTAAAACTTTGCAGTGAGCTGCTTCGTTGTACCAGATCCACAATCCGGGACGAACGCAGTCATGTTTTTTTCATGAGTGAATATCTACTTCTTAATGGTGCATTATATTGACATTATATTCCATATTAATATAGGATATTCATATATATTTTGTACTTTCTTGAACCAATGATCTGGGTCTGTTCCGTAACCTTTTAACATTGGATCACTCATTAGTGACAAGACTAGGTAATGAGTAGTTACAATGGCAGGAAAAACTTACTGAGATTCACAAATAAGTTTTCATTTTACTTGCATTGCCTCATGCTTTTTTGCTCATGCTTTTAGTATATCCTGCATGCAGTCAAAGCAGAATATGGTGTGTCTGTGTGTGTTATTTTGTAGACTCTCCAGGACCAGGGCTGTCTCTTTCAAGAGAGGCATGGTTGGGAGAGACCCGGATGGTTCAATCGAAATGGGCCAGCTCCTGTAAGAATCCCCCCTCAGTGATCTATTGATCAAACCGGTGTGATGAACGGTCACAGACAAATTAAAGTCTATCAACTCAGTGTGGGGGGAAAAGCCCTCATACATTTTGTGTTGAAAGGTGCTGGACTACGATTACTACGGAGCGTATGGAATCTCTCGACATGGCAACTACAAATACAACAGTTTGCTAGGCAAGGAGTACACCTTTGACTTCCCCCCGCATCACGACGTGGTGAGCAAACCCCCCTCCACTAGCACACTTTGCACCCCTGTTACTTGTCACGAGTGAGCAGGCTTGGGAGTGTGTGAGTGAGACCCTGCTCTGTCTCTGTGTTCCAGATTAAGAGCGAGTGTCTGACATGTAGGAATGCGGTGGCTGTGTTCAACATGTCCTACTTCGGCAAGTTCTACCTGTGCGGACCAGACGCCAGGCAGGCAGCAGACTGGCTGTTCTCCGCTGATGTCAACAAACCAGTGGGTGAGTCCAGCTGACCGCTTACATCATGTAAGCAGACAGACTGGGTGCTGTTGGCAATGCTGTTTAAGGACAATGACACTGATCTCTTGCCCATACATAATACAGCCACATGCACACTAAAGTTAGCATAAACAATACTCACTACAATAAAGACCATTTCTAAAGTAAAGCAGGGCAACTCTGGTTCTGAGCTGCAGGCTACCGGCTTAAGATACCAACACACGTGTTTGAAAGTTTTGTAACTTACAATCTGAATTAATCACTCCAGGCAACATACGTACAATGTGATGACCTTTTTTACCCCCGAGGACCCTGAAAGATGATGAGCGCCGTGTGTTCCATGCGTTCCAGGCTCCACCGTCTATACCTGCATGTTGAACAGAAGAGGTGGCGTCGAGAGTGACCTGACAGTCAGCCGCATTGAGCCTGGCTCTGGTCACTCGCCTCTGGCACCTGCTTTCGAAGGTTGGTTTTCGAGTCGAATTGAATCAAGAGGATGTGAGTCAGTTTTGTTTGTCTCCAGGACAGAGGAGATGGAACAGGGAACAGTGACTAATGCCCTTTCTCACTCAGCATCAGCTAAGAAATCGGTTCACATCCCTGAGTTACAGTAGCTGGTGTAGCTTCGGCTAAATCTAATCTAAATCTAAATCTAAATCTAGCGCTATTTTATATGTACATTCTTATAAAATGTTAACCGCTTGGACTGTTGTTAATAAAACCTAGTGAGAAGAACCCGAGCTTGTCATTTATCATTGATCAAAAACAAAATCAGTACCTTGAAGTAACTGTACTTGAACATATTTTGTAGTACCTGTCGAATCACATTTTGCAGAAAAATCGAAATGATGATTTATTGTCAGGTGTGTCTAGTTATAAGTATCACGCGTTCCTCTTCCCCTTTTAAAATCCAAGTGGTTTTTCAGTGTAACAGCAGTTGTTAAGGAAGGGGAACAAAGGGCTAATAGCTCAAATAATGGACAGTAACAAAGAAACTACACTATTGAAAAATGGTTTAACATACGCAAGAGTCAAAGATTCACATATTTGCATCTAATTGCAGACATTATGTGAGATGATAATCAACTGAAACCTATGAAGTACCTTGCTTGAAGCCAACAATTACGTTAAATGATGGTGGTATGTAATTATCAAGTGGTCTTAAAACAAATTACTGAATTTTAATGGTAACAGAAAAATGCATACGTTTCCATTGGTACAAGACCTTTGGGTACAAAATTCATATTAACAAAAACAACATTGTAGCGATTTCTTGGCTGATTTGGCCATGGTGTGTTTCAAATAGACATTCCAGCATGTTAATGATATTGAGCATACATCCAAATATGAAGACACATTATATTAAATCTGCCATGTTTCGTTTTTCTTTGGCCTTAGAAAAAGTATTATATTAGGTTGATGCAGCTATGTCAAAATGTACATTTTTCATATATTTTCATATTATAGATCCAATAGTTCTCTGTTCTTTTTCCCTTTGAATTTGAATTAGCCTACTGCAGCATAGCAGCTTAAATGTTACTACTACTTTCTGAATAAATACTGGTCATTCTTGATGATGGAGACGGCGATGACCCTTTGCCTGCCGTTCATGGACAGTCCTTTTACTTTAGCCTTGGCGAACGTACCGTGCATCGATAGCTCATTGTGTATATCGTCTTTGTGCACCCAGCGGTAACGCAGCTTTAAAGTATACCTTGCCGTGTTCAGTGCTTATGAGAATAGAAGTTTTATGCATAATTTTGACACTGCATTTACTTTAGCCAAAAGAAGGTTGCACACCTCTATTTTTTTCTGTAGAACAATTATAGGATAACCTTTTTCATCTGAAAAAGTGGTAGTGTATCCATGCATGGCCACAGCATCACATCCAGAACCCAAAGTTTATGCAATTAAATGCAATTTTGTGACCTAAAATTATTATTATATGCCCTGAAAACATTTTTGTAGCAAATAAAATGTTTTTTACTGGCACAAAATTATCATTAAATGCAGTTCTGTATTAAAAAAAATTGTTTTGTGTTATGCAGCTAGTGATATTATGTTTTGTCCTTTCTTCTGCTATACTACATTCTACTTTTGGCTAAATTGGCTGCCCAATTTCGACTGGCTAATGTAGTAGCCCTGCGAGTGTCCCAAATATGCTATTGCTGCCTTTGCCTTGTATAATCTTGTTGATGCTAATTTTAAAATCCTGCCCCGTAATGCGTTTCATCCTGCTGCTGCTATAGGCCCAGCCTATGGTGTAATTAACGTGGATTAGGTCCTAATTGGCCTATTTAGTGTTCAGGGTGGGATGACATTTTCTGCTTTGCATGACTGCATCTGACTTGGATGCTTTTAGTGGTGTATTTCTACCACACAGTTCATATCTGTCATATATTACATTATAGTGCATTTTTACAATTGAATTGTCACAAAGTGCTAAACAGATTAGACTTTCCAGAGAGAATTAAAAAAATTGGTAAACCCAGAGCTAGCAAGCAAGCTAGCAAGAAATTATTTCATTTTAGTAGTTGGCTTTGTATTGCGAAACATATTTACATGGTTTCTACATGTAACTTTTAGTTAAATTATAACATGAATGTTATATTTAACTAAAATAAGGAATGGAAATAAGGAAATACTTACATAAGATTTTGTGTCTGACAGAAAAATAAACTACCGGTCACACAGAACTCTTCCAAGCTAGGGAAGCCAGTCAAATAAAATATATAAAAAAAAAAAAAAACCCCTTCACCCTGTCGATTTCTCTTCTCCTGCGTGGGAACTGGATGTTTCTCCATCCTCTCAGAATGAGGGCTTTTAAAACATCTGAAACCACCTTGAGTATTGATTGTTGAGAGATGCCAGATGTAGAGGCAACTGCATTCGAAAAAGAGCTGGATGCCAAGTCCTAAGTCATTTAACAATTGTGGGTATTGAATGATATCTTTGGGTGGCATGTTAAATATTGGCTTTTATCTCATCAGAGCAGTTCAATAATTGATTGACTTCACAGCCTGTAGAAACAAATTATTTATGTCTAAAATAAGAGGAAAAATATTTCTGTTGAGCCTTCCAGAATGGTGCCGATGTCTCTGTCTCCCTGCAATGATGGCTGACATGTTCTTTGTTAAGGTTGCAGATAGCATAGACCCAAGGCCGAACCCTATGGGACATCATAACTAACTTTGGTTAAATCTTTGCATAGAAATCTATTTGTTAGGTATGTCCTAAACCGGTAAAGCACACTTCCTTTAATATCAACGTATTATTAGATTCTTTAAAAGCTGTTAACTAAAGTCAAATGGGACTTTATCACATGGTCAAACTAAGTCTTATCTTTGTCCTTTTTATCATCTGTTAAAGTGTGTATTAATCATTTACAGTTGGGAGATTTGTGCAGAATGGACAACCTGGCTTTTTAGACACAAATTTTTTTTAGACACAGTCTACTAGAAGTATTTCAATATGGTAGCTATCAAATTTAGGTCAAAGGGCATTTGACCAGAGTGTGTAAATAAAGTTAGTCTGAAATGTTATGTTTACTCCAACAAAGAACTGATATGTATTATATTTTTATCACAAACTCCATCTCAGAAACTCCATCACGATTTCAGTAGTAGTGACAATTTGTTATGCGTGAGTAATGTCAAGATACTGTGATTACATACTCTGTTACTGATTTAGAGTTTTGACAGCACTGATATGGTTTTAAAGGATGAAAACTGCTGTTTTTTTTAGATACTTTTATGATATATTTGGAATTACCACATTCTCTCATGAAGGACTTTGTTTTTGTTTTTAAAAAAGAACATTACAAATTTACATGGGATATTTCAGAGAGAGCCTCAAGTACAACTTTTTTGGATTTATCTATGATAAATCTATGATTTATCTTAAATTAATTCCACCTTAGCCACCACCATATACTGCAAATTTACTGACTCCCACACCTATCTGCAATATGACTCTTCACATCCTAAGCCATGCAAAAATGTAAACCTTACTCAAAACTTTAAAGACTCAAATACATCTGTAGTGATGATAACGACTTGGTCAACGAAAGGGTGGAAATGCTATGGAACAAATGCAATATGTAAACAAAATTGGTACTTTGGACCCTTTGGAATGAACAGTGTTCTAGTCATTCTGGTGTGTGTGTATATATTTATGTGTATGTAAACTTACCACAGGCCATCCCCTAACCTCTCTTTAAGGATGATAGAGCCTCTGTCTCGTCTCTGGTTTTATATTTATGTCTTTTATAAAACGAAGCCATCAAACCATTTGAGGAGCTACGCAAGCACCTTGGAGGCCTCTGAAATATTGAAGGGGTTGTTATGGTAACTGAGTGCTGATAAGGCGGAGGAGTGAGTGGACTTCTGTAAAGGAGGTTTTAAAAGAATGTAAAAGAATGTTTGTTTTGTTTTCCTTCAGGGGGTTACCAGGTGCAGTTGTTATATGGAGGCGGTGTTGTAGGTCAGAAGATTGATGTTGACCCATTCTGTATATGATCGGTGATGCTTAAACATTCAATCTTTATACCTGACCGTTACTTTCATAAAGTGGCACATAGATTTTGGGCAGCCTGTAGAGGGTATTAGGATAGAGGCCATCATAACTACAATGTATCTATGGGGTGACATTATACCATTACTCTCACCTGTCTTACTGCTGTCCGTATAGACATAGATTATTTTCTTCGTGAGCCATGGTGATGTGCAGTAGACATTAACAATATGTTTGAGGCCCTGAAGATGCTGCATGGTGATTCAATTAACAATTTAGTTGCTAAAGAAGCGCTTTCACACAGTGTACAATTGTCTACATTCATCCACTATAACAGCTATTTACTGAAGCAATTAAGGTTAAGTACCTTGTTCAAGGATACGACAGCTGGGTGGTACTTGAACTGGCAAATCTCCTATGCTGTTTCTCTAACTTTTCAGGCGATGGCTATTACCTGGCAGTTGGTGGGGGTGTGGCACAGCACAACTGGAGCTACATCCGAAATGTCCTACAGGATGAGGGTTTCCGCTGCCAGCTGTTGGACCACTCTGAGGACATGGGCATGATCAGCATCCAGGGGCCCAAAAGGTGGGCCATGAAGTTAAACTCTGTTTTTTACTAGATAGACAGTGAACTATGGGTGTAGGAACACCTGCTGTCCAACTGAGATAACTCAATCGTCAGACTCAGTTATGTAAGGTGCAGTGATTAATTGTGTTTTCAAATGGTTGCCGAGTCAGAACCAACCCTCTCCATTGAATAATGTTCTTTGAAGAAATTCCTAGGAAATTTGACCAGTGGTTGGATGTGGACTATATTATGTGCAAAGCCACGTTCACAAATCTGTCCACTCGAAGCAATCAGGTCTGTTTTGGCTGATCACCACACCCAGTCTTTTGTAAGACCTTTGTCTGGTTATTTTATTTGTCCCTGTGGTGTAAGGACATGCCACAGAAAACACCGACACATGCTGTCGTTGTGTGTGCCCCAGTAAAGAATGATGTTTTGTGAAGATTTCGGTCTGAGTGTAAAGCTATGTGTATCGGAGCCTTCCAGAATCTGCTTTAGCGTTTCTGGGAGTGTGGTTAGCCGAGAGTCTCCTCCCTCACTGCTATCTGTTCTCGACTCTGCTCTCTCTGCTGATGCGTGTGATGAATTCTGCCTGGCCGTCCTCTCCACCACCTCTCAAACCCTTTTATCGTCCAGCTCTGCCACTGCAGCATGATTCATTGTGGTCTCTCGTTGCCATTTTTTGCATGAGTAGAAATGCTAATTTAATGCATATTAATGAGGGGAGAAGCTGCATGAGACGCAGGTCGGGCTGTGGAGCAGAACAATGGTGTCGGAGGGGGGTTTCAATTACACAATGTGAGAGAGTGTGCAGTCAACAAAGGGTACTGAGGAGGGTACTGGAATTATATCTTGTCATAGAAATAAAGTGGGATGGCTTGTTTACCCTTATATCAAAAATAAAGTTCATAGAAGATTCACGAAAGTGAAGAAACCTCTGCTGCCCTTAATCAATTGATTTATTGCTAGTAGTTATTATATTTCTATTAGGTTCCCAGCACTTGTTGATGTCATGGCTGTCTCAGCTGTCAGGTAAATGTGTTTGTGTTTGACGTTGTCACGACTATGACGACTGTCATAGTGTAATAATCCAACTCTCTAACCCCCTGGAGTTTTTATCAGGAGAAAATTTATTGAAAGCTATTATTCATGACTTCACAGTGTTTTGCATGATCATGACAAAGCCGGTTTTAGATGGATCACAAGTGAACCCCAGAGAAACTGACCAATAAACGGCAAAAAAAATGGAAAATTATGCAGTCATGAGTTTTGGCCACTGAAATATTATGAAACAACTATATTTTTAGCCCTGCAAAATGTAGTGTACATCTATTTGATAATTACAGCCTGAAATAATCTTGATTCTCAAATTTTGGCATCTCCAAGGATCTTTAGAACCTGCTACCTTCATATCTTGCACACGGATTGTTGTTGTCACAGTGTTACAATGAAAGCGTTATATAAATTGTAAAAAGGACAAATTGTTTCCGAGGATAAAAATAATTCCCAGAATTAAACTCTCCAATGCACACGGGTTAGTTACAGATCCACAGAAGATCAAATTTGTAGGGATATTCGGCTAAAGATTCTGTGCATCCCATTAGTTTTCCTTCCCCTCTGTTTGTTAGGGAACAGACAGACCCAACCAACTGGGTTAGTTGCTGAAATTGTATTTTTACTTGGCAACACTAATGTGACATGAGAATGTGCATCCCCATCCCTAAACCGTAAGTGAATACACAAACTAAATTATGTCACAATAGGTTTCCACTTCAGGCTGTTCTCCTGTAGACAATACGGATGCACTGGCACACTATGAATAGTGGTTTAATATGAGAATCAAATACAGGGTCCAAAACCACTACTCACTCCTATTGTGATCTGCAACATTAATCACGGTGTGCTCCTGGCCCTGAAGTGCATGACTCCTATTCTCAACTCCTCCTACAGCTGCTTAACATTGTCCTTCTGTACGTTACCCAATTACATGCACCCAAGCTGATGATGTGCGGCTCAGTCATTAATCTTGTTTTAGATTTGTCAAGAGGGTTGTAACAGAAGCCAGTGGATCGGCTGTGTTTCTTCAATACCGAAGGCCTTCACTGTGTTGCATGGGCTGCTCAGACATGCAGATTGTTTTAGCAGGACTGGCCTGAGCCTCTGAGATGTATCATCATTAGCAGGTCTTTGCTCTGGTGCAAATGGTTATTAATAGATATTTACTTAAGATTATTGAGGGTAAAAAAGCACAAAAACGACACTGTTTCAGTTTAGACGGCAGAGAATTCATTCTCACTCCCAATTAGTGAGTCCCAACACGGTTTACTTTTCATGAGTTATGTTTCCGCTGTCCGCATCTCCCGGATTATGACAAAAAGACAAACATTGGAACTGGAGGCACGTTTGTTAACTTGGTGCGATATTTACAGCCGTTTCTCAGGGAGCATCCATTACTTAGAGTCTGTTTACGCTGAGGTTGCAAACGCAGGGCAATTTTCAAATGCAAAGTGCATAAGCTGCTGCTGTCGGGCCGAATAAAGGACGAGCACTGCCCCTATCAGCTCCAGCAGGGCCTGCATTGATGTACATATCATCTGTCTCGAGGGAGAGTGAGTGAGAAAGGGAGGGAGAGGAGAGCACATCGTGGCACTGAAGGATGAGCTCTTACCAGCCAGTTGTTTCAGGGAGGATCCACTGACTCTGGGAATTCCTTCAACGACATCACACGTCCAGTTAAACTTGATTACTGGATCCCTGCGTCCCTCCACAATGGAAAAAGCCGCAAATTTTATATTTATTTGATGTTTTTTTTTTAAATCTGTGCATAACCTAAGAACATAAGAACTTTGGTGCTTGCCCGATAATATAAAATGTTGCCTTACTTTTTATAATAGCAGGAATTTCCAGTGCACTTAAAGTAAGGCACATTTGTTTTGGAAAAATTGAGAAATTTGTAATCATTTTGTTAATTATTTGCTTAATTACTATTTTACTTGATAGGGTTAATGTTTATGATCTTTAAAAAAATGTATTCTTGGATTACCTCATTGCGGCACGCTGGGGCGTGCTCAGGAGCACTGGGGGAGTGTTTTTTTTTAAGTGGCATTTTAAGTGGCTCCACAAACACACAGACCTTTCCAGTAACATCTTCTCTTTCCCCAGCCAGCACTTCTGACACTCTGATTGTTGGCATCTGAGTGTGGTTAGAATCAAAGGAACCACACTCAGCTGCACAAAAGGATCTTTAGGGAGGGCATTGGTTGTCCGTCAGCCCAATTCTGAGCATTTTCCCTGGCCTTGAGGGTGTGTCCCAGGCTATTTGCCACACTCACATTCTTGGTAAATGTGAGTTTGTGAAGGCACAATTTAATAGTACTGATATCATGGTGATTTTATGGATTGACATATTGTTTCCTGTGGCCCTATATTTGACAGCCGTGACCTGCTGCAGGAGGTGTTAGACACGGACCTGAGCAACCAATCCTTTCCCTTCTCTACCCACAAGGTGGTCAACGCTGATGCACACCAGGTAAGTCACACAACCTCCCACCTGTCTCTTATTTCATAATATTAATAGTGGACAAGTAGTTAAAAAATATTTACCTATATAACAAGTATACCAAGTAACACTTATGTCAGTACTGCAGGAAGTTAAACTGACTCAATCTAGTTCAATAATGGAGGTATGCACCATCATAATTGCTCAATATTTGGGATTTTTTTAGACCCCAGTAAGTATAGATTTTGGCTCTGGCTCTTTACTCCTTTACTGTTCCAGCATGGGCAGAATGTCTTGGAGCCTCTGATTAAGGGCTGACTGCAGGACCTGGTTATTGTGTATCCTGTATCGTGTGCAAAGAGGGACAGCAGATTATTCAAACACCTTGACTTATTTATTCAACATGACCAGTATATCAAAACCTGCTAATCACGTTTTACATAATTGTATTTAATAGTGTTTTCTTTTTGTGAGTAGAGAACAATTGCTATAAAATACAGTGTGAATACGGGGTCACCAAAGTATT